>JAEMOT010000840.1:53586-193586 GCA_019297695.1 Apostasia ramifera
TTGTTATTATAATATAAAATAAAATTATTTTATTATTGAGTAGTATGATAAATGTGAAATAATTTTTTTATTTTTATTAATGTATAAAATATGAAAAAATATAAATTTTAATATTAAAATTTATGTAATATATAAAATAAAATTAATTTTTAATATTTATATTTATATATAATATTTATAAAAATATTTTTAAAATTTTAAAGTTTTTTAATGCTCCAACTAAACACGGCCAACGGAGGAAGGTTAGGGTTTATTAGGGTTGGTTCTCGAATGTTGATCGCAGGTTAGCGAGGCTTCCGTGGTTCTGTACAACCGGACATCAACTTCAGCGACGGAGCTCTGATTCAAGGCGGCATCGTTCGACGCCGCTGGGAGTCGACCTCCGGCGAACGATTCTTGGAGCTTGTGACATTTTCCGTTTTGCTGAGCCGCTGGGGAAAGGCGTTCGCACGTCTGTGTGCACGCTTGGCTTTCACTCGCAAGGATTTCTTCCCTCACTGAATCTCTTTGCTGTCTTCCTTTCGCAGTTTCGCTAGCTCGCTTCTCGGTGGTCATCAGCGGTCAGTCGCTCAACTAGTCCGGCTTGAAGGAACATTAATGAGAGCTCCTTCAGCCAGAGGGGATGCCAATTTGGCTAATCCCTCTCATATGAGTAACAGAAAGTTCATAGATACAGCACTCCTATCAAACATACGAGTTGATGGTCGCCGCCCCTTTGATTATCGCCAGTTGATCATCAAGTTTGGAAGGTGTTCCCCTTTCAACTTCATGACCTGATACATTTACAATTTTCTTGGCTCTAGTCACTTCTATTGTAATTCTGCTTGGTTTGAACAATATCAAAAGATGGTTTTTGTACATGCATTCCATCTGAAGTAGATGCTTATCGGATTAGCTGTGAATTTATAACAAGGCAAGATTGCATGAAGTTGGTTATACTGCATATATAGCTTGCTTCTACTTGAAAAACATCAAATGGAGTAGACATGGGAGTTGAAATTCCCTTCTCATTTAAGAATGAAAGGTGGTTTGAGTTCCACTTCAATGCTCAATCACAGTGGAAGTTTCTTAAAATGATAATTTATTTCAGACCTCTAGATCTCTTTTAGGAATAAGGTGATAGTGCACATCAATGGTTAATGGAGATATCAATTTTTGTTGGGTCTTCCAACGTGACAGTATTGTCCTATGAAGCTGTCATTTCTTGTTTGTTTCCTGAAAATTCTGATTTTTTTCTTTAGATGTCTACCTGACATCATGAGATTATGCGGTGTAAGGCTCATCTGTCCATGGCTCTTTTTTTTATCCTTTGGAAAAACCCAGGGAAATGTAAATTTACAGACTTAATTATAAATTTCATGGCTTTTGAGCTACTCCTCGTTTCAAGATCTTATAATTAAAATTCTCTTATATCTGCCTATGTGAACAATTTTTCACTTGCACTTTTTGCATATTTGTCAGAGGTCTCTGATAATGAAATGTTAAAGAGTATTAGAGGTTAATTTCATAGCTCCTAGTAGATAGCCTAGTTATATAAAACTAGTATTGGAGGTTACTTCTTACGGTTAGCTAAATTGTCAACATAATTGTAAGAATGGTTGTTTGAGGTCATTAATAAAAGTTTAACAATTTATATCAGTGAAACACGTGTAAAAAGTGCGTCTTTAGGTGGCTATCGTTCTGCCATCCGATCATCTCAGATCATCATAAAAACTGGCCAAAGTAAGCCAATGGACAACTTTATTCTTTAGATGAAAATGGATGGACATATTTAATACCAAATAGCCATGCTATAAGGAAGACCCAAAATGCATTTTCATCACAACTAGCTATATTTTACACTATGCTAGGGAACATGTCAAAATTTTGCTATGTACATTTTAATTTGGATGTGTGCAATTGCATCCTTGTGTGGAATATTTGCAAAAATGCATTGGTAAATAGACACTACATAGTTGCCACATTTTGGTTAACAAAGTTATGTCAGTCATTTACTTGCTAAATAGGTGAAGTTCTTGTTATGTTCAGGGAGGATGGTTCATCAGAGATTCAACTTGGTGAGACACATGTCATGGGCTATGTCACTGGCCAACTTGTCCAACCTTACAGGGACAGGCCAAATGAAGGTACACTTTCTATTTTTACTGAATTTTCACCAATGGCTGATCCTGCGTTTGAGACTGGACGTCCAGGAGAGTCGGCGGTTGAGCTAGGGCGAATTGTGGATCGCGGTCTGAGGTAGTCTGAACAGTTTTAGCAAAGTTTTCCCAATAATTTTTTTTTTTTCTTTATTACTTTGTCATGTATGGATCAATTGAAGTTCTTGTATTATTTGATAACTTATATACACTTGTTACTGTCCTTTTTGTTTGACTTCATTGCAGGGAAAGCAGAGCTGTGGATATGGAATCCTTATGTGTTGTTGCTGGGAAGTCAGTTTGGGCAATACGTGTTGACCTCCACATTCTGGATAACGGAGGGTTTGCACTGTCATGTTGCTTTTTTTTGTTTTTCCAATAACTAGCATCTTATTTGCTCTTGATTTGTTTACATTTTAGGAACCTCATAGATGCTGCCAATGTTGCTGCTCTGGCCGCTCTCTTGACTTATCGAAGGCCTGAATGCACAGTGGGAGGAGAAAATGGTCAAGATGTTATCGTACATGATCCTGAGGTTATTTGCTTCTCTACATAAAACTACCATTTTAATGTTCCTTTCATTGTATTTCTGTCAAATATTATTGTAGAGTTTACATCTAAGTAATCATTTAATTTTCTTATTTAACTCATGATTTACCTAGGTCAGGGAACCACTTCCTTTGATAATACATCATATTCCTGTAGCAGTCACATTTGGTTTTTTTAACGAAGGTGATGCAATGGTAATGGCATTGTGTACTTCTTTCATTCCTGATTCATTACCTACATAGTAGAGTATATCATTACCACTCACTTTTGCTCATGCTCATCATAGTTCTTAAAACATTTTACTCTCTAGGTAATCGATCCAACTCACAAGGAGGAGGTTGTTATGGGAAGTAGGATGACTGCTACATTAAACTCAAATGGTGATGTTTGTGCTGTGCAGAAGGCTGGAGGAGAGGGTGTATCATCAAGCGTTATCATGCATTGTTTGAGGCTTGCTTCTTTAAAGGCTGTGGATATTACAAGTAAAATAAAAAATGCGGTTAGACTTCTATTACTTTCACTTGCCTTTTTATTCAATGGAATTTTTCCTTTCCACATTTCCAAATAAATGCACTTAAAAAAATCTACTTCAAGATGTTACCAGAGCTCTACTAATTTCCAAATAAATGCACTTAAGATTTATATTCATCTTATGTTGTTTCTGTTGGTATATAAAACTGCAATCGATAGATTATTTTAGGGTATTTGACACGAGTTTTCATTCTATTTTTTTGAACACACTAAAAAAATGGAAGGCGCATTTGGACACCTTAGTATTGGACATTGGATTTATTTTGTATCATGTAACATCTAATGCATTTGAAAGATCTTGGCTATTTGCTCCTTATTCATTTCATTTATCTGACCGTGCACTCTTTTACCATGTTAGATGTATTTTTGTTTGGCATATGTCAAAGTGTGCTTTTCATCATCCACTCATGGACTTCCTCACCACCCCCATCCCCCTCATACAATTTTTTTTAATGTCTTATCTTTTTTGGACAACAATTGCATGTGTTTGCAAGTGTATGTTTTCGTGAGAGTTAGTTTTGTAATGCCACTCATAGTTTTCGGATGTGCTAGTCCTTTTTCATTATGTTGCATGGATTACGTACAAATTCTATTTGTTCTTGATATGTGCCTCTAGATTCATGGCATTTTGATAGATTCTTGTGTAGCTAATGAGCATCTTTTCTTCGCTTATATAGGTAGATTCTTACAACACTGAAAGGGCACTCCGAAAAGTTAAACGACATTCTTTCTTTACTGCACCTGACCTTAATGTGCCTGAGATTGTCAAGAAGGAAAACCAAATAAATGACCTTGCAAAGCATCAAGGTCAAAAATTCAAAGAGGAATCAGAAAGAGTTTCGAATATGGGCGCTGGTGTTGTAGAACATGAAGCTTTTTCATTTAATGCAAAACAAAGCAAAATATCTGGAAAACAAGCTGATATATTTCTTGGTGGCCCTTCACAGTGGTATCTTTCAACGCAATTATATCTTGATTTTGTTTGGATTTATAAGTAGTTTATGGTTTATGATTAGATTGTCGACCTTGATTTTACAGGGATCCATATTCTGAGGGTATTTCAACTCCTATAATTAGAAACCTGCAAGTTTCTCCAGGTAGTTATGCTATCGCAAATCGCTAGGATAATTCAATCTTCTATTGCAGTTAAGTATGCATCACCGCATGATATATTCTAAACTTTCTGAATGCAAATGCTGCAAAATTCTTTCTTCCTTTTTATATGGTTTAGATAAGTGTTGATGGTTGTGGATATTTACTTGCATGTATAGAATTATGGAAGGGAAGAATTCAACCTTTTTACTTTTCATTTTGTTAAAAAATTGTCATTCCAAACTTATATTAGTATTTGAAAGATTCTCAATAATTGTATATTTATTTAGAAAGTGCGAAACTAAGGTACTCATCTTTTTGTCGTAGATTCATCATATTTCATGATGAACCTATACTTTTATTTAAACTTCCAATAGCTATATATGTACTTTCAGATGTATCTAGTTAGATATATTTTGGGCCTTGAAAAATGGCTATCTTGACATAAAAGTAGGTCAACACTTTACCGAGAGTTAGGATTTCTTGTTGGAGAATCAGTTTGCACATAACTAGCCAAACTCTCTTAAGCAAGCCAACCAAAAAAAATAAACGTAATAATGGAGAGACTAGATTTTATGCGGAAAACTCATGGGAGTAAAGGAAATGGGCTTTTACTGTATGATTGGTCATCTCTAAGGGGATTACAGATCTAAGTTTTCTCCCATTTTACAGAAGTTCCCCACACAGCAGCTCTTGTTTCCTCTTATCTTGCCTCTAGGGATGTCAAGATCCAGTCCCTTGTGTCTTCGATTTGTTTGGTATGTAGACCAACTTATAGATGTGACTGATAGCAACTGTTGGGTTCACTCTAATTATGCCTGCTATCCTGTAATCAGTGATCATGGTGGTGGGTATGGGTGGTTGAGGTCATTGTTGACTTTTTGGACTTCTTGCTGCTAAAGTTGTTTAAGGTTGTCGTTGTCGTGATGTCGTGATGTCGTGCTGAGGAGAAGCCTGATACCTCCTCCTCGTAGATTAGCGGATATTGATTGATATAATTTTTCTACTTTGAATTTAGTTTAATACTATTAGCAAAGTTTATTGGCTAATATGGAAAAGTCATTTTGAAAAAAGGAGGGAAGTTGCTTAAAGAAAAATCAAGATGAATACTTCTTGTTTAAGTTTACACGAAGTTCAGGTTTTTTGAATAGAAATTTTTGCTAAACCATTTGAGTGTCATGATAACAAATTGAATGTATATGACACCCATCGTTTTGACCAATACTAGTCATGGCAGTCATAACTTTTCTAAAAGATGTTGTGATGTTGCCATATGTCTTCATAATTTGTTAAATAGATGTGTGACTGGCTATTGGCTATAGGAAACAGAAGAGGGCTGGTCATCGTTGCAATTATTTTACAGTGACAAATGATTAGGAAGAAGTTGATCTGGCAGTTGTAGTAACAAAAGGCCATTAGCGTATAATTTGAATTATGATTTAAATTGGCTAAATGTGTTAAAAAATATAAAAATGTTATGTATCAAAGGGAGATTTAATCTTTAGACCTTAGAAAAAATAAGCATATATTATCCCTTATCTTATCACTGGACTATTAAGTTAGTTTATACTGAAAAACATTTCATATATACATATATATATTATTTCATTGTATATATAATTTTGAGCTAACTTGGATCATATTTTGAGCGAGCCATAGCCAACTCAAAATAAACTTTGAGCTAAAGGCCTTTAGTCATTATTTGATTAAAAATTTTGAACTGATTTTGGGTTGATTCAAAAATCGAGCGAGTTTCGACTTTTAGTTATTTTCAATACCCCTAGGCTCTAATGGTGTTGTCGATGCTATAAGGCTATTAACAATCCAATTTCAAGCCGATCACAACCTTGGCTCAAGATTAAATTAAAAGTTTTTCATTCAATCTCAATTCAACTCAAGATATAAATAAGAAGAGTTCGATTAGAGTCTTTTATTATCTATTCAAGTTCCTTCTAGGCTAAAGTCGATCTGACTTCCAATTAATTTTCAATCTTTCAATCACAATTTATGATATAACTGTCTTCACTTATATTGTCTATCATGATCTAATAGTTAGAAACAAAAAGAAAATGATTTACAATCAAGTTTGAACATTCAATCTAAAATTTGGTTCAATATTTGATCGATCTTCAATCTTCAAGCCAAGTTAACATATGTAAATCTACCTTATTAGCGGTTGCTATCTAATAGTGCAAAAATAAATAAATCTCTAAGGTCCTATTTATTTGCAAATATTAGTTTTTTTACTAAAATAAATATTAATTTTAATAAAGTTAAATTTGGATGAAGATATTATTTTATTGAAAGTTATGAATGATGACAAAAAAAATTAATTATTATATCGATTATAAAGAACGTCTTTCTCTATCGCCATGAATATCTTACTGGATGTCGCATGACCTTCATCATATTTGAAGTTATGGAAAAGGTTTATGCTTTTTCTTGTAACAGAATGCTTGCAGAAGGTGTGTGCTATCCTTGAGGGATTACTCCAAAATGACTTAATTGTTGCTATCGTTGTGTTACAGAAGTATCTATTGATGTGTCTTTCTTCTTTGTAGCCATTTTCGTAAAGTTTTGATGTTTGACTATTGTTAGATTATTGTAGATGTTGCTATCTGTTATTACTAGCTACACAAATTTGCTTACCTTGGTTGACTTTCCAACAAATCAAATTTTTTGTTAAATTTTTATGCCTATAAAATTGAAGATTGCTTTAAATTACTCCTTGCAAAGTTAGTACTGTTTTTATATATCTTCGTTTGGGTGATTGCAGGAGTGCCTACGATGGATCAAAAACTAGAAACTCAGAGTTTTAGGATGCAGGTTGAATCAAATTTCAAGGAATCAATAAAAATTAATGATTCTGCTTCCATGATTCCTACAGCATCGCTTATTCACCAGCCGAGAAATTCTCCTAAGAGTTTGAAGGATGCTGTTAAACCAAAAATAAGAAAGAAAAAACACTCTTCTAGTGATGTGAGCTGAATGTATTCAAGATAGCTAATAAAATGGCCCACCAGGTATATTTGTTGTAAGTATTTCTCTTAAATTAAATTCTACAAATCGTGTTATATAAATTGTTAAGCATCTATCTTATTTGTTGATGTTTTATGGAGTACTGTTTTGTCCAAGTAGGTGCCCCATCATGAATCATTCTGGATATCCCCAATTACGATAACGGAAGAGCATGTTATTAAAGACAAAAAGGCTTCAACCCCTTTTAAATTGAGGGAATCCTTTAGAAAAATGGCAATTCCCCTTTTGCCTGGTTTAGTTTTCTGCTATTACATATATGTAAAGCTCATCAAAATTTTTATATTGGCATACCAACTATATGATGAAATTCAATTACTGTTGATATAAACTACTATATTCCCAAAATATAGGATTGAAGATAATTAGTGCCCCGACAAGTAAGTTAGGCACTTAACTTTTTTTTTTCCTTTCTTTGGTAAGATTTTGTTTAGCAAATTTTACGCAAGATCTGAAAAAAGTTATTTTCGTTTAAAATCACTTTAAATTTGATGCTAAAGAGAAATGTTCAGAAGGGTGTTGTCATGTTGCCAATTGTATTGGTGTTGGTGTCTCAGAAGTTTGTTGGAGTTGGTGTCTAGGGAAGATCAAGGGGAGCAATGGCTAATCCTTTTTTTAATTTTTTTTCAAGCAATCTTGCAAAGGTGGCAATTGAAAAATACCTTAGTTCAAATAAATATCTATTAGGGATGGTTGAGCAGTTATGTACGAAAATTGAGAGCTCAGTGAGATTCTTACAAGTATACAAAAGAATTAAATCAACAACAACCAAATATAGGGATTTACATGGAAATCCAAATTGGGAAAATCCACAAAGAGTAGAATAATGCTTCACTAATCAAAAGAGAATAAAGTACAGAGATTGTTACAGATAGCCATACAAAGAGGAATAGTAATTTTTTTCCTACACTAGATAAGTGCTAGACACAGATATCACTATATGAAGTCTGTTACACTGGATAAGTGCTAGACACAGATATCACTAGTAATTGTTTTCCTACACTAGATAAGTACAGAGATTGTTACAGCTAGACACGATTTGTATAAGTGGTTGAAGATTTTGCGACCTCATCTATCGCTATTTGAAGTCTGAGTGACATCTATGTGATAGCCAAGGAACACCATGACAAGAAACAACAAAGTCATCTTTATAAATAAATTTCTGTCTGAAGGCTATGATGCGTCAAACCTGCATTGTTCAATTCTCATGATATTCAATTGTAATTGTTTCTCAAGCAAATGGTTGTACAACTAAACTCACTACAATTGCTCCTTCAAATCACATCCAATAATATCTGTTACATTTGGATCCACGCCGCTTCATCTGGAGCGTACACGTGGAAGCTTACATGACATCGACGTCACAGGCCTACAACGGCGAATAAGGAAGATATCACGCCGAACAGCAAGAGCCAAAGAGGCCAAGACGAAAGAGTCACGTCGAACTGACAGACGACTTGTGAGGTATAGAAGACCATGCCGCTTTTAAGAGTTATGGTCCTCCCTACCCCCCAGACAGTACTGCCCGTACACTTGGCAGCCGAGGTCACGACGTGACTGCCTAGCTGGTATTGCTGGTCTGACACCAAAAACGAAGCCCATTCCGTTGAAGTGACCTCACGAATTAGATCAAGGTATAAAAATCTCATTGTAATTGGAGAAAAGGGATCTTTTTTCTTCCCCTCTTCCTCAAGTCCTCAATTCTCTCGGACTGTAATTCCATTGCTTTATATTAGTAAAAACTTTTGAAGCCTCCTCGAAAGCAGCCGTGGTTTTTCCTCTCAGTCGGTTTCCACGTAAAAAACCCTTTTTGTTCTTCTGGTTGTTTTCTTGTCACAACAATATCTTTTTATTCTCTAGCGTTCTCTATATGGATACACAAATAAAGTTTGGAGTTTACTTTATGTTATATAAAATATTGATCTTACCATAAAACAATGATCTTAACTAGTTTGAATTAAGGCCTCTGTTTGTGTTGTATCTTATTTGACTTTAGACTGCAGGAATATTTTTTATATGTATTTTCTCCAATTTTGTCTGTATAGAGTTTTATTGTTTTTTGGTATGGTTAGTCCCTGGAACAGATGGAGGAAGGTTATGACAAACTGACAATCAACGCAAAATTTATCATTTCTTGTGATGTGTTTATCACTTGATCACCACGGCCATATTTTTATATCTTGGATTCTTAATGTTGAACATAAGTTTAGTAATGTCGTAGATATGTCTTGAAAAATTGTCATTCCTGTTATGGGTGCATTCGGTGTTTCAAAATATCTTTGCAAACGCCATCAGATATTTGGATTGTTCTGTTTAGAAAGGCATACATGTTGCACATTGATGTTTTATTTAATGCACTTAATTTATAAGATTGGGATACATGGCTTGCAAGTCACAAGAAGGTTTCAGCACAAAATTGAAGTTTTTTTTTTTTTGTCTCAAGTTGATTATAGGGTATTTAGCTGAGTTACCAGCTTTTCAATTTTTATTAACAATTAACATGCATTGATATTTTATATAATTTTTTAATACATGTTATGCGGATTCTATGTATATGGAATTTAATTCTCTTTCATACACGCTTAGATACACTGTAAACTCTTAATAGCTTGTTGTCTATATTTTCTATACTGCATATATCATGTTGATTTTGAGTTGAATCAATTCCAATTTGGGCAAGTTGAATTCAAGATAAGAAAATTGTGTCAATTTTAACTCGAGCTCAGCTATTATCATATGAGCTCGAGTTTAGAACATGATTGAAAGCCTTTGTCCTGGATGAGTATGCTATATTGGAGTTCACTTTCTATCAGAACCCCACTCTGCATTGTCTTTTGCTGCTAGCTTAATATGTTCAAAAATTGCTCTTCTTTTCTTGCAGTTGGGGTAAAGTGATGTAAAGCTGGAAAATCTTTTCTTGATCTTAGATTGAACAAGTTTTGGAACAGAAATCTGCATCTTCAACCTCTCTTGCCAATTTTGCTGCCAAATCCAATGCAAAAAGAAATTAAGGAGAGCTTTTGATCCCAATGACTTGCTTTTTATAATCTTCTGCAGTTCAAGCAATTCTCTTCAGCAATTCAATCTTTTGCCTTTTCTCAGGCCATAGGAGGGAGAGATTGGTGAATTTAAACTGAAAGTGTTTCTCTCTAATTGCATTTTTTTCTTATGTTTTGCTACTTTTGTGATAAAAAATATAATGCTTTTATTTTTGTTTTGAACTTTATTAGAGAGATGGTGCGTGTGGCCATCTAGACTGTAGGATGAGAGAGAGGTGAGGCATCAAGTTGTCACCAATACAATGGGGATGATGGTCAGTTGTTTGCTTATGCACATCACTGATCTATAGAAATTACAATGCTTGAATGTGAGAAAATTTAAGTCAAAGAATGGAAAAGATGAAAAATTGATTGAGAGTTGGCTATTGAAGGTGATGAGTGTTTATTTATATAAATATGTGATGTGAAGTGAAATGGAGAAGAGAAATTCATGTTGTAGCATGTGATCGATGCCTCTTGTTATTTTTGGCTTTTTAATCTGTCGATGCTGCCATGCATGTTAAAAAAATAATACAACTATCCAACAACAACAACAATAAATCAATTCTTTATTATTAGATGGGGTTAGGTACGTGAATTTTTTGTTTTTATTGCATTCTATTAAATAATAAATTTTTATTTAGTTCTAAATATATAAGTTCATTTATTATAATTTTTAATTTTTTTTTTGTTTTTTTTACATGGGTAAGAATAAATAATCTAAGTTTCTTTATCGGGATTCTACCGATTTACGGTTTATATGGGCAAAACTATTTAAGTCGATTCCTTTTGAGTTTATCTTTAGTTACGGTTATTCTAACAGTTTTGTAGATATTTTTATTTCTTATTTTATCCTTTTGTGTGTATATACTCATTCATTTTAGCATTTTCATTTCTGTGACACTCATCTTATTTATGTGTTTTTATTTTGTAAGTAAATATTTAATACCATATAATATCGTTGGTTTAATAATTATTTTATAAAATTTACGTTTAAATTTAAATAGATTTTTTTTATCACATAATATAGTATATGCACTCTTTTATTTTATTCATCCTGCTTGGATTTTGTTAATAATATTATTTATTTTATCGTTATTGATGGGGTAAGGATCCAGGGCGGTGCTTATGACGGTGGCCTTGCAATGGCTCTAGTGTGTGTAGGAGAGGTGTTATTTTATATTTAAAATTTTAATTTAAAATTAAATATTGTTTAAAGTATAGGTACAAATATTGAAATAGTTATAAAGGATATGATTGAAATATAAAATCAATCATAGGGACTAAGTTAAAATTTTTGAAATTGTGAAGGCTTTTGATATTGCCCCTCTAATTCGAGAGACGTAAATGATCATTAATATAATATTGAAAGATATAAAATTATAAAGGTTGAATTTGGATGTTTTCTAATATGATATTTAAATATTATAATTGTAATTTGGAAAATATTAAAATTTTGATATTTAGTCAGTAAATATGAGAGTTTATATATCAAAAAACTTGGTCCAAATGATTATGATTTGCTAATTTCAGATTGATCTTATTAAAATTAATTCAATAAAGTCCACCACATTTTTTATTTTGTTCGAATCTAATAAAACTCATCTCTAAAAAAATAATAATAAATAATAATTATTTATAAATTTAAATTTATAAAATTTAAATGATTTATAAAAAATAAATTATTGATATTAAAATTATTAAAATTGATAGTTTTATTTTTTTAGTGAAGACGACATTGAGCTTTAAAACCTTATTGCAAACTTTAACGTTCAATTGGAAAGTAAATATTAAACACTGTTCCATTAAAGTTCATAAATCCATTTTTGGATATAAATTCAAATTAAGAAATGGAACTTTACGCTATTATCACGTTAATATTTCCTTCATCACGCCAACGGCTTGCCTCCCACACCCGTACAATATACTCTAAGTTTCACGCTGAAGGGTACTTTTATCATTTCAATATGGGAAGGGGGAAGGATCGAAGAGAAGGGAGCGCTCATTGTCCTCGTTTCTCGCTGGAGACGGCTTGTAGGTTCTTCCCAGAACGCGCATCTCGGTGAGTAGCTCAAGATCTACAGCCTGCCCTCCAAGAAAGCGGTTCCACGAGGGGGTTCTGCAGCTGTTGACGGCGGAGGCTTCGTTTTCTTCCGATCGGTGGGGGATTCCGTGCGGTTTTCAAATTGGAATGAATGAGCGGTTTACGAGAAGCAGTTCTATGATGAGGACGAGGATAATAGTGCGGAGGAAGCCGGTTCTGGCCTTGCTCTGCCTCACGCTCATCGCGCGAATCTTTTTGTACACTGATAGGCTGTTCGTAGCCCCAAGTTCTCTCTGTGAGTTGCCCTGGATTGTCGAAGATGTGATGGGTTTTTGGAATGTTTTTGTATTTTTAAGATGTTATGTTTTTTGTTATTTCTTATTTGTGACTTGTGTTTTAATTTTGGTTACGTTTCAGCCGGAGGCGGTTTTGTTGAAGAAGTTCCAACCATGGTAGGGATCTTAGTTTTAACGATTTTGATTTATTTTAATGAAGTGTTTACTGTTTGGAATCTTAAACTTTGTCTCACTCTCTATTCTCTATTTTCCATCTGTCATCTTTAGAGCTTCGGCAATGATATGAGCGAAATGCGCGCTGTTTCTCAGGTTTGATTTTACCCCTCTTTGCTGATGTCGTCACTAATCATTTTTGTTGTCTAAATCTGAACATGGAATTTTTTTCTGCAGGAGTCGTTTCCTGCTGTCACAGAGCCAGTAGGCATGGTATATGTTGATAAATTGAGCAGGTCGGATCATGGTTCAACTAAATCAGTGGGTCGGTCATCGCAAATCATTTTTTTGGTTTTCCTTGCTACGTTGAAGTGTTTAGAATCAGTTGGAATTTGCAGCGCAGATCATGCGCCATAAATGAATTGTTCAAACATCCCTTTTTTCCATAAATCCTAAAGCGATGCTATTTAGTTCTTTAACTTAACTTGTTTTTGTGTATTGATGTACATTGGATGGATCGAATCATTTACAGATACTTTACTTGGAAAATATGGAGAGCACAAGAGTCGAGTGCTTGCTGAAACTGGCCTGCCCCTACAACAAGGGGAGGGCTTAATTGAGCAAGTGGCTGGAAGAAGAGAGGGGATCCATTCTGGGGAAAATACCGAAAAGGAAGCAGAACAATTTGCTAACACTGTTCAGAAGGAAGAGGTTGTTTATTTGTTATTAATTTTTAGTTGAAATACTTTTGAATGGTATTTTGGCTTAGATGTACATGTAATTAGACTTCTTTAAAAGTAAAAGACTGCTAGCATTCTTGAAATTTGAGACTTATTAGGATTATTTTTATGCTTACGGGCGTTTTTAATGACTTATTTCTTTGTATTATACTTCTCCTCCTCAATGGGCTAAATGTTAAGGTCCTGGTTGAACTCTTCAAATATGTACCAATAGGAGCATTGCTGTTCTCTTGCTGATGGCCGGTAGTCTCCATAGAGGATGGCTAATGCTGTTGGTTTTCTGTTTTAGTTTGAGTTGATTTTTTTTTTTTGAATCATTGTTGTTATTTCCTGAAGTATGTAATTGTGAAGTACATTCAGAGAACTATCTTTGCTTTTTATCATCAAAAATGATTTTGTTTGATTTGTGAAGCTCGTGCTCAATAATTTGTAGTTTTGACCTAAGTTTTTCAACAATTGGCAGAGTTTGTTGGTATTTTCGTTTTTTTATTGTTCATTGATGTAAAGTAAAAGATACATGGTAGTTTTTCATTAGCATTCCTTTTTCATCTTTTTTTTTTGTAGAACTAAAACTCTTCTGCTTGAACAAGTTTGAATTGATGTCTATCAATTTTGCTATTTTCATGTGATGCTATGTGCAATTGCAAGTCATCAATTGGACACGAAACTACTAATTACCATAGTATTTCAAGTTCATTTTTGTAAGGCAATGCAGGCGGCAGCCTTGTGGGTTTAATATCATTATAACTTAAAATCTGTATTTCGCTTACTTCTCTGGAAATCTAATTAAACACAAAAGCCAGTGCGTGGATGGCATGTATGCTTATATCTCACCAACTCAATTGATGCTTCTTGATTGTTGTATATTTTAGAATATAAATCAAAGTTGGAGTTTTTGATCCTGAAGGTTGAAATCAGATATTGAGAAACTTGTGATTTGCAGAGAAATTAACCTTTTTTTTATTTTCTGCTGTGTAAAGTTTCTCTTTCATTTCTATTTTGGTTTGACTTTTTGGTCCTTTTCAGGAGAACAAGCCCGAGCTAAGGTCACTGCATGGTTCTCTAAGGATAGTTTCTGTAAAGCAGAGCCAATCTGTAACCACCGAAGGTGCTCTAGCCTCTGTTACTGATGCTAAAGTAAGGCAGCTTAAGGATCAACTGGTAAGGGCTAAGGTATATCTTAGCACTTCAGCAACTCGAAGTAATCCTCCGTATATCAGGGAATTACGAGCAAGGGTTAGGGATATTCAAAAAATTGTTGGTGATGCAACCAAGGATTCACAGCTACCCAAAGGGTATCTCAGCTTTTGTACCTTTTTTTATGTACTACGTATAATTCAACCAAATTTTTCTTTGACATCTTTAGTTGCACCTATGAGCTTTTTAGCTCCTTCGAAGAGCACATAAGCTCATAAACTGGTTTGTTTGATTAAGTTTGATGTTGTATTATGTAGTGCCTCTGAAAAGCTGAAGGCAATGGAGCAAGTTCTAGCCAAGGGAAAGCAAATTCATGATGACTGCTCAGACATTGTCAAAAAGCTTCGAGCTATTGTTCAATCCACAGAGGAACAACTGCAGGCTCATCAGAAACAAACCCTCTTTCTCACACAGCTTGCAGCAAAAACTCTTCCCAAGGGTCTTCACTGCCTTCCGTTGCTTCTTTCAAATGAGTTCTTCTCATTAGACCCTGGGAGCCAACAGTATCCTAATCAATTCTTCTCATTAGACCCCAGGGGCCAACAGTATCCTAATCAAGAAATTCTTGAGGACCCTGATCTCTATCATTATGCATTATTCTCCGACAATGTTTTGGCTGCTTCAGTAGTTGTTAACTCAACTGTGTCTAATTCAAAAGTGAGTTTTCATTACCCTTCAAGTTTTACATTCATGCAATTTTTGTCTGACAACTATGAAAAGTAATCCTGCAACTTTCCTGCAGAACCCAGAAAAACATGTTTTTCATGTGGTAACTGATAGACTCAATTATGCAGCCATGAAGATGTGGTTTTTGGCAAATCCACCTGGGAAAGCTACAATTCAGGTTCAGAATGTTGAGGAATTTACTTGGCTGAATTCAACCTACAGTCCTGTCCTTAAGCAGCTTGGATCTCAGTCAATGATTGATTATTATTTCAAGACTAATAATGCCAACTCTGATTCAAACTTGAAGTATCGGAATCCAAAATACCTTTCGATTCTTAATCATCTGCGGTTTTATTTACCTGAAATCTTCCCCAAGCTAAGTAAGGTGATCTTTTTGGATGATGACATTGTTGTCCAAAAGGATCTCACAGGCCTTTGGACTCTGGATCTAAAAGGGAAGGTAAATGGTGCAGTTGAGACTTGTGGGGAGAGCTTCCACCGTTTTGACCGATATCTTAACTTTTCAAATCCACTGATAGCAAAAACCTTTGATCCTCGTGCATGTGGCTGGGCGTTTGGAATGAATGTGTTTGATTTGGCAGAGTGGAGGCGGCAAAATATCACAGAGATCTACCATTCTTGGCAGAGGATGGTAAGAGTTACTTTTCAACTTTTGTGGATTTTACTTTGCAATGTTTAAGTTATTTTCCCCTTGGCCTATATGACAGGATATACTATCTCTAACAAGGCATCATACTGTTAAGATATATTTTGTTTACTATGATTGATGTCTCATTCTGGATAGTCGGTTTATATCCTGTTGCTGTATATATTTTTTTGGATAATGCTGTTGTAAAATATTACTTGCTTATAGTGAGAGTTTTGAACTTGGTCCTAGGGTAACAGTGAAAATGAAACCTGATAATGGATTTATAGATGTATTGTACCTATTATGGAAGATAAATAAGATAATTGATGAGGATATCATTTGTAAAATCAAAGTTAAGTGCCAAAGTAGACAAATGCATCCATGGCATTATGATTTATGGTTATGTCTAGTAGCGAATAAAGAAACCACCACAAATAAAAATCTGTGTAGCGAAATGAGAATAATAAGATATGTGTAAGCGGTCACTCGCATGCAAGGCACAATAATATTGTCGATTTGCTGTAGGCATTGTCAACTGACACGGGCGCAGCTACAATCATGGCATGCAGAGTCATGTCGCAAAGCAACGTGGATGCCTGGTTGCGGTTTAATGGCTCCACTCAAAGAGACAGAGGTCTGTTTGGGTGAATTCAGCGGTGATTGGGTTGCCTGATGCGAGCAGATGTGATTCAAATAAGGCCATGCAGCAAGTGCTTGATCAAGACTGTAATCGAGAAATTAAGTTTTCTAGTGTGCAGCTTGGCTAAGGCAGACATTGAATTTTTACTTGAATATTTGTTGCACAACAAGTTTGAAAACAATTGAGGAAAATACCTTAAGTTAAGGTATTTAGGAATTTTTACTTAAGGTCATCGGGATATAACACACAAATGTTGACTCAAAATGATTTCATTGTAGGATTAAAACCAAACATAAATATTTCGAGACCTTACATATAGACCTCTTATATATATGATAGTTCTTATAAGAAATAAAATGCAATCAAAGCAAATTACAACATACTAAATATGAGATAATGGAAAAAGAAATTAGATAAATAAATTAATCTAAAATTTGAAATTCCCGCTCAAAATTATCATGTATATTAGGAGGGAATTTCAAATTTAGATTAATTTGTTGTGAATCATGATTGCTACCAAATCTGCTTGTAACCATCCATCTATCCAAATCGATATTATGGAATCTCGGGCATTGAGTGTACTTCTTGGGATGAATTGATGGTTCGTTGGCATCTTGTCCCTACCATAAAATTAAGAAAGATTAAATGTAAATTAGAACAAGTTGGCAAAGCCAGAGGGTCAAATATGGCATATGATTTTAAGCAAGAGTTTACAAGCATTTCACAGCATTTGGGTTGTGGCATACTAATAATCACCCTATTTCTACTTTGCTTCTCTTTTATCTTATTCTATCAATCCCTTTTATTTTCTTCTTGTTTCATATAAGGTTTTTCTATGTTCATTTATTCATCTATGTAAGTAACATATGTTTGAGCTCTACAAAATAGTAGTGTGTTTCTTTTGCCTATCTAGCTCCATTAGGTAATTTTTGTTGGGAAAAGAGATTGCCTTTTTCCATTCAATTTTGCAATATGCTTAAAGGGGATATTTGTTGACTTTGTATTTTTGTAATTGCTTTAGTTTAATGTTATTAGCCTAGAACATGTTTCCAAAAACAGTAGAATTCTGCTTTACTTCTAATGTTTTTAAGGATCAACTTAATACATTCCCCACAATTCTTCATATTTTACATATCTTGGTAAATCTGAAATAAAACTGAATAGCCCCATTTTTGGGATTGATTTGTGTTTGTCGTTTTGGTCTAGGAGTAATTCATATATTTGGGATGAGAAACATGCCCATTAGACAGATTTTAAGGATACATGTGTAATATTTCCTATAGTTTATCTTGGATTTGGAGATCTAATTATTTAAATTCTTTTTTTCTTATTTATCTTCTAAACACCACAAATTTTCCTGCCCTACTTAGAAATTGTGGTGGTGTAGTTAGAACCTGAGACCCCTTGGTATTTAGGCAAGTTCCTTCCCAATTGGGATAGGAGAACACCACTTGAAAATCTAGTTATAATTCAATGATTTGAGAGGTTAAACATGTAATTCAAATTTATTTGAATAGTAAATCTGTACATGTCAAATTCATTTCCAATATTTCTTAAAAAGGATGAACTACATGTTTGTAAAATCTTTTATATTTACAATGTTGATACCAAAATTTTCATATTTACATACAAGCCATTAAATTCTTATAAGCATTATGAAAATGACCTTCATCAGTTATATTAGTATTTTTTAGTAATTTTCTATTTATAGGATGTATGAAAATGTATTTGAACACAGATAGTAGAGGTGTTTGAAGATGTCCAGGCAATAGTGTAGTGGATTCACTATAAAATACCATAAATAGAATATTCCTTAAATGTGTACAAGATTTTAGTGATATATATATATGTAGTTCTCCCTTCCTAATATCTTTCTTATAATACTATTTTGGCGACAGAATGAACACAGGCTGCTGTGGAAGTTGGGAAGTCTTCCTCCTGGCCTGATAACATTCTACAACCGTGTGTACCCCATTGATCGTTCATGGCATGTGCTTGGGCTCGGATATAACCCAAATGTGAACATCAAGGCTGTTGAACAGGCAGCAGTTATCCATTATAATGGTAACATGAAACCTTGGCTGGAGATCGGCATTCCGAAGTACCGCTCCTACTGGTCCAAGTATGTCAACTATGATCAAATCTTCTTAAGAGAATGCAACATTACTCCTTAGCTTCTGTTCAATCATTTCCTATTCTTTGTGTTCCTTCCTTCTTATATTCTGCATACATTTTTTGCGGTAATTTACTAGTTTAGTTGATCCATTTTTGCTTTCAGCAGCCCTCTGTTATAGACTTATAGTGCTGTCTTTGGTTCCCCCAACCTCAGTTACCTCAGCAAGTAGTATTTCTTTAATACTCTTTTGTACATGATTTGCAATCAAAATGAGGCAAGAGTGATAGTCTTTTGCCTTCTCTTTCTTGTCTGATAGGATTAAGAGACTGTTAATTATGACTTCAGCTCAAACTATGGAGCTTTATTCTTTATTTTTGCATAATCGGTTCTTAGCTCAAAGGAAGGAGTTTTGTGGTCTCAGTGTAAAATTTCCCTTTTTATGATGGGTTTCTTTTATATGCTTTTGTTTGTGAAGAGGTGTTACTTAAATAGAGTTGAATGAGGAGATAATTCTATATAGTGGATCCCAACTAATTTAAGATTAAAGGATTTACTCTTTCAAAAAAAAAAAAAGATTAAAGGATGTACTGCTGTTCTTTTGTTGTATTGTAGCCATGCTTGCTTGCCTTGGCTCTTACTTGCCTTCTTACTGTATGCTTATTGCTTTAAATCAAATATCCTAGGTAGACATCGAGTGGTGTTATTGCCGGGTGGCAATAATATCGAGTGTTGAAACATCAGAATGAACTTGAAGTTGAGAGGACATCTGGGAAAGCCGCAATTTGTGGATCTTCTTTGCCTGGTTTGACCATTGTCGTGCATGGCATTTGAGCTTTAGATTAAGGCCCAATCTAATAAGTCCGGGCGACTTAGTTATGGGCATGGGGTTGCTTTTGGAGGAGAGGTTATAGCTCCATCCGAATGTCATGTGGAAAGCTAAGATTGAGTGGGGAATCCATGTAGAAACATTAGGCTCCTCCCCACATTTATCAAAGCAACACACATTTAGTGCAAG
Organism: Apostasia ramifera; assembly: GCA_019297695.1. Taxonomy (NCBI): domain Eukaryota; kingdom Viridiplantae; phylum Streptophyta; class Magnoliopsida; order Asparagales; family Orchidaceae; genus Apostasia; species Apostasia ramifera. Next base: position 73,487 of record JAEMOT010000840.1, read on the forward strand.
GCGATCAATTGCACATTGTTTAAGGTAGTTAGAGAATAACCAAATGATAAAAAGTGTGGAAACTGATAGGACGTTGCGTTCTCCTTCTTCCTTTGGCTGTGAGAGATAGGGTTAGCGCTATCAACGAGATGGAAGGTTCAAATGACTGCAGTTTCACCGACACTTTTGCGACGCTTGGGGAGAAGCACAAGTCTAAGAGAGGCCTCCACGACAGTGACAGAGGTGTCGACAAAGTTGCCTATTGCGTAACAATTATGGATGGAGAAAAGCTCTAAGATTCCTCTAGCTGCTGAGGGAGCATTGCCTTCTGATGGCGTGAAATTCTCTCGACGACAATTCCTTCGATGTGGTAGGTACATAGCTTCTCGATGCCACCAGTGAGGCTTGGTTCTCCTCATTCATACTCATGTTTGAATTGATGAAGGTGGCATTTAGAATGTCTCCAACATCGCTAGCCATCCAATAGGTAGAAGGAGGTGTTGTAGGGAAGAAGGGTTGATCGGCCAATAAACCGCTACTTCTAACAACCAAGCTGTGCACTACACCACTGTTGGGAGTACCTGAGGTCTAAATAGAGAAAGAAGCAGGATTGGGGTCGGATAAAGTGATGTCGTTGGGCTGAACCATGCTAAGTGTTGCGCCTAGAGCATTGCCGTCTTTGGGTAATGAGGATATATTTTATATCGAATAAAATCTTTAATAATAAAATAGATTTATTTTATATCATAATATTAAAATAATTTTTATTTTTTCTCTATCTTAAAAAAGAACTTAAAATAATCCTAAAATAATTTTTTTTTTCCTATCTTAATAAAAGAAAACTCAGAACAACCCAAAAACATACGACAATCAGTCAAAGCCTCAATGTATAAATTTGGGCCGGGCCTTTTGAATGGGCTTCTTGTTTTAAAGATAGTAATTGGGCTTTACTATATAAGAGAATGGGCTTGGGCTGTAATCATGGACTTTTCAATCCTGATAACCTGTTTAATTTTGTTGGACATATCTCCTCTATTTTGATACTATTAGTTAATCACTGGCCAGTCGAGTTAGGCAGAACAAGAAAAAAAAAATCGAGTTGATTTAGAATTAAAAAAAAACCGAACAAATCTCTCAACTTTTAATTTGAACAAAATTGGCCCCCCTACTTGTTATGGCTATAAACGAGTTGAATTCGAGCAGGCTGAACATATTTCGAATTTAAGCTTCTTGAGCTCCCTTCGAGTATGTATGAGTTGAGTTATAATTATTCAAGTTGGAGTCATGTTTTAAGTTAAATTGGAGCTAATTAATTAACCTTTGATTGTATAAGTAAAATGCATTTCAAATTAAACAATTATTACGCATAATATTACCATTAAAAATTTTAGAAAATTTACTTATGTCACCCCTAAAGTAAGCTTTATTATATATTTCACCCCTAAAATTATTACATCAAGATTAATGGCTAATATTTAAAATGATTAATGTTTAATGACTAATATTTCACCCTCAAAGTTAAGGTCACATGAAGATAACGAGAATGAGGGAAGGGGTTTAGTTTGTAAATAATCATTCAAGGTTAGGGGGGACAAAGATAAATAGATAATTTTGAGGGTGAAATATGTAATAAATCTACTTTAGGGGTGACATAAGTAATGCCCCTAAAATTTTTCTATTCAAAAGAACCAGTTGACCTATTTTTTTTCGCTTTTAAAATATTTAAAAGTATAGAGTTTAGTTTAAGTAGTATGTTTTGTAATAAAACTTGCCTAAATTTAATCTCTGTGCTTCAAATAAGCTTGTAAATATGTTTAAAACTTATCTATACTAAGTTTAATTTTAGGGGGCGTTTGGTTCGTTGTTATCTTGGTGTTATGTTATGTAATTTGGATGTCATGACATGTAGATGTCATCTTTTAATTAATAATTTTATAATCTAATAGAAGATTATTTGTAGATGTCATTAAATCAAATAATTATCTTCTTTAGATAACATAACATAATATTAAGATAATATTAAACCAAACGCCCCCTTAATCAGTTTAAAGCAAGCAATGCAAGGCAGCCTGAATTATTAATTTCTATATATTACAGTCAATGGTAATCATTATTTTTTTTATCATTTGTAACATATATATATATATATTATTAAGAAAAAAAATTGTCATGTCAGTCAAATCTGACACGTAACAAATTTAAGTTAATTTGCTGACTGGTTTCTCGAATTATGTTCCTGAATAGATTCAGGTGACCAACTTGAATTAAGCCTCGAAGCCGAATGACTTGGAGCCAGTCAAACAGTATCAGTTAAATAAATTCCTAGTTAGTAGCATTTATTTCATCGTAGCCTTTCTTCTACTGGATGGAACCCAACTTAGGGGGTAAGGAGACAATGTTTATCATTAAGGTTTGACCTATCAGGCAGCATGCGCAGATCATATTGTTGCCTATAAAGTCTAACCATACCGCATTAATGAGGGCTATATAATCCGACTTAATACCACCTGCCTCTTGTCATCATAAATACACACATTTATGACAAAAATAAAGCTCCTAGTTAGTATTGTTCGCTTGCTCTTCGATTCTGATCAACCTGGCTATTTGGCTAGCTTTTCTATTCTTTCTTGTCATTTTACTGATTAATTCTTAACTCTGAAGCTTCACTCTAACCACATTCTTCATTTTTTATCCTAATTTAAAAAAATTCATTATATATAAAATCTGAAGTAATGAATCAAAAGCCAAAGGCATCCAATTTTCCTACCACCTTTATATTTCTTGAGGAACAAGGAGAATCTGATCCTTCCAACACATAAAGGAGCACAATGACTAAAGAAGGAAGAACTTGTCAAAGGTTCCTTCAATGCCAAGGGAAAAAGAGTTGCTTTTCTTTATTATTTTGGGTCTAGAAGTGTAATGTCAATGCTAACACCTGTAAAAAGAAAGATATTCTCTTATTTTGATATCTTGATGATTGTGAGTTTAATGCAAGGGAGGCTTTGAGTCGATTTCGAGTGAGACGAGCTAAACTCAAAATTAAAATTTTTTCTTTCAAGTTGAGTTCAATTTGAGCATGCTAAAATATTTTCGATTTGGAGTTAATTTTTGAGTTTAATGAAGTCTAATTATAAGTCATATTTTTTTTTATAAAAATAACTATTTTATATATTAAATATCTTAGAATATAATACAATGAAATCACTTTAAAAAATTATAAATATAAATGTTTATACACTTACCGTCTTGATTTCGAGTTTGATCAAATTTTTTTCAAGCGAGTTAATTTCGAGCTAAATGAAAATCAAATCTATTTCGAATTGAGCAAAGTTACGAGCGAGTTTCAATTTTCACATAAAATGACCGCCTTTTGTTTAATATAAAGAGTAATTACATATATGTTACTAAAATCTAACAATTTTATATATTTGACGTTTATTAATTTTTAATATTATATATTAACCGAAATAATTATATGAAAATTATAAATTTTATTACATACATACTACAACTTTATGGCATGACATGTATGAGGTGTATGCATGCATTATAATTTTTATATGATTTTTTGTTGCTAATATATTATATTAAAAATTTGAATATTAAATATGTAAAATAGTTAAATTTTTGTGATATATATGTAATTTTTATTTAATATAAATATATGATAGCATTGGTGATGAAGTTGGAGCTCACTGCAGGATAAAAGTCTTTGCTTGTAATTAGCTGTGCTCTGCTGCAACACAAAGATGGACCAGAGTACTGGGGCCAAGGGAACTACAAGAAGCCAGCCTCCTCTTGGTCCTCTCTCTCTCTCTCTCTCTCTCTCTCTCTCTCTCTCTCTCTCTCTCTCTCTCTCTCTCTCTCTCTCTAGTTCTTGTCATTTTATTTCAAGCTCTCAGCATATCTGATTATTATGCATATTTCTATATATGATGGCATGGTTTTAGCTTAATATTTTTTTATTGAAGTTGTGAATGATCAATATATCCTTTAATTCAGAGCAAAGCTTCATATCTTGGGGTTTTCTCTCAAACCCGATCATGAAAATCTGGTCACATTATCGGCGTCAGCCTGCTGGTCGGGTTGACGCTAAACGCTGTTTTATCGTCAGCTGACTATCGGCTAAAATCCTTAACGAAAAAATTCACTTATTAGTGTTGGGTTTGTGTCGAATCGATCAGGCAATTTTGATAATAATTATTAGTGTTGGTTTAAAAGCTGATGCTGATAATACTCATCCTCATAAATTTTTAGAGTTAGTTTTGTGTTAGGCGACGCTGATAATATTCATTCTCATTACATTCATCTTCTTTTAAATTGTATTTTTTTGCCTTCAGAAAAATGTAAGCACAAAATAAATTTAATCAAATCTAATTAATTTACTTGTAATTCATATTTAAATAATATATATAGTTAAATTTAATCTAATGAAATATAATCTTTTGAATATTTTGGCAAATTTATTTGGATCTACTTTTTATGAGATATAAAGCTTTATTAACCAATATAATTTACCTTAATTTCTGTTTTCTAATAGCAGAAATTATTTATTTATTTAATGTTACTACTTTGATTTCATCCAATTATTTTAATAATTCTCCTTTAGGAATTAAGAAAAAAAGAAGTGATTTGAACCACAAATCAAAGGCTAGCTGTGTTTCTCAACTCATAATTAAATGCATAAATTTCATTTCATAAAAAACTTAATCTCTCTTTCTCTCTCTATATAAATATATATCAAATTATATTATCACATACTATATATATATATATATATAGATTATTGCTAAATTAATTCCTCTACCTCTTTGGATATTTATATAGGATATCCTGTTATCAATTATTCTTCTTCTCAAAAGAAGAAATGCAGCTGTCATAGAAGCAAGAAGAAGGGGGAGAAAGGCTTCATTGAAGGATGGTGAGACTTTCCTTTTTTTTTCTTTGGCATGTTATAAAATTTTTTCTCTTATGAAAACTTAAAATAATATCATATGAGTGGTTTAAAATTTTTAAAAATATTTAACTTCATTTTTTTAATACTTAATTTTACATGAAATTATACAAGATAAGTAGAGATCTAACATATATTATCATAGTCAGGAGCCTCAAATTCGAATTCTAATAATCCTAATTTTCATAACAAGTAGTTCAAATTTTGCATTGAAAATTTTAAATTGTCTGTATTAATTATACAATTCTAAAATTCTAATATCATTAGATCTTTCATAAAATTATTTGCATTTAAGGAATTGAAATGAACATATGTTTTTATATATCTTTTTATAAATTTCTTACTAAAGGAAAATTTCTTCGCCAATATATTATCATATCATTTTTGATCCTTTGCTATAATATTTACAGTACTCATTCTTCTTGCTCTGCATTGTTCTATTTTTCTCTCTTTCTAATTCTTCTTTTTCTTATAGTCTTCATCGATATTATCATCATAATTTTTATATTATTTTATCACGATCATCGTACCATTATTTCATTGATGGCATGCATCTACTAGTTAACACAAAATTTTAACCACTTGAAGTGTTTGATCTTGCAGTCTTGCTGCACTTTGTTGCTGCTGGTTATGCGAAGAATGCTGTTGACTAAGAAGAGGAAGCAAATAATATTAGGGAGATAATATGAAGTTATGAAGCAGCTTTAATTATATATATATATATATATATAATTACTAATGGCCAGCATCAATCGTTATTGTTGTCTTATATATGAAAACTATATGAAGTCAGCTTTGTGATCAACTTTTCATGCATGTTGATGTATTGATTGATGCTTAATAACTAGTTAAAGTTCTTATATATTATACATAGTACGTGTAATGTTACTCGAAAAATTGACACCTAAATTTGAATCATCAGCAAATGACAATGAGTTTAACTTGTGATTAACCTATGATCTAGCTAGTCTCGAGTATCATCTCTAAAAATGATGACTAGACTTAAGATTTATAACTTATAATTTTTGACGTTTTCTTTCTTTGGGTTTGGTACTTAGCTAGGTGTCATATATTAGTCATTTACAATATGTTTATTTGCAAAACGATGATTTAACGAGATAAAAATTAAATTTGATTGAAAATATTTTTCTTATTAAACGTTATAGATAATGTGATATAAAGTTAATTATTATATTAGGATGTGTCAGAAATGTGATATAAGTTATTATATTGATATATATAAGTGGGATGCAGAATAATATTAAATTTTATTTTAAATTATGTATATGACGTAAAATATATATAGTTAATTTTTAATATTAAATTTTATATATATGTGATGTGGCATGGCTAGTTAAAGTTAATCAGATTATTTTTAGCTTGGTTAAACAAATAGGCGCTAATAATTTAAAACATCGAAGAGGTGCAATAGAAAAAAATATTAATCTTTCATCCCATATAGCTCTCTTTTATGTGTGAGTCCTTATTCTTTTAAATTATTTAGTATTAGTCATAAAGAATATTCAATCATTCTACATAGGTAAGTTCTATTAATTTTATCATCAATTCATATTTAAATAGTTATATTATCCTTGAATTCCACCTATCTGATTTTTAGGCCTTATGATCTCATTGTTATTGAAATAAAATAATTAGATGAACGAATATATAAAGCCATATGTTTACATATTGGCAAAATAAACTAAATGAAATTTCAAAAATCAAAGATGGACTTATAAATTATTTTCCCATAAACAATATCCCATTCTCTTCAAAGTCTCAGGATTTTCACCTAAATCTTCATTTTTTTTAATTAAGATGTGGAACTAGTCTTTTTTTTTTTTTTTGATAGTAGGTGTGGAAGTAAATATATAATGGAACATTCAAATTATGAATGTTAACATGTAATTTCTTATTATTTGAGTGCTGAATATTTCAAATACAAGTTGTAATATGGTTGTTTTCTCATTAATAAAATGCATTAGTCATGATTTTCTAGAATGATATTTTTAAATGTTGACGATAAAAATATATTTTTTTTTATTAATTTCAAGATAAATAATAAAAATAAAGGTAAACCATCGAAATAGAAAGAAAACTAGAAACACTAATTTTACATAAATTTTTTTTACATGGAGAATAATATAAGAGTGAAAAAAGTTTTTCATTGGCTTCAAATAAATGTTACAAAAGACGAAACAAATATAGCCTTGTTATTTTTTTCGAAAACAAAAATTGAAGATAAAAAAGCTTACAAGAAAATATTTGAGAAATATTTTTAAAAATTACTTCTTTGGTTTTAGTCAAAAGGAGACGAAGTGCTTAAACTTTGAACCTATAATTATATATTTCTCGAAATATTCTTTAAATATTTGTATAGTCAAAGAATTCATATTGATAGCTCTTATGTTTCTAATCTTAAATAAAGTTTTTGAAGAATTAGCATCGTGTAAACATTAAAAACTATTAAAAACACATAATTTGCTTAAATATCAATAGAAAAATTAATTACTTAATTACCTTGGCCACCAACTACAAATCAACACCTCTTATTGCATCTAAACTTAAGTTTAGAAAAATTTTCATACACAAAGACCTTGTTAATTAGTTTACAATTTTTTTTGAAAATATATTATTTTATTAATATTTTTAAAATTATTATAAATTTATAATAATTTTATTTCACATCAAATACAAATTTTTATTTTAAAAATTAACTTTATTTCATATTCATTGTAAATTATAATATAAATTAATATACCTTTTAATCCACTGCATTATTCACTATTTATCAATTTATTAGGTTAAATAGTTTCTTTATATTAAAATAAAAATTAATTTTATCATATATTTGATCTTCTGATCATATTTACCTCCCAATTGGTCAATTCAAAATAGTATAATAAAATATAAAATAAATTTAAAATATTATTATTTTATATGTTTTTTTAATAATTAAGTAATAATATTTTTTTAAATAGCTAAGCTATGTAATGAAAATAATAAAAAGACTATTAAATTATTTATAAATTAATTTTTATATTTTAAAAATATTGCACATAATTGAATGGCTGGAGAAGCTAAATGAAAAATTATATATTTTAAATATAAACATATATTAATATAAAATTAATTTTATTTCGTAAACAAATTGGTCTTTTTAGAGGTTGACCGTAGTTGACCAAGTCCTAGTTTGCCTCCCGCTTTCTCCTTCGAACAATATGGAAGTCTTCTCCCAGCCGGAAGACCACTGCTTGTCTACTGCTCAGAGTCTCTCTCTGGCTGTCGCCCCCGTTTCTCTGTATGCGGGATGAAAGCGACGATTCCCTTCGCCGGAGCCGGCGGAGCTCGGAGCTTCTCGGCGCTGGTCTCCGACGCGCTCGAGTCGGTGGACGAGGCCGCCGCCGGAGCCCTATCCCCGGCCTTTGCCCTCCTCGGGCGGCTTAAACCCATTCTCCGCCAGCTCCAGCAGCGCGACACTCCCGCGCCGCTCGGCATCCGCAAATCGCTTGATTCCCTCCACCAGGTCCTCAAGCGCTCGTTTTCCCTGGTTAAGAAGCCCATCGGGCCGTCGAATTCCGCCATCGCGCTGATCGAGGAGGCAGTCCGCGAGGTCGGCAGATGCCTTGGCCTCCTGCTCCTCTCCTGGGCGGATGCTCCGGCTGAGATGAAAGAGGCGATGGCCGAGCTCCAGAAGGACATGATGGCTGCCCCGCTTGCTTCAAAGAAGACGGATTCTGAGATTGTGCGGGATGTTGAGGATTTAGTGCAGATGGTGAAGAAAGGCGAGGATGAAGAGCTTTTTGTGGCATTATCTGAACTGGAGCTTTTTATTAGGCATGAAACGATGCAAGGAGAAGACAGGGCTGCTGTGATTCAAGCTCTGGTGATTCGATTGGGCTCCGCTAAAAATGGTGGCAGATTGAGAATGATTTTGTTGTTGAGAAGGCTTGCTGCCATCAGTGATGACAACAAGGTAATCCTTTTTTCTTTTAGACTCTGCAATTTTCTGATGAGCTTCTGTATCATGGATAATGTTGGATTATCATTTCAAAAAAAAAAAAAGATAATGATGGATTATATTTCTTGTGATTGCTTTTTTTGAATGGAAGCTTTACATGTTAGGGAAGGAAGCAGGAAAAATTGGAAACTTTATTTTATTATCCAGCTTATACATTGTCAAACGGAATGGTACATCGTTCTAAATGTCATATTTTCCTCCATAATCTTAAATATATCGACCAGATCACTCTAACCTTGTATTTATTTCAAACTAACCCCCCTGCGAATTAGGAAGTGGCTGATTTTTAACTAATTTTTAACTTAAAATAAATTTACGCTAGCCTGATCAAAGGGTCTAGGCTTTAGGGTTTTCTTTCCATGTCCTTCAACGAGATCTAGTCCAGTTCCTTAGATCCTCCAATTTAGCCTCACGTCGAGCCTACTAAGCTCAAAGCGTGCCTGAACCTAGGGCCGAATTGCCAGGGCCCAAGTCTTGGCTTGATCAAAAACCCCCAATAAATTGTGATATTCTCCCACCCATGTGAAATTGTGATGGTGTGGCTTCGAACTAAGGACCCTTTAGTCTTACCCCAAGGGTTTAGGGCGTGTTTGTTTGGCCAAGTTAAAGGTGACATGTCATATCATGCACAAATTTTAATATTAAATTTAATTATATTTTACACGATATATACATTTCAAAATAAAAAGTTAACTTTATTTCACATACTGCGCACAAATCAGAATAATTACTAACTAATTTTACATCCCTTAAACATCCAACAAAAGAACTAGCTTAATTTCATATTAGTAAAAAAAGTATCCTCATCTAACATAAACTTCTTAAAGTTATCCTTTACAATCAAAAGGATCTAGGGTTTAGGGTTAAGGTTTAGAATTTAAGGTTTTAGGATATAGGGTTAACAATTTATTGTTTAGTGTTAAGGGCTATTAAAAATATAGCACCTCTAAGTTGGTGCGGTTACTTTGAAATGATTAGATGATTATAAGATCTACTTGATTTGATATTTTTAAGTATAGGAGAGTAAATATGATATTTAGAAAAATTTAGAGGGTTTATGATCTTGACTCTTCAAAATATTACACTTTCTCTAAGTTAGCGGCAATTCTTGTCATAATGTCTTCTAACCAATTAGAGGTAATTTTGGTTAGATGCTTTTACTCTTGGTAGAAGATCAATTTACATATTCACACAGTACTGTCAATCTAACATTTCCAGATCTTCTTTATCAACTATCTTATTTGTCAGGTAAATTTACATTTACACTACTGTTACTTACCTATTTCATGTTAACCTACAAATCCTTGACTTTTACATTGCACAAATTCAGAACTTGCATATATTATGTTTTACACACTTTCAATGCTATCTTGAAACTTATGTTACTATTGTTGAGTTACTTCTTCCCTTGGTTAGGATGGAAAGTTCTTTGTCCATTGATTTATAAAACTACATACATCACGCAATAAATTTGAATATTTACTTCAATGACACCATTCATATGTTGAAGGAAACTACAACAACAACAATAATGACCAAGCTTTAATCCCACTAAATGGGGTTAGCTACATGAATCCTTTGTTGTCATTGTGCTTTATCAATTAATAAATTCTTATCTAGGTCTAAGTGAGTAAGATCACTTCTTATAATTTCTTGTCATTTCTTCTTTGGTCTCTCTCTTCCTCTTTGAATATGGGCAAAATCTAATAACTCAATTTTTTTAACTGGAGCTTCAATCGGCCTACGATTTATATGTCCAAACCATCTAGGCTGACTTTCTCTAAGTTTATCCTCAATTGAAGGAAACTGTATATTATTTTTTTCAAAAGAGTTTGTTGAGAACACTATGGTGTATATTCTATGGCATGTATATAAATCTTCTATATAAAATGTGCATACGGATGTGGGTATCCGTTTTCTTGTGGGAGCGGTTCTGGGAGGTTTAGTTAGTATAGTCATGATTGTGGAAGCAAACTTGTGCTTATTACATGCTTGTTGGCTTGCAGGAAATGATGGCAACTCCAGAGGCTTTATCTAGCATTGTGAAGTCTTTGTCGAAGGATGCTGATGAGAGCAGGGAAGCAGTTGGGCTGCTTCTACATTTATCTGACATGCCTAAAGTTAGGCAAAAGATTGGAAGAGTCCAGGGTTGTATTATGATGTTGGTTTCATTGCATAATGGGGCCGATCTTTCTGCTTCTCAAGATGCAAGGAAGTTGTTAGCGGCTTTATCGAGCAACATGCGGAATGTGCTTCTCATGGCGGAGGCTGGATACTTCATACCGTTAGTGCACTATCTGAAAGAAGGTAATTGATATAGTCTCATCCCCTGCCAATTCATTTTAAATATACAGTAAAAGTACTATGTTTATCAATAACTGCTTTAATCAGAAGTTCTTTTTACATGAGTTTGCACCTGTGCGAAGCCTCGTATTATTGAACTCCAAAAATCCTGAGAGTTGTTTCTTTAGGATGAATCTTTTTTTTTTTAAGTCTGTCTTGTGGAATGTAAATTAAGTTCAACACATTTTGAGAGCTCACTGCTGACATTTTGGTTGTATGATGTATCATTTGATTCAGATTAATTTACAAGTTTTAAAATAAACTTGTTTGAAAACTGTATATTAAGTGCTAAGACCTCAAAAATGTTACCAAAATTAAGAACTGAAACTATCGTACCCTCTTAAATAGCAAAATATTAGAAATACTAGGAACGAAGCTTTATGTTTATATTTTTTTATTTTTTGATGTCAGGAACAAAGTTATTTTGCTGGTGGTGGTTGTATTTTTTGGTTTCAGGAACAAAGTTATTTTGCTGCCATTCTTGTAAGATAATTTTCACCACAAATCTGCAGGTTCAGACATGAACAAAATTCTCATGGCATCAGCAATTTCAAGGATGGAGCTAACAGACCAAATGAAAGCCACTCTTGGCGAAGAAGGTTCAATAGAGCCCCTTGTCAAAATGTTTGCCACTGGTAAAATGGAGGCAAAGCTTTCTGCCTTAAACGCAATAAAATATCTATCATCCTCCAGTGAAAACGTCGACCACCTCATAAATTCAGGCATGATCTCGCCGCTCCTCCAGGTTCTATTTTCGGTGACATCAGTCCATACGACTCTGCGAGTGCCAGCTGCAGCTGTTCTAGCAAGCTTGGCCAAATCAGAATTTATCTTGAACAGGAAAGGAGCAGCTCAGCAAATGCTCTCTCTCATCAACCTATCCAGCCCAGAGATCCAGTTTCACATTTTAAACGCTCTAAATAGTATTTCTAGTCATTCAGGTTCTGAAAGGATTAGAGCTAAACTGAAAGAAAAAGGAGCAATTCAGCTTCTATTGCCTTTCCTTGTTGATGGAAACCATGAAATCAGGATTGCTGCTCTGAGCTTACTGTTCAACCTGTCTGCAGACTTTGCGGAAGAGCTTCCAGGTCAGTTTGGAGAAACCTATCTCAGTGTTATGGTAGACTTGATCTCCAGATCGACTTCAGAGATGGAAAAAGCTGCTGTCATCAGCATAATAAGCAACATCCCCGCAAGCGATAAGAAGGTGACTCAGATTCTCATGAACGCGAATTTGCTCCCCCTCCTGGTAAATCTAACTGGTTCAGCTGTCGAAGATGACACAAACTCGACGAGAAGACAGTTGCTCGATGGAATAGCTGCCGTTGCAATTCGATTCACGGTTGCTTCTGACAAGAAGCTGCAGAGAATTTCGGCTTCCCACGGTATAATTCCTTGTCTCTTGAAGCTATTATCAGGCAATTCCATACTTGCCAAGTCCAGAGCAGCCACTTCTTTAGCTCAGCTATCTCTGAATACCATCTCCTTGAGCAAGACCAAGTCTTCTCGCTGGTTCTGCCTGCCTCCTTCCTCCGAGCAGCTCTGTGAAGTTCATAATGGCCAATGCCTCGTCAAAAGCACATTCTGCCTGGTAAAATCAGGAGCTTTACCTCCATTGATACAAATATTGGAAGGGAAAGAGAGAGAAGCAGATGAAGCAGTTTTGAATGCACTCTCGACTCTTTTGCAAGACGAAATCTGGGAGAGAGGGAGCGATGCGATCGAGCAGGCATCAGGAATTCAGGCTGTTATTCGAATTCTCAAGGTCGGCGGGACGAAAGCTCAGGAAAAAGCAGCCTGGATGATGGAGAGGTTCTTCAGGCTTGAATCTCACAGAATTAAGCATGGAGAAGCTGCTCGAAATGTGCTCATTGATCTCGCCCCCGCCCAGAGAGGAGATCCAGTTCTGAAGCCTGTGATTGCTAAGATTCTGGCTCACCTGCAGCTGTTGGAGATGCTATCAAGCTTCTTTTAATTATTTTCATTCAGAACATGTAATATTTTGTGCAGTTTTTTTTTTTTTTTTTAATCTCATTTGTATGTGATCTTAGAATGTAGGACTGTGGATAAATAGTTCATGTATTATCATTAATTTTTGAGTGAATAGAATGTATTCCAGTGTATTAAATGTATTAAATATGTCTGAACTTGTGTAGGATAAAAAGTTTGGATTTATCTTTATGTTTTATTATTTTCAAATAATGTGGGTATTTGGTTGAATGTTATTCAGATATTTATATTACATTAAATAATAATAATTAATTTAATTTAATTTAATTTTTTTGTTATTATCACTAATCATGTTATTTAGATATCATTTACTTTTAAATAATATCTAAATATTATTTAAAATAATATTATATATATTATTAAATTAAACAAGTAATTTCTTCAATTAATTTGAATTAATATCACAATAACCCCTAAGTCTAATTTTTTGTTCAACTGTCATATTATCACAAATTATACTATAAATAATTTTTATGGATAAAATCATATTAACAAATTTATCCATTTTTTTAATGATAATATTCAAATCTTAATAACTATTCACTTATTAATTTAAATAGATAATTCAAATATTAAAAAGGTATTATCTAAGATTCTCCCATTTGACCTGATAATGTTAATAATATAAATATTAGGCGTGCATAATATGAACAAATCTTAAATATAATGCTCATGATCATAAATATTACAATATAATAAATTATAAAATACAACTTATGGTGGAGGTATATTATTTAATTTTCCACATATTTCTTTTCATATAACAACATCAATAATTTATCATATTTGATAAATAAGTATAGGTATATGATTATATCCCAATAAGACTTTTTTAGTTAATTCAACACAAATATAATAATAAATAAATAAATAAATACATAATGAATATCACAAATAAGTTAATAGAGCTGAGAGTGTTAATTATTATTATAAATATTAATCATAATTACAAATAAATCTTATTCTATTAAAATTTTGCTGCCATAAAGCTTGAATTATGGCTTCAAAACATGCCATAAATTTAGCTTCTATTGTGAATGCAATAATAGATTTTTTAGCATTTTTCCATAAAATGACTCCCAATGCTATTGAAAATATAAAGTAAAAAATAGACTTTCTGTTATCAACGCATTCAATAAATTTTGAATCTGAGTAGCCGATTATCTTTAAGTAATTTAACTTCCTACAAGTGAACATATAAATTTTTATTCTTTATAGGTACCTCAACAATTTCTTTGCAGCTTTTCAATCCAAAATTACTTTGATACCTACCTAGCATACTGACCGCAAAGCTAATATATGATCTAGTATATGTCTGCAAATGCATAATGCTACTAAGAACTAAAGCATATGAAATTAACTTCATAGTTTTCTTTTTAATATTATTTTTAAGACATTGTATAAGACTTAGTTTGTCATATTTTTGAATGAGAATAATATCAGATGAATAATTTCTCATATTGAATTTTTTAAGAACTTTATTAACATAAGTTTCCTGTGATAATTTTAATATTTTTTGTGATCTATTACAAAATATTTCTATTCAATCACATATGAAGCTTCACCCTCGTCTTTTATTTTAAAGTTCTAAATTCTTTGTTTGGCACGGTATCTCTATTTATATAATTTTTATGCATTTATATTTAAATAATATATATTAACATTTATTTATATTTAATTATTTTGTATTATTTAAATGCTATGATATTTAAAAATTATTTTTAAAAATAATTTAATAAATTTTAAAAACAAATTCTACATATTATTAAACTAAATAATCAACACTGAACTGAAATGTCACTTAAGTCAATTTTAATAAAATAAAAACATGTGGTTGCGAGTGCACTTCAGACTTCTATATTTTCTAAGTAAAATTTAAATTAAAGTGACTTGCTTGAAATATATTGACACGAATGAAAAATATAATTTAATTTAGTATATATATATATATATATATATATATATATATATGAGAATGAAGAGACCATGAGTTTAAAATTTTCTTTAATTTTGTGTTGAATTAAAAATGAGTAATATCAAATCGAGTTAACTCAAATTTAAAAAAGATTAAATTTTGAATGGATTTTAAATCTAAAATGTGTAATTTCAAGTCGAGTTTGAGTTCACTGCCCAAACGATGTAAGAATTCTGGCTCATTGCCAGCCGGCCCTGCCCTAAGCCTGAAAGAAAGCAGGCGTAGTCCGGGCTGGTTATTTGCGGTTTGCTGCCATTCCTCCTCTGTCCGTCCCGTGGGTTCGTGCTCCTCCGCTTTTTTCCTTCTTCGCAGTATTGCTCTTTGGTTCGTGCCGAACCATGGCCGCCGATCAGAATCCAAGCAGCTCGACGGCGCCGGAGCAGGCTTCGAAAGCCGCATCTAAGGACTTGAAGAAGAGGAAGGACGAAAAAAAAGAAGAAGATCTGGTGATTCCATCCACTGACCCTTTCCCTGTTTCTCGAGCATCAATTTGCGTTTCTTCCTTGCCGAACGCAAGTAAAATTCCTTTTTTTTTTCTTCTTGCTCTTGCGATTCTATCATAGAGGTTGTTGTTAATTTTGTAGTCGGACGAGGACTTGGCTCTGAAGCAGCAACTGGAGCTGTACGTTGAGCGCGTAGAGGATGCTGATCCTGGTGTTCAAAAGCTTGCTTTAGAGAGCATGCGGTACTCGTTTAGGGGAACCCTAATAGAACCCCTTGGGTTTATAATATATTTGTGGCATAAAAAAAATTTAATTTTTGTTGTATCAATTGTTTCTTGTATTATTGTTCATTTGTTGATGTTTCTTTTACTAACTGACATTTTTTTGTTTAATATCTGTATTTTATTTTTAGACAAGAAATTCGTTCAGCAACAAGCTCAATGACTTCAGTTCCCAAGCCTTTAAAGTTTCTTCGTCCACATTATGGGAAATTGAAGGCTTACTTTGAAACTATGCCTGAATCTGATCTGAAGGTGCTGTACTCGTCTTGCATTGATATTTGATGTTGTTGATAATGTGGTCATTGCTCGTTGAATTTTTGTATGCAGAAGTACCTTGCAGATATACTGTCAGTATTGGCGCTGACCATGTCTACCGAAGGAGATAAGGTAGGACTACTTATATTGTCACCACCATCTGTGAATTCTTTCCTTTTCATTATAAATTTGTACAATATCTAATTCAGCCTGGTGATAATCGTTTCAGTTATTCATTTGGTTAATGGTTTTCAATTAGGTTATCCATGAATATGTAGCCCACTCTTCTTTTTAAATGTTCTGATTTTTTTTTTTGTGTTCTAAAGGTAACACCAAACAATTGAGATTATAATATTGTTGTTTGTCATGTGATCACCGGTTATATATGTAATCTGTATCTCTTGTCATTGTCGTTTGTAGTTAGCACTGTACAATGTGTTTATCTTTAATGATCAATGACAGCATGAATACCATTAAGATCATGTCTTGCTGGTTGTCCAGTTGTAACACATCAATACAATTGGATATCTTGTTATCATGTTAATGTTAAATAAGTTCCTCTGTAACTTTTCAATTACTGTTGGTTAGCTTCAACTGTCATAAGAAAGCTGTTCTTACTAATTTGTTGACATCCCAGTAATGGTCAAGTTGCCAAGTCATGGGAAATCATTTGAGGAGTCTCTACTTAACAGAGTCCGACTTGCTGTTGGCTATCATCACAATTGGCTATATCATTATCATGTTGTAAGGATGTTGAAATTTAAAGTTGAATTACAATCAAAATCTAATGCATTTAAAGAAGTTATGACATTTGTAGGTGGGTAAATTTATTTTTTTGGTGAAGAAAAAGTGAGCATTAGATTGCTTCTTTGTAGTTTTTCCTTAAAAATGATAAGAAAAAATTCTACTCTATTTGTAGGAACTCATCCTAATGGAAATTCTTTATAATGTTATCCTTTCCCAACTCCATAACCTTTTTCGATAATCTGGTGTAGGTGATGAAGTATTTACGTGGGCTGTGTCAATGAAATTGTAAAAAATAAGGTGTTATAGTACTGAGTAGTGGGAATGGAATTGCAATCGGAATTATGGCTTTTTATTGATACAAACCATACATGGTTAAATTGTTCAGCAAGTTTCTTTCTCTTTTGTAAATTATTGTAGTTAGTGTGGGCTAATAGATGTCCTAATGCTCCACCTATCACCTTTTCAGGAAAGTTTGAAGTACAGATTATTGGGTTCGGAGAGTGATATTGGTTCTTGGGGGCATGAGTATGTAAGGTAAGTTGTTTGTTCTGTTTTCTGACATATCAGAGCTTTATTTTATAAGAAGATGTCTGTATTGGCCATGAAAATCGTCCTGTTTGTTAGGAAACATAAAGAAGTAAGTTCCCCTTTAACCCTTTAAAGTTGTGTTTACATAATCTAAGGCATTTTAATTAATTTTACTGAATCGGAGACTTTATAACCACTTCCTCTTTCTCTCTCTCTCTCTCTCTCTCTCACTCTCTCTCCTCTGGTTGTCATGATTTTTTGAAGTCAAAAGCCTTAAATAAGGCACAATAATAGGGGTTGATTGGGTAGTTCAAACATAAAATAATTTTATTAGTGGTTCCTTAAAATTTACCCCTTAATGAGAGAAGAGATTATAGTTAAAATAAACTCACAAGATTGCAAGAAGAGAGATCGATTTGTCCAATAAGTTAAGAGAATGAAATAAAAGAGTAATGAATTCGTAAAACAATTCATGATGGTTTGGCAACATTCATTTTCTTTGTTCACTCCCCAAGCTCCTTTCTCTTGAATTATGCCCTAAAGCCACCTTTTGCAATTGAATTGCTTACGATACCTCCTTTGCACAGGGTAAGCGGGGCCTTTATAATCCTTCCTACAAGGCTCAAAGCAAGCACACCTTTGGCCACACCATGGCCACGTCAAGAGCTACAAGCAGAGTACAATTTGGAGCTAGTCCAACCTTTGTTGAAGATGATACAAGAGGAGCACTAGAGTTTGGAAAGGAGAGGGTTGGCTTAAGTTGAAAGTGAAATTTCAAGAAAGCTTGAGGAGAGAGAGAGAGAGAGTTGTTCAAATGTAAGAGCCATCAAGAGAGTTTTAAGATTGATTTGGTGGGGTATTTATAACTGATATTCCCCATGCTAGCAATCCAAATCAACCAACCATTGACTACAAAAGTCCAAAAGAATTAACTAGTTGTTGAGGGAAAGAATTAGTCATTAGATGCAGATTTCACCGATAGTAATGATGGTGAACTGGACCATGATTACTGCAATTTGAAGACCATAACGATGTTTGGGACAATACAAAGTAATTGCAATAATGGTTAGCAAAGACGTAAAGGTTGTGGATTCCAACAGATAAATCACGTCTTCGGTTGGCCATCATAATTATGATTAAGGGCTATGGTAACTACGGTGCCTCAACAGAGAAGTCAAATTGTACATCCTTACAATAAGCCAAACAAACTTATTTTTCTGTTTTTTTTCTTAAGTCTGACTTATTGTAGGGATGGTCTCCTAGTAACCATAATTATAGTGTGGTCCAATAGAGAAACTTGAAGTTTTTTCCTGGGCCATCTCTGAGGGGTTTTAATTTTGGTGTTCAAAACAGTGATTTTAGAAAATAAAATTTCTAACTTTTGAAAATTTACCTGTAACAAGAAAAATATTGCAACATAAAAATTTGTTTTTCAAAGTTGAGCTAAATTTTCCCAAATGTTGATTCATAATGTGTCCGCAAATTAGGAATCGGATCTCAAATCACTTCAGGTTGATTCGGGACCCGTTTCATAAGTCTACAAGTGTTTGAAGCCACTATTTTGAAAACGCTATGATAACCAAAAAATTTAGGAAACTTAAAACTTGAGTCAAAACATATTTTTCCCAGCTGTTGACACATTGGTTATAATGAAAGAAATAAGAAATTCTAGACCTAACTTGATGGAGTGGACCTTTGGGATTACAGCCTCGAAGAGTCCACCTTCAAGCTTGATCACTTCAGAATTTCTCACAAATAATCTTTGCATCCTTGTTCATCCTCAAAAAAATTAACCTACACAATATCTAGATAAACTATCAGATGCTTTCATTTTAGGTTTATTATGATCACAGTATTAACTAATCCAAATTTCTGCTTATGGAGTTAACAAGAGCCAGATTTTCTATTCACGACATTCTGTTTGCTTCCCATGTATAAATGTTGTAATATTTAAGTTTATGCTCTTCATATTTGTATTGTCGTTCTTTAGAATATATTATCTAAAAGTGCAACTATGGCTCTATTTAGCATGAGGACTAAAGTAGTACTAATTTAAAAAACAATGATAATAACAATAAATAAATTTTTTTAATTATTCTACACAAATTCTAATATAAAAAAATATTATTTTATTTCATATACTCAATAATTTTCAAAAAAAATATCAACTTTATTTCACATCCTAGAAATAATATTTTCTTATATTAGAATTTTTGTAGAATGATTAAAAAAAATTATTTATTGTTATTATCATTGTTTTTTAAATTAGTACTACTTTGGTTCTGATTTTGGTCCTCGCGTCAAACAGGGCCTATAGGTTTTTCCTTTCATATCCTATTTACTTATGGAAGTGACATTAGTCAAAGAGTACTATGAGCTTTATCCATTTAAACTCCTAAAGTACAGTCTTTTCGTATTTGGCTCCACAACAAAGGAACAAGAAACTTTTAAATTTTTTCTCTTAAATCTTATGTTGGTTCTTTAGAATTTTTAGAATATTGAAATAGAGAAAACCTTTTTGGGGGATTTACATTACGTAGAATTCTATCGAAATTATGTGTTTCATCTAAATACTTAAAAAATTACGTATATTACAGCCAATTCCTTGTAATATTATGTGTTTCACTCAAATTCGCTCAAATTCACATTTCTTTTCAGCTTTATCACATAAATATTTAAAGGTTTACATCTCACTAGACTAAGTTTATAGTGTATTTTGATATAAAAAAAAAGGTTCAAGGTGTATTATGCATAACATAATCAAAAATTACTTTGAGAGAGTTGAAAAGGAATTTAATTTTGAAATTGGGTGTGAAATGTGTAATTTTCAAAGAATTTGAGTGAAACATGAAATAGAATTTCATGTCTTGTATGAAAATCTCCCAAATCTTTTTCTATTGTTTAAATTAGCAAGTGTTAGTATGCCTACCAGTTTGGCAGATTCTAAATGCAAGTAGAAATCAGTCATAAGCCATTCTCTATATGCTCTTTAGGAGTTTAACCTGATAAAATAGTTTTTTCTAGTGTTTATTCCAAGTCCTTTTGAACAATGGTTGAGGTTCCTCATCATTTGTAGCCAACTCTTAACATGTTAGCTACGTGATGCACCACATTGAAAGTTCAATCTAAAACCATGTAGCTGGTCAAATTCCAGTTCTCTTATGATCTCTTAATTGGATCTGTTTCCTCTCCCTTCCATATCTCATGTGTAATACTTGTTCATATCTATTGTTTTCAATTTAATGATGATTTTATAAGTGATGATTTACAATATGTTGCCATTCTTCTTGTATCATGAATATAATTAAATGGAGAAGAAAAGTCCTTGACCTCAGCTAACTTGGATTAAGGCCGTGTTGTTTTATATTGCAGTATTATAATTTTACTTTCATGTTTTCAATTCTTAAATTTGTTTTCAGGAATCTTGCTGGAGAAATTTCACAAGAGTTTGCAAAACGCCAGGTTTGCCTAATTTTTTTTTTTATGCTTAATGGCTGGGAGTTGGGAGATATCTTTGATTTTTCTACTTTTTTGCGTCATTTATGTAGCTTTTTATTGTTAGTTTTATTTATCATTATGCGGTTCTTGTCTAAACTGCTTATAGTTTTAGAGAGCAGGAAGATGATGGTGAAGATATAAGTACACAATTTTTACTAATCAAAGTGATGTTGCAGCAATATTCACGATGTTATGGTGGCAATTGTTTTTTATATGACTTGACTGATTATTATTCAGTTTTACAATTTTGTTTCTTTTGTATGAAAGCTCAAAATTAGGTTATTTCAAGAGCCTAGATTTGTTAGGGTTGAGATTAGACTTTATGTAAGCTTTGTTATTGCTATTTATCAAATATTTCAAAAATATCTGTTGATGATTGCTTGCAAGATTTTCTTTATTGAGTTTACTCAATGGGTTCCTTGTGGAGATTGTGGATGATTTTAATTGAGCCATTCATTGGCATGGTTTCTTTCTGATGTATTTTATGAAAGTTCTCATTTCTAGATTAGATCTACATCAAATCTTTCTTTGCCCTCTGTCATTTTTGAGGTTAGTACCAAGTCAGGTTTATTAATAATAAAAAAATGTATGGTGGGGATATATATCGAAAACATGTAGTTATGTTATCGTCAAAAGTTCCATGAGAGAGAATGACCAAGAAAGATTTGAAACTAGAATGTATTACTGAAGAACTTATTACTCTTTGGGGCATTAGCTTTTCAGAATCATGCTAATCCATCAAACATTAATTATGAAAAAGTCGTTTGATATTTAGAGCTAACATTTTTGGGATTAAGATTGCGCAAAGAATTGTTTTGTGGATTAGATTGAAGAATGTAAGGAGCTAGAGATGAGTCAGATTTATATAAAAGGGTAATCTTGCATGAGAGTGGCAAAGGAACAATTAAAGATAGGTTACATGCTGAAGATTTAATATCTAGTAACTATAAATGAAAGATGTAGAGAGCATTGAGGATGGAATATAAAGTGTTTAATTGAGCAAGAATATAAGCTATTTAAGTGAAGTGCTTTTGTTTGGACTTGGAGACCCAAGAGACTGACATACCTTCAAGTAGTTTCATTAGCTTATTTAATTTTCCTAATTCAGTCCGTAACATTAATGGCAAGTGACTACTTGCCTACTTTATCTTGGGTATTCACTAGCATTGTAACTTGTCACGTACACTTTACAAATTTTGTTTTCAACTTAAATTTAAATGTATGATTTGTTTGTAGTTGCTTGGTGAGGGTGCAACAAATAGTGCCTCTACAGTTATGCATTGCTTTGTATTTATCTAAAAATTGCTTCCAATAACAAACATCAAGTGATTCATGGCCTTTCAGAATATTATTTGTTAAGATGCTTTGAATTCTATGCCCTCTAATGTTACCATTCATCAACTCAGTCTGAGCTGTAGGCAGGCCATTGGTGCTACACTATGCATTTGTTTTGGACAGCTCTTTCTCTTCTCCCTTTATGATTCTGAACTGTTCATCATAGTGAATTTCTCTGCCATTGCCTAGGACGTACCCTTAGTTGGGGTGAACCTCCTTAAAGTTGTTGTGTTTGCTTATGTTTTGTTCTCGTTGTTTCCGGTTTCGTATCATTATCAATAGGTAAATAAGATTTTTTTTTCTTTTATGTCATACCTCTTTAATGCCTCAACCTGAAATTTATTTTGTTTTTACTTTATAGTTGGTAAGACAAATTGACATGTTGTCTCTCTTGTGGCGACTCCTTGACATTAATCAAAAGTTCTTGTACTTTTAGAACTTGTCTGCCTCCCATTCAAGTTATGTTTGGATGAATGGAATTCTTATTGCTTCCTCTTCTTGATGCAGTATGATGACATGCCAATGGATGCTCTTATGGAGCTTGTTCAACAAATAGTTTCTTTTCACATGAAGGTAAGCTTCATGTAAATCTCTCCTGAAACTGGTTGTTAAGATTGATTGACAATTTGTCCCCTTAAATTCTTCTTTTTTAATTGGCGTAGCACAATGCTGAACCAGAAGCTGTGGATCTTCTTATGGAGGTATAACTCCTAGTTCACACCCTTTTCACTATTTCTGTGTTCTTAGCATTTACCTTTTATGGATTCAGGTGGAAGACCTTGATCTACTGGTTGAACATGTAGATTCTACTAATTACAAGAGGACCTGCTTGTATCTTACCAGTTCTTCGAGGTTGGTTCGCTAAATGACCTGCTTACTCAACTTTCTTTTATTGTTCTTAACTTCAGGTCTCATTGACTGCAGTTTTTGGAGCTCTATTAAATCTTTGGTTGCTTATGTTTTACTTGATTGTGTCTCTTGAAGATTATGACTCTGTTCTTGAACATCATTTTTTAATTCAAATTTTCACATAAATAAATAAAACCATTTTTATCACAATAAACACAATGATTTATGCTGGAATTTAGGACAAGTTATCATTTCGGAACTCCACTGTTATCCAGGATATCTAGCTAAGTTCTGCTGTTTATGTCACGGAGACCTTCTTTGAAAATTAATTTTGCTAAAAGTAACACTAGTCCCGTAATTTCTCAGTAATTTTTCCTGTCACCAGCATTTGTTGGACTTCCTGTATGCTTTATCATTGCTAATCAATTTGGAAAATATAGCTTATTGGTTTATATCGTGACCGTGACCCTACCGCTAACCAAATAACTATATATCCATTGATCATGGATAATGTGAGAATTTTATCCTTAGAAAAGTGCTTTATCTACCCAAAGGTATTTATTTTGATTGGCGTTCTTTTGGTAAAAGAGTGTAACTTTGACTTGGTTAACCTTGTAGTTATCTCCCAAGTCCGGATGACATTTTGGCACTTGACACAGCATATACAATATATATGAAGTTTGAAGATCTTGCCAGTGCTCTTCGTATTGCACTTCTTCTGGATAACATCCAGGTCTAGTTGTATACCTACACATTCATTTGCTATTTCTTGCTCCAATAGGTGATGCTAGAGCTTAGTTCCTTTCTACTTGTTCTTATTATGCTCTGTTTCCTATTATGCAGTATGTGAAGCAGATATACACTTCTACAACTGATCTCTTATTGAAGAAGCAATTTTCGTATATTTGTGCTCATCATGTAAGTAAGCACATGATGAAAAGTTAGGATGCTCATGGTTTTTGAATTCTTCATAAAAGTTTTCTTTTCGAGAGATTTGCATATCGAGCATCCTAAAGTTATTTATCGTACATATTAAGCATTTTAAAATTTATTTTTACGTGATGACACTTAGGCCTTGTTTGGTTGGGGCCAAAAAACCCTCAAACTCAAAAAATACTTTTATCAATACTTGTTATTTAGTTCACATCATGCTTATAATTAAATATCAAAAATCAATTTTATTTCACGTCATTTGCAAATTTTAACCTTAAAAATTAATTTTATTTTACATCTAATGCATATTTCAATAAAAAAATAAATCTTATTTCACATCCAACACAATTCTCAATAACAAAATATTTTTATTTCACATATAGCATTAAAGTATTTTTTTTATCTCATGAAAATTTAAAACATATCAAAATTATACTCTAATCAATCAATGCCTTAAAAACTTGGGATATTACATTATCCAATGTAATGTCACCCTGAGCCATAATAGGCTATTCAAACTAGATAGTGGAATTAGTGTAATTCGAGTAAACTATAAGCGACAACAACAGTGATCAGTGACTATTGTTTTGAAATGTGGCTTAGGCGTTTAAATTAAAGTAAAACTAGTACATTCGGTC
The DNA here is from genome assembly GCA_019297695.1 of Apostasia ramifera. NCBI lineage: Eukaryota > Viridiplantae > Streptophyta > Magnoliopsida > Asparagales > Orchidaceae > Apostasia > Apostasia ramifera. The sequence goes on from JAEMOT010000840.1 coordinate 98,276, forward strand.
ATATCCTTTTTGAGGATTGTACAAAAATCATTAGGGAGGGGCATTTCCATCTCCTAAGCATAATCTCCTAATGTTGCTAGCACTATTTAAGTTTCTTGATATATATGTAAGTTTACATGAATAATAACAAGAGAGAATATAGGTTATTAGATCTATAATGTGGTCCCTCGTATGGTGAGTTCTAGTCTAAATCTTGATCTGGCCCTGTTGCAGCCCTCTAGGGGTTGGGTTGCTCTAGGTCTTGATTTGGCTTCTCTAGCTCTTGGTATTGCCTTCTCCTGCTCCCGGTTGGCTCTCGAGATGCACTTGCCTTTAGTTCATCCTTTGTTAAATCAATTAGAGAACCCTAATGAATCATCTTTTAGCCAAACATGCTTAACTTTTGTGTTGCTTTTGCTGCAGCCTTTAAACCCCTGTAATGCTCACTTCTTTATTGTGGGCATTGAATTTGTGAGCATTCTTTTCCTGCTTGCTTGGAACACCATTCCCTTATGGTCTCTAATGATGTATTCAATTTCTGTAACTCAATTTCCTTATGGTGACCATCAAAGTTATATTGCACTAAGAGGAAGGGGGGTGGGGGCTAACGGGCTCTGGTAGATATTTGTAGCCTCGGATGAGGGATTGGATTCTAGTGGTTGCTTAGTTTCAAGTCTACCGCAACAAAGCTCATCATATTGGTTGCAACAACTTCTTGTGCAGGAACTAATCTATCATGAACTTTGAAGTTTCTGGCTCTCCAACAATATTAAAAGGTAGTTGCCTCCAAACTAAGTCTCATGTCACAATTTGTGAGCCTAGTAGCTTTGGGCATCAACCGTAATTGATCTTGCAAGGAAAATTTTAATGGAAATAGAATATGTTTCTGCTGAAGCAATTCCCTCACTGGCACATCTTGCACTTCATACATGTATGTTGCAGATTTTCTTCAACTCACAGCCCCATTGGTGCAAGTTTGAAGTCATTCATCTCCTCGAAGTAACCATGCTATGATGGGAACTACATCTCTATAAATTCTCCAAAGAAAGGCCTCCATCCTTGGTTGTAATCGAACCTCTCAATTCCACGCCCCCAATTAAATCTCACTTCCCCCATAAAATAGTTTGGAGAACAAAGCTGTTGTGGAACCTTTTTTTTTTCAAATTAGTCCACTCTAAAGTTTCTCTCCCCAAGTGGCTTGCCCTGCAAATTGAGACTATTCTCTGCTCCATCTCAACTCCAAATAATTGTTTAATTTTTCCCCTATCCCACATATCATCTTGAATGATCTTTACATAGGTAGGCATCTCCTCTCTCTGCATATTGACGAAAGTTGGCCAAAGAGCTAAATGGATAGTAAAATAATCAGTGGTCTTATATGAAATATTAATCTACCTTCGTGAACCAACTTAATGATGTTTCCCTGCACTATCTCTCTCCTCATGCAAATCAACTTCTATATCTAGGAATCGTCTCTTCTATTCTCAAATGAATGATTTTTGTCCCTAATATGCCCGTGCTTAGTGAAAGGTATCTCAAGATAGTGCCACCTTTAGCCCTCCTAGATTTTAAATTGCCTTCTAATAACTACCTACCCATTTTTGGATGTGGTGCAACTGAATATAATGGATGATTTCTCAACATTCACATTTTGGCTAGAAGTGACAGTATCTATTGAGCATAAATTTCAAGCAAGATGTAGATGTAGGGTTAGCTTTAGCAAGATTAACTGGTTAATTTTAATTAGGTATTTCACATTACACAGAATTTAATATTAAAAATTAACTATATTTCACATCATACACATAATTCAAATAAAAAATTAACTTTATTTTATATTCTATATATACAAGAATATTAATTAACTTATATCACTTTCCTCACACATCCTAATATTATTAATAACTTTACATCATTCATGCCATTTTAATGAAAAATATATTTATTCAAGTATAGCCTTGATCTTGTTAAAATTATTTTTTGCAAACAAACAGGCCCAAGGGATCATTTGCAAACATAAGTTGGGAGTGGGCAGGTCTCCTAGTTAATAGGTGGATGCCACTAATAGTTTCTCTTTTAATCTCTTTGTGAACAAAAATAAATATCAATTTAGAGTACATAATATATAGCTAAGGGGAGAACAAGTAGCTTTGTCTTAGTTCTCTCCTAACCACAATCCAGAGAGACATTTTGCGATTAATAGTGAGTGCCTGTCTAGGTCTCTTGACACACATTCTGAATCATTGGAACTATTGAGCTAGAAAATCCTATACATAAAAGCATGTTGTCCTCCATCCTTAGCCTTTGTTGTTTGCTTATGCGAATAAGCTTCTATGCAAGGATACAGTTATTTGTGATCTATTTTCCACTGATAAATGCCCCTTGCTCCACTGCAACAAGAGGGGAAATGTGCTCCTTCAATCTGTGCATTAAGCAACATCAATAATAATTAGGCCTTTATCTCGTTGAATCTTTTGTTTCAATTTTGCTTTATCAAATATCATTTTTTCATTTAGTTCTAAGTATATAAGATTATTTTTTATAATTTCTTGCCACGATTTTTTGGGTCTTTTTCTTTTTTAATATGGAGAAGATCCAATAATATAACTCTTCTTACTGAAGTTTCTATTATCTTACAATTTATATGTCCAAACCATATAAGTCGACTTTTTTTGAGTTTATTCTCGATTAAGACTACTCCAATTTTCTCACATATATATTTATTTCTTATTTTATCCTTTCGTGTATATTCATTTATCCATCTTATTATTCTTATTTTTGTGATACTTATTTTATTTGCATGCTTTTTTTTTAGTCTAATATGTAGTATTATATAAAATTGATAGTTTTACTGTTATTCTATAAAATTTACCTTTAAGTTTAAATAAAATTTTTTAATCATATAACACACATGATGCATTTCTCCCTTTTACTTAATTTGCTTGAATTCTGTTAAAGATATAACCTTCTATTTTATTATTATTTTGTATAAATAATCTAAGGTATCTAAACAACTCACTTTTCTTGATAACTTGATTATTAATTGTTATATTATTGATACAAGTGCTTCTAACTTGATTAAGTGTGCACCTCATATATTCAAGTTTTGATTTACCAAAATGAAAACTTTTATACTCCAATATATTTCTTCATAATTTGAGTTTTACCTTATCCCTATTTCTAATCTTATCAATAAGGAAAATATCATTTGTAAAAAGTATGCACCAAGGCATATTTTCTTAAATTTATTCAATCATGACCTCCAAAACTAATGCACAAAGATATAGAGTTAAAGTCAAACCTTAGTGTAATCCAATTGTAATAAGAAAATCCTTAGTTAGACCCCTTTTGTCCCAACATAAGTAATAACCCCTTTGTATATGTTTTTAATGATTTGAATGTAATCACTGCAACCCCCCATTTTTTAAAACTATTCAAAATACTTCTTTTAGGATAAGTTTTTTTTAACTTGATGAAAATTAAATACATATTTTCTTTTCTCTCTAAACTTCTCCATTATATTTTTCAATAAATGAATAGCTTCTATAATAGAACTACCTGGTATTAAACTAATCTGATTCTGTAATATCTTAGCATCACAATATAATCTATGCTTGATCACTTTCTCCTAAAGTTTTAAGTATAATTCATTAATTTAATTTCTTCATAGTTGGCACAATTCTATATATCACCTTTATTAGTTTGTGCACTAGACTAATTAGTAGGTCTAAATTGCTTTGGTTGTTTAGCATTTTCACTTTAAGCACTAGCACAACACCTTTCCAATTTTGCGACATGGAGCTAGTGTTAAAGGAATATGCCACTATATGAATCACCTCTTCTTTTACTTTTGCCTAGTAATTCTTTCGAAAAGAGCCTATAACACTATGAACACTGGGTGCTTTATTTTTGGACAATGAGAAAAACAATGGTCAGGCAACGACCTATTTGATTGCTCTACTATCAAGATTGGGAGAGTGGCTCCAAGTTGAGTTGATTCTGGCACTTGGGCCAATGTGTTCTTTGTGCCATGTTTTGGCACAGAACTACATCATAATGTTAAGAATCCCCTCCATAGATTTGCTTCCATTGGAGTCAACAATTGCCTAATCTACTTTTGTCACTTCCTCCTCGTAGTAACTCTATGAAAGAAAGAGGTTTTTCTATCCTTTTTAGCCCGCTAATAGGCCTTAGCCCTCTAATAGTCCTTAGCCCTCTAGCACCACCAAGTTTCAGCTCTAATTATTGTGTTATATGTAGCAATCAAGGTCAGCAACTCTATTTGTTTTTTCAATGACATTCCTTCTTCCTTAGCTTCTTTAGTTTGCAGACTAACAGTAGGTTGCTTTAGCTCCATTTTTTTGGCTAATATGTTTTCAACCTCTTTACTCTAAGATGTTAGAGCTTTCTGCGTTCTAGCAGTTTTCTCAAAACACTGGTCGTCCCTTCTTCACCAGGTGATCCAAGTCACTCAGACAATATTAGAGGCTTCTTCATAAGATAGTCAAGCTTCTTCAAATTTCACTTTGGTTTGAAAATGTAATTGCTTGCATTGCAGCATCAAGGGGCAATGGTCTAAAGCAATTCTAACAAGCTAAGGAATTTGCATTAAGGCAATAGAGTTGAGCAAAACTCTATCCAACTCGACCTAGAAATGCCTATTGTTGTCTTTGTTGTTGCACCAAATAAGGGTCGTTCCTATGAACCCAATGTGTCCTTCAGATCCACTTATGCATGAACTCAAGAAATTCCTTAACTTTAGTGCTTGACTTGAATTGCTTCCTTTTTTTCTTATCTTCTTGACCAAGAATGTAATTAAAATCAACTCCAATCACCACTAGCCACTCCTGTTTCAGTATCGGACTTGTGAACTCCTTTACTCTCTTCTCACATAAGTGTGGCGTAGACTCCACCAACATAACATCTGTCATTTTTGAGAAAGGTTGCTTCTTGGAAATGTGGCCTAGGCATTTAGCATTAAGTTATAAATAAGTACAAAGAAACATCAAGTCATGTTCTCATTGAGCATGTTGTAAAAATCGGTGGGGATGGAAAAGATATTTATCTTCTACTAGTATAGCTTGCCTGGGCTCAAGTACACTTCGATGGCTACTGTGTTTCCATCCTAAGCGCAAATGAGGGGATATCAACAAAACTCCATCTTCGCTCTATTACCATTAGTTTGTCAATACAATTTCTGTTTTTGACATTCTTGTTTCCAACAAAAAGAATATACATGGGTTATAATCCCTTATTAGGTTAGCAAGGTAGTTGTGGGAAGAGGTTCTCCCCGCTCCCCTACAATTACAAAATAAACTTTATTTATCCAACACATGCAACCATACCCCACTGCCATGCCTCTTCTGGCTGCATTCAATAACATCCCCTTTTTTTAGCTCTAGAGGGGTGATGCCTTGATTTATTTTCATTAACAAAATCTTTTGTCGTTATAGACAACATTATGGCACAAAAAGTAAACTTCATGCATTTTTAGAGATATAATGGTAAATGAATATTTCAAATTAGTAAATGGATCTTAACTGGAGTGACCTCCATGTAATATCTCAAGTGTGACGTCAAAGCCATGTAAATATGTATTTTAAAATGTATAATACGTAAATCAACAACTTTAAAATGGTGCTCTTTCTGTAAATCTCCCGCATTTTAACTGTTGATGCTATTTTGAACTATTTAGTTGTGTTTATAATGTCATGGAGCATAGATTTCATTATTTGTATTTTTTTTTTTTGAATAGATTTCCTTATTTTAGTGTTCATGCCAACACTTCGCTAGATATGTCTTTTGGTTGCTTGTATTTCTGGATTTTTAATCATCGTCTCTTGATTTTGTTCTTCTTTTAATGTCTTTTTAATTCTTGTTACACGTGGTTGAAATAATCAGGGTCTAGCTTTGGAGCTAGATGAAGAATGGGTTCCAGATGAAGAGAAAAGAGAAATCTTGCAGGATATAGCAAACAATGCGAAATTAAGTGAAGGATATCTCACTCTTGCTCGTGATATAGAGGTCATGGAACCTAAATCTCCCGAGGATATCTATAAGGTATGCTGTTCATAATTTTCCCTCAGTAATAGTTCGCTGGTCTGCAGTATAAGATGTTACAGCTGGTCATTGTATCAAATCAGATGAAGGTTCTGTCATTGCAACCTGCTTGAGTAGTCTGAAATGCTGGATATTGTAGTGTATTATAGTTCATGAAGCTTTTCAAATTGCTGAGGCTTCTCTGAAGGCTTGGTTTACTGTTCTGTTAAATGGATTTATTTCATGAACTCATATCTGTCCTTTAATTTTTTGTATGCTGAGTACATAATTTATTCGAGAGTATATGTTCTTTTTTCCTTTCAAGTATATTACTAAATTCTATGTTTTCCTTTCAAGGTCATGTGCTTTCGTCAAACAATTTGCATGATTCCTCAACTTTTTGTTCAAGGCTAGATTCAGGATCTAAGATAAAGTATGTTCTTTGGTTGTAGGAATATTTAATGAACATATTATTTGACTACCTTTCATGGAAAATTATCTATGTGACTAACAGTACAAAAAATGTCAACTGCACATAGCTTATTGATGGTTGTAAACATTCATGTTCAAAATGGTTTAGACGAAACTTATTGATTTTTTACTTTCTTTTACAAAAAAGGCGCATCTGGTTGATGGTCGAGCAAGTGCAAGTTCCAGCCTGGATTCAGCCAGGCAGAATCTGGCTGCCACTTTTGTGAATGCTTTTGTCAATGCAGGGTTTGGCCAGGTAAGTAATATATAAACTTTAGTTTTTGGTGGGTACTTATATGTCTTCTATATACAGTTTTTTCATTTCTTTTCTGCAGGATAAGTTAATGACTGTTCTGTCCGAGTCCTCAAGTGGAGGTTCTTCTGGTAGTTGGCTTTTCAAAAATAAGGAACATGGAAAGGCTAGCGCTGCTGCAAGTCTGGTATTATTATATCCTGTAGAACTCATATAATGCATTTAAAACTTTCTCGAAGTTCCCGATCAAAAAAACAAAACAAAAAAAACATTCTCAAAATTTATATTTTTATTTCAGGGTATGATTTTATTGTGGGATGTTGACTCTGGTCTATCTCAAATTGATAAGTATCTGCACAGCAATGACAATCATGTTGTAGCTGGGGCTCTTCTTGGTGTTGGCATTGTCAACTGCGGAATCAGGAATGATTGTGATCCTGTGAGTAGTTAACTTATATGAACCTTATAAACATGTATACCCTTTGGAAGCTCTTGCATTTAGTTTGAGTTTCAAATGTGTCGGGAGGTCAGAATGTCCAACCAAATCTGACCTGACCAATTAGGCCATCTAAAATCCTATCTGTAAATGGGTTATAAATTGGGACTACCCTACGAACCTGATTTTAGCATAAAATATCCTTAAACCATGTTGTCTATCTTGGGTCAAGATGAGTCCAAACAAACCCAATTTGTTTGACCATAACTCATCCCATTAATATGTTGGTCAAATAATCTATTACCCAAACATGAACAATAATTTGTGTAACCCGATGCCAAGTTTTTGTTTGGGTGGGATTGATTCGGCCTCAGGCGTGCCAAATATTGCTACCTTAGCATTTGGTTCTTATGTGGTGGCATCACTCTCTTCAGGCATTGGCCCTCCTGGGAGATTTCATTGAGAAAGATGACATGATCATCAAAATTGGGGCAATTTTGGGCCTTGGTATTGCATATGCTGGTTCGAACAAAGATGAGGTAACATCTTCCATTTTCCAACTTTGAAGATTATCATTTGTTCCGTGCTGATCTTTTCTCTTCAAGTCCAGCTAAGAGTTCGCCTAACTAACATTCTTGGAGATTCAAAATCACCACTTGAGGTCCTGGTATTTTCTGCCATTACATTGGGGCTAGTCCATGTTGGTTCCTGTAATGAAGACATTGCTCAAACAATCATTTTGGCAATCATGGAACGCAATGAGGCTGAGTTGAGTGAACCCCTTACTCGCCTGCTTCCTGTAGCTCTTGGTCTTCTATACCTCGGAAAGCAGGTGACTTGAATGTTATTTGTTAAATTTAGTTGTTCAATAGATTCTGTTTTTATGATGAATAATGATCATATGGAAATGATTTCTTTACAGTAGGAGAAAAAGAGAACCAAAATTATCTTCAAAGAACAGTAGAATCTGGCAACAGTTGAACCTTCTATGTGGACGCTATCTTATTGAAATTTCATATGATTGCTTTAAAATCTTTGTACTTTACTATTCCCTGATGATTTAGGCACTCCATTTATCTTACTGAAGGATCATAAGGAACAAGTAGCACCATTTTGCGCTTCTGTGTTAGCTCTTTTTTCCCGCATGGTGATTAATGAATATCAATTTACTGCAGGATAGCGTTGAGGCTACCGCAGAAGTTTCTAAAACTTTTAATGAAAAAATCAGAAAATATTGTGATGTTACGCTTTTATCTTTGGCTTATGCTGGCACAGGGAATGTACTAAAGGTCTGTTATTCTCCACCTTATTGCTGAACTCATGATGATAGGTCAGATCAACTAAGTAACTGGCCTTCCTTTCAGGTTCAGAAGCTATTGGGTTATTGTGCACAACATCTCGAGAAAGGCGAGGTGCATCAAGGACCTGCTGTCCTTGGTATTGCTTTGGTCGCAATGGCTGAAGAATTGGGCCTTGAAATGGCTATTAGATCACTTGAACATCTTCTGCAATATGGGGAGCAGAATATCAGGCGAGCCGTACCTCTGGCACTTGGGATTTTGTGCATATCGAATCCAAAGGTACATTGCATAGGTCACACTAAAGATGCAAAGGGTTATATTGCTTTCTAACAGTCATCGATTTCATGTTACCTGTCGCAATCACCCATTTTACTGCTCATTTCTTTTACTGTTTTTGATTAGGTTAATGTCATGGACACATTAAGCAGACTGAGTCACGATACGGATAGTGATGTTTCTATGGTATGTATTTTTATTCGTTATATGTTAATTGTTCTTAGCTGGATTAAAATAGTTAGATACTAATATTGATAATAATACATTGATGATGATTAAATTTTAATTTACAAAATACTGGACAAACTTTTCTGCAGGCAGCAATAATATCTTTGGGCTTGATAGGCGCTGGCACAAATAATGCTAGAATAGCTGGCATGCTTAGAAATCTTTCCAGTTACTACTACAAAGAAGCTGGTCATCTGTTCTGCGTGAGTATCAATGAATGCTTAAATCTTAATGGCTGTGTCAAGTTCAAAATTTTAATATCAATTTTAGATTTTTCTCGAGCTGATTTCAGTAAAACAATCAAATTTAAGATCTTGAACCAGCATTCAGTGCACGTATGATGTATTATACATGTATTTATTAATAACTTTTTATACAGTATGTATTCCTCTCTTTTTGTGAGTAATCTTTCAGACATGGCCAACATACATGCTTATATCCAAATTCAAGTGCATGAATACTCGAGTTGCTCAAATTTATTTTGAGCTGTATTGCCTTCGAGGCAAAAGAAATCGACTTCAACTCGATTAGAATTTGACTACTGAGCAAAATTTGAAGTTTTGGTGGCTGTGGTCTTTGCAGGTGAGGATTGCGCAAGGTTTAGTGCACCTTGGAAAGGGATTGCTGACGCTCTCTCCTTATCATTCTGACCGGTTTCTTTTGTCTCCGTAAGTATTTTTTTCTTTGTATTATCTTCCCATCACTAGATATGATTGTTTTAATAAGTAACTCTGGGTTTCAGTACTGCTCTTGCTGGAATAGTGACAGTGTTGCATGCATGTCTCGATATGAAATCCGTCATCCTCGGGAAGTATCATTATATGCTGTACATTCTTTCCCTGGCTATGCATGTAAGTATTCTAAAACCCATGATCTGGATGATGAATTGATGATGATGTCCATCATCATCATCATCATCATCACCATTTTCCTGATTTCGTGACATTGGTATTTTTCTTGCTTGTTTGCAGCCGAGAATGTTGATGACTGTCGATGAAAACCTGAAACCTCTATCTGTCACAGTTCGGGTTGGGCAGGCAGTTGATGTAGTGGGTCAGGCCGGTCGGCCCAAGACTATAACTGGGTTCCAGACACATTCAACTCCAGTGCTACTCGCGGCCGGAGAGCGTGCAGAACTAGCTACTGAGAAGTAATTTGCCTAGCCCTTCTATTTACATATCTGTAACGCCATGCAATTTACTTCAAAATTATTTATGCTTATCGTACCACTTATTTCTCTATTAGTAGTCTGTTAGTATGATAACATTCTAAACGTTGTTAAATTTTATATATTTTTAATAATAATACATGTTCGGAATAATGTTTATATACTTTAACAATTTGTCATTATTTATCAATTGAACTTTTGAAATCTGAAATACCTAAATTGCCAAACCAGAAGTCTTTAACGGGGCATTTCGTTCAACTTATTTTGATGTTTTGTCATATAATTTATATGTTCTGACATTTAGATGCTTTTTTTAGTAATAATTTTATAAAGTTTTCTGCACATCATCAAACTAAACAATTGTTTTTCTCTAAATAACATGACGTAACATCAAGATAATATCGAACCAAACAGCTCCTATGCCCATTTTGCTAGACTTGCATGAACTTATGAAGGCTTTTCAGCGCAATCTTCTGCCCCTCTGTACGTGGATGTTTCATTTTTGACTGCTGAATGGTGCCCCTGTTGTCAGGTACATTCCACTTACCCCAGTTTTGGAAGGGTTTGTCATCCTGAAGGAAAACCCTGAATACCAAGATGATCATTGAGGAAAGTCGGGCACGGTATTTTCTGTTGATCCAAATTTATTTATTCGAATGTCTTCTGGTGTTCGATGAATCAATCAGCATGCGAGGGCAGGAGCACCTGCTTAGTTTAAGCCTCTGAGATCTCAGATTCTGGGTGTGTTGGTTTTTGGTTATGCTGCTTACTATTGTCTAAATCCTTTTGTTTGACAATAAAAATGAGCTTTAGGTATTCATTCATGCTATCTGTGTTCAGATATGGTGCTCTTTTGCTCTATTTGTATATTTTCTTTTAGATTTTCTTGCTTTCTACTACATTTTCAGATTCAGTTTAGTTAGATGTTAATGTTGAACATTTGTGAATCTTTTTGTGCTTTTCTTGTAACCCGTTTTTGGTCGATGTGCATCTTACCTCAGCTATTTTCTGAAGTATGAGTTTGACCCAAAGATCAATAGTTGCTTGATTTTCGATTAATATTTAGTTTGAATCAAGTTTGGCTCGAGTTTATTACGTCTTGCCATGAGTCATAGTTAGATCAGATTGACTTAATTTTTATTTTTTTAAATATTAAAAATATATTTATTATTTATACATAAGTATGTGTTAGTTGAGATTAAGATATTTGTGAGGTAATCTTGTGAGTGTGGTTAATTTAATTTTAAATTTTAATAAATTTTTTTATATAAATTTTTTTTATTCTATAGGCTTTATTTGGCTCTATCTCTAAATTGGGCATAAATAATATTTTAATAATATTTTAAATTAATTATAAATTTTAATAATTTTATTTTATATTTAATATAAATTTTAATATTAAAATTTAATTTTATTTGACATTTATGATAAATTTTAATTTTAAAATAAAATTTATTTCATATTTTACATACCTCTCTATTAAAATAAATTGCTATTTTATTAATTTTATAAAATAAAATATTTTTTTTATTATTTAAAATTAATTCTCAATTAAATAATTTTTTTGAGAATTTGAGTTGATTCGATTAAAGGTCAAGCTAATTCAAAATTAAAATAATTTAATTTTAATTTAAATTGAATTAAAATCAATTAAGTTTGAGTTATATTTAGCTTAGACTCACCTAATTCTCACCCCTATACAAATGCATTTTGATTTTATCTTTGTATTTGTTTTGAAGGACAAAAAAAATTTCAATTGATATCTTAAAGAAATCATAAAAGTTTTGAGGAATGTGTACAGAGACTAAAGCTAAAAAAATGAATTGAAGTTCGATCAAATCGAACCTTAAATTTAACTTTTGTTTTCATGTTCTTTGTTTTTTTTTTTTTTTAATTTTGATTTCATTTTCAGTTCAAATCATCAATAACAACAATTCCTGTACACCTTTTGTAACGAAAATATGAGGTATAACAAAATTTGAAATTTATATGTATAATACATTATACTTATCTGTTTATACATTAGATGCATGAAATTTTTTATAAATAAGATCCTAATATAAATTTGAGTTTGATTCAATCAAATATGTTCTTTTCTCAGTTATTTTTCAATATTTTTTTTTGAAAATAATTGATCAGAATTGCAGTGGTGACTGGCACTGAAGAAAGCTGGTAAATTGTAGCAATCTATAAGTAATATTTTACAAATTAAATATCTGTATATCTTATTTTATAATTTGGATGTGTAATTATAAATATTATGTATTTATTTAATTAGAGAAGATTTAATTTTAATTTTATTTGAAGAGAGAAAATTTTAATTATTTATTAGTACGAGGGATTGTTATACATAATTATATGTTTAAAATATAAAATAATATATATATATATTTAATTATGGAATAATATTTATAAATATTTAATTTTGAAACTAAAAACGTGTAAAAAAAACCTCTCGCTTTTAAAAATGATAAATCTATTCTCTCGAAGTTTGCTATCCCTAATCGGAAGCACCAGTCGCAGCCGAGCCTCGGAGAAGGCTGAGGGAGCGGGGGCCCGAGATGGCGCTGCAACCTGTGGATGATTTCTCGGTGGTGGTTTTAGCTTCAGATCTCGGCGTCGATGGCCGGACCCTCCTCTCCCCGGCGGAGCGCAGAGCTCGTGCGGCGGAGGAGGTAGCCGCAGAGACGGAGGACTGGCACGACTGCTCAGAGGAGGATTTCTCGGACCTAGAAGCTCTGCAAATCCTCCGATTTGAGGGACTTGATAAGTCGGGAAGTCGGATTCTTCGAATCGTCGGGAAGTATTTCCCTGGTACGCTGCCGTCAATCCTTCTCTCGCTGTTTAGGGTTCTGTATTTTCATGCCCTGGGGTTTTTGCTTGTTGGATTTATTGAAAAGATTTAGTCGCTCGCATCAAAATCTTTGTTTGTTTACGGTGGAAGTTTTACATAATGCGGATGTTGCTTCGGTTGGGAGGCAGTGCTCAATTGTTATAGAACTGTTTCTGGAACATAATGCTTAACGATTTTCTCAGCTATTGAATCTTTCGGTGCTCGTGAACTTGGTGCAACTTTTAGTTGTTAAAGGAGAAATTTGAAGAATGCGAGGAAAGTAGTCTAAGAAGTAAATAATTGTAAGGAAAGATGAATGCACAGAATATGAGGGCTCTCATGCTTGTCAATAATCATGCTGTGTATCTTCATTGGCCCGTCTCATGGGTTTATGCATGATGTGATAGGGAACAGTAAACCTCCAATATCAGGAGCCTTGAAAAATATGGTTATGAGCACATTAAACATGAAGTTATATAACTGACAGAGTGATAAGCATATCCAATATGTGGCACATGAGCATTCTCCAGCCACATGGGCTGTCTGACTGTAAAGTTTTACCTCTTTGGGTTCTTTATGATCCCTGAAAGTATAGCCTAACTGCTTGTTTATTTTGTTGTATTCAATTGTAAATGAGATGCTGATGTGTGTTAGAATATCCTGCTAAATTTTCCTGGATGTATCTTTGTTGCCTTCCTTTGCTAAATACGTTTCACTGAGCAAGTTGTTACTGCTTGTATGTATAATGGTGTCCTACTTCTTTATTGACTTTTCTCTTACAATTTTGATTTTGTTTTATATGAACTTTTCTTTTTCTGACTCTTCAGCTAAAATAATTAGTGGCAAGCGCTTAAAGAGGTATGTGTTTTATAAGCTAACCACGGAGTTGCCTGAAGGTCCATTTTGTATTTTGTACATACACACCACTGTCCACAAGGAGGATAACAACCCAGGAATGACCATCATGAGGTGGGTATATGAAGAGTTGCCTGATGACTACAAGGAAAGGCTTCAAGTTGTTTACTTTCTTCATCCAGGTCTCCGATCTAGACTAGTGATTGCCACACTTGGACGCTTTTTCTTAAGTGGAGGGTAATTGTTTTCTTAAACATGTTTATCATCTTGTCTTTGAAAAGAATGCATGGAAAGTATGTTAGGATATCAATGTTAATAATGAAAGTGCCAAAGTATAACGTATTGGAAAGGGGATAAAGGACCAGAAGAAAGTGATGTAAGATGAGTAGATCTCCTTTTCAATAACTACCAGTTAGTGCTGAACAAAAATGCTAACGCTGGAGAGTTTAAGGACAGAAATTGGAGAAATGGAACAAGATTAGGAGGGGAAGGGCGAAGCACCTGTGAAAGAAAAACCCTAAATGCTAATGATGTCTTGTGATGGGCTAGAAGTCCTTTGCAGCACACTGTGCTCCCTTTCCTACAATTTCATAAAAATCATTAGAACCTTTTCCTAGAAAAGCCTAATGGGAGTAGTGGCACAAAAGCACCTTCTTAGCATCATAATTTATACATTTTTAATATAAAAAAATTATACATATTTAGAGTAGTTACAAACATTCCCCAGTCTGTTCCACTTACTATTTAGAGTAGAAGCCTCCCAATTCCTTAATCATGTTGATACTTTTTGTAACATAACATTAGCATGCATGTATATTTAAGGCCATCCATGTTTTAGGTGCACTTTTGCTTTTTTCTTAGGGACTTATATGAATGCTAATTTTAACTGTTTTTTACTCGATGAAACTTTAATGGTCCACACATAGCTTTTTTTCCTTTGATCTTGAAAAAAATATTGTGCTAAATGTAGTTGTATTTGATCATAAGTGCAGATTGTTATTTCAATCGGATATTTTGTAATCTATGTATGTGTATGATTTGATATAGGTTAATTTAAAATCATTAAAAATCTGAATTGTTGCCACTTTTACGGAATAAAATTTTCAACGCAAAGCCCTGTTCTGAATTAAAAGCCATGTTCTATCTATGTGAAAACTGTTTCTCTGTGCTATGCTAGCTTCATAGACTATTTTTTACTATCCACATGACTAATTTGACTCATTTTGAAGCACAATCCGTTTATGTTACTTACCATATATAGCAAACAATTAAGTCCACTTTTAACTTATTTCTACCCTCAGAATATACTGGAAAATCAAGTATGTAAGCCGGCTGCAATACCTATGGGAGGACATAAAGAAGGCCCAGGTTGAGATCCCAGAGTTTGTGTTGCGCCATGATGATGTTCTGGAGCATAGACCATTAACAGACTATGGGATAGAGCCTGATCCTCTCCATCTAACTGGAGTTCCTACGATGGAATACTCATTTGGCAGGTATGAAGCTAAAATATTTGAGGAGCAAACTATTTCGTATCGAATTAACCAGTTCATTGACTTAGTTTACATTTGAGTCATAATCTATTTCCTGAAATAATGCAAGATTCCACAGCTAACTCAAAGTTTGGGCAGAAGGATTATGTTGATGCATGTTATTTTTGATAGATTCTATGATTATTTGATGTTGGTAAATGATGAATGTTGTAACTCATTATATGATCCCATCTAACTGGAGTTTGTGCCATGAATTAATCTTTTGCAGGTATGAAGACAAATGGCCTTCCAGGGTATACTTCTGAGGAGCAACCTGTTGTTATGAAACGGCTTCAAAAGCTGTGTATGTATAAATTATAATGCGTGTTGTAACAATGCAGTTTATATTGCCATCACAAAGTTTGTGCAGTAGAATTACAATTTGATGTTGCGTCATCTTTAATCGATATTATCACTGTATGATGTAACTCAATGAACTCACTTTTTCTTGTATTAGTGCAGTTTGATTTTAGTTTGTTCCTTGAATCATACAATCAACTTCAAAACTTCATTTAAATGACTGAATAACATGTGAGGGCATTTGGTACCTTTGTTAAATTTACATTTTTCTTTCAAACTAAAAAAGAAAGATACTTGAATTTTTTTCCTAAATTTTTAGGGCATATTATTGTAAGGTCCTCTGTGTAATTTATAACATATCAAAAACGATTTCTTTGAGGTGCATGTGATTTAGGTCTCTATATTTTACACTGTCTGGGTCTTTTAAAAATTCTGTCCATTTTTTTTGTCGTTGGACTTATAGGAAATTTAAAAGAAATGTAGGATTATAAATTTAAAAAAATGCTTGTACCTAAAATATCTCTTTTTATGCTCTTCTAAATGCTCACGTGATTATTCATTTACTTATTACTTTCAACATGTCATCATTGCATCTTTTCACACTCTTGCGATATTTACATGATCATTGATAGCATACTTTGGTAATATGACAAGGCTTTTTATCGTCCGGTAAATTGTGATGGTCAACTTGGACCTATATTCTCGACTAAAAAGCCTCACTTTTCGATGAAAATAATTGCCAACAAATCTTGCTAGTAGACCTTGGCAGTCTCTTTTTATCGTTTGAATCTATATCATCAGAATAAGTTCATCTACCTTTTAACTCTAGCGAGGATGAAGTAATTATTACTATCTCTTCGCAAGATTAAAACAAAATTTGTGGATACTGACAGAAACATATACCGATGGTATGGCCAATGGAAAAAATCCTAATTGATTTTTCTTTTTAAAATATGTAACTAAAAGATGCAAATTTTTCTAATGATGAGAAGCAGAAACACACGGGAATGATCAATTTAGTAAGAAAAGTATTGAAAATTTTGATAGCCGGAATTTTTGAAAGATATTTAAATATTAAGCCGTGGCATCTAACTATGCAAAAGAGATCATGACTTTTTCTAACTCTTAGGCTCTATTTGGTTGGAGGAAAAGCTGATGGTCTGGAAATTTTTTGTGAAAAGTTTTAGAAAAATATGTATGATGTGAAGTAAAGTAAGTTATATTAAAAATTGTATTGAATATGAAATAAAATAATTATTTAATATTAGAATTTGTGTAGGATGAGATATAAAATAATTTTTAAAATTTTTTAAAATAAATTTAAGATTTTGGCCGTGGCTTAAATAAGTCGTTCTTTTAGCCAGTTGCCAAATAAGTAGACATGCTTATTAGACCGGTTCTACTCGGAATCGATCCAATAAGAATCGGTTCGGTCCAGAACCGGTTGAACTGGACTGGTTCTGATCGGTTCCAAGGTGTAGAACCGGACCAGACCGATTCTGCGCCCCCAGAACCAGTTAACTGGTTCGAAACCGGACCAGTTTTATTGAACCAAACCGGTTCGGTGCATTAAAAAAAATAGTGGGGGCAGCGCTCACACGGGCGGCGCGCGCGTGGGCGCTGCCCCTCATGAACGGTTTTTTTAAATTAAACGGTCATTTTGGACATTTTAATGTATGTTGGATTCTCTATAAATAGTAGAACTTATGTAATGTATTATTCCTACAATTTTCTTCAATTTTTCGGTTCTTCTATTTATTCAAAAATTCTGCAAACACATTTTAGTGGCTTCCCAACATCGATTCGTTGACGTTTCTTCTTCAAGTCGCCAACGAAATGTGGATCGAAATTATGTTCCGGAACTCGATCGAACTTTGTCGAAACTTCAGAACCATGCAGAACATGATCCTGAGATAAGTGGAGATGTTGGCACCGACACTGACTCGTCAACTCAATCTTCAAGTGTTTCGAACAAGTCTCGAATGAAATGCAGTAAGGTATGTGAGCTTTTTGAATTACAAATTAAATCTAATAGTAACTCGGAGAGACCTGAGTATGTTACTCTTTGTAAAATTTGTAAAAACTAATACTTATAGAAACAGGGCGGTACGGGCGGTGAGACTAATACATTTAAGAAGCATTTAGTTAGATTTCACAAGTTTGATGAAAAAACTTGTCAACCTACTACTGTAGAGCCAACTCAAACACAATTGAATCCACAAAGTAGATTTATGCTATGATCATTTAGAAATGATAAAGCACGTCGAGGTTTAGTTTAATTTATTGTATGAACCAAACAATCTTTTACAATATGAAAAAAAAAGGATTTTTAGAATATATTATTTAATATTTACAACTTCAATATAATCGTATTTCTAGGCATACACTTAAAAAAGATTATATGTCAATGTATGAAGAATATCTAAAATTTCTTATTCAACACCTCAGCAATATTACTTGTCGGGTTAGTTTAACATCCGATATTTGGACTCGCATAAATGACGCAAGTTACCTAGTTGTTTATTGTCATTAAATCGATGAACAGTGAGGATTGCAGAAACACATATTATTTTTAGATATATTAGATGAAGCCTATACATGTTTTACTATTTTTATTTATATTCGCAATATTTGTGAAATTTATGGCATAGAAAATAAAATTTTTTCTATTACTTTAGTTAATGTTTCGAATAATTATTCTGCAGTAAATTTTTTACAGCAATTTCTAAAACTTTCGCTTTATGGTTTCCTTTTTTATGTTAGGTGTGCATGTCTTATTATCAACTTATGTGTTTCTAGTGCTTTTAATTCTGAATATTTGATTAGTAATAAATTTAAGCACATTGCATAATGAATTTACTTAAATTCAAATGTTAGGCATAAATGGAAATGTGTTTGTGTAAGTGTAGGAAAAAATTGTGTAAAATTTTCATTACTTATTGAAATTAAATGAAATTCACTTCATCATTTATTCGAATTATTTTTACCATATGAAGATTTACTTACTGCTTTTTACAATTTGTATACACTTAACCATGACCTTCAACTGTGTTCTTATGATTAGATTTTTTTGAAAAAAGTTTTCGAGTTATTGTCAATTTTTGAGGAGTTTATTGAAAGTTTTTCAGGTTGCTATTATTCGACTTCGCCTATTTTTTGCGTTACGTTTTTCAAATATTTCAAAAAATTTTAGAGTTTAGATCAGATTCAATTTTTGAAATTTTTATTGCTGACATGAAACTAAAATTTAAAAAATACTAGGAAAAAATTTCACTTTTATATTCAATAGTTGCTATGCTTGATTCACGCCAAGAGACCGAAGCTATTGAAATTTTTTACGTGAAATATTTTGATTTCTTGGAGAGTAATACTGATGTTTTTTGCATCAGTTTTTACCACTCTCCGAGATTTATTCTCTTTATTACAGTGAGTAGGTTGCTTGCAAAAGTGTGTAACGTGTGGAGATACAAACAGGAACACAGAAAAAGCCTGCGTTTTAAGGTCGGCGGCGACGAAGAGATCTCTTGCTTTAGAGAAAGGAAAAGCAACTGTTGACAAGCAATCTACAGTATAGATTTAAGCCTCTGCAAATTTGAATGAGTTACAGTTTTACTTACACCTCGGGGAGAAATTTGACGATGATATGAGCTTATTGGAGTGATGAAAAAGTTCATCAAAACAATACCCCGTTCTATCTACTTTGGCACGAGATGTTCTAACAGCCCAAGCGTCAACTGTAGCTTCTGAATCAACCTTTTTCACTACAAAAAGAATAATAATAGGGGACTACAGAAAGAATAATAGGAGACTACAGAAATAGTTTGCAGCAACCTTTTGCATGCTTATTTGTCTATAGGATTGGTTTGCAGTCGAGTCACGAAATAACAGTACAAGTTCGTGGACGAATTCAAGGATAATTGTTCAGAAGAAAAAGAGTATTCGAGAAGAATTCTGTCATTACGACGAATAGTTTTTTTTATAATGCAAAATGTTTGTACAAACTGCAATTATTTTATTATAAAAATTTTCATTAATACTAATAACATTTTTTAGAAATTTTTTTTCTTTTTTTTATGTTAAGTTTTTAAGAAATGTTAAAAATATAAAATATTTTTTTAGAAAATATGTAGAAATATATATTTTAATTAATTATACCCGACTGACTTGACCCAACCCAAACACATGGATCCGAACTAGGTTCAAGCTAAGCTAATCGGTTCCGGACCGGATCCAGAACTGATTGGAATCGGACCGGACTGGTTCCAGGTCCAACTGGATTTGGAACCGGTTGAACTGGACCAGAACCTGTCTGGTCCTATTCGATTTGCATCCCTACAAATAAGGCCTTAGGGCTCGTTTGGTTCAAGCTATTGTTTTTGCCCAACACAAATTTAAACTATAAAATTTAACTTTATTTCACATGCAATATAAATACGAATATTAAAATTAATTTTATTTTACATTTTACACATTTCTCAATATTATACTAAATTTCTTTCTCATTAAATCGATAAGGTAAATTATTTTTTTTCTTTTTTAAAATTCAACCCTCGAGAATCCCGTTTGGTTAGGGGAAATTTTTGCTATCTAACTAAAGGTCTTATTTTATTTTAAAAAATAAAATAATATTTTATATCTTATTCTATACAAATTTTAATATTAAACAATCACTTTATTTTACATCTAATATAATTTTTAATATAATTCATTTATTTCACGACATATACATTTTTAAAGGTTTTTCACAATTTTTTCATTTTTTTTTCCAACCAAACAGGCCTTAATGAAAGAGTACCAATGAGTATTTCATTTATAATCTCATATATCTAATAATTAGATCACTCATTGGTACTATTTTTAAATGAAGCAATATATATGTAAGACTTTATTGTAGTCTTCTTTAGTTTTCAGTCAATCAATGAAATTGGTTAGAAGAAAAATGGATAGCATGAAATTGATGTATGAATGCAGTATACAAAAAGCATTAAAAGTAATCTGAATGAGTATTCCCACAGAACTAAAAAATGCTTGAACAGACATCAAGCGCACTTGAAAATAAATATGAATTGGATAAACATCACAAATAATAATGTACTAACATTTTAATGCTAAGCATTAATAATAATACTTAACATTGCTACTCAAAAAACACTAATGATACTGAAGATTCATAACAAATCAAAATCTAAATTGGTAATTTAACTTTAGGATACAAGCATTAGAAACCCAAAGTAATACTGTCATTACTGCAAAAATAGATCAAAAACAATAGTAAGAGCCAAATACTAACTTAGGAAACAGCAATACACTATAATAATAGGATTGTTGACTTCTGCTAACCAACAATCTAAACTAAAGTACATGAACTTAGTAGTGAGAAATGTATAACTGCAGCAAACCATGCCTTTATCTTATTAGGTGGTGTTGGCGGCTATATGAATTTTTTGTTTTCATTACACTCTATTAAATAATAAATTTTTATTTAATTCCAAATATGTAAGATCATTCTTTATACTTTTTTGTTATATCTTTTTTGATATTCCTCTTTTTCTTTTTACATAAACAAGATCTAATAATTCAATTTTTCATACTGGAGCTTCTATTAACCTACGAGTTATATGTCCAAATTATCTAAACCGACTCTCTTTGGCCTTAACATCAATTGAGGTCACCCCAACTTTTTAGCGGATATACTCATTTCTCTTTTTGTCCTTTTGTGTATACCTACTCATTCACCTTAGCATCCTCATTTTTACGACACTTATCTTATTATATGGTTCTGCTTTGTAAGCTATTATTTAGCACCATATATTGTTAGCCTTACAATTGTCCTATAAAATTTATTTTTAAGTTAAAGTAAAATTTTTCTATCACACAATAAGCCAAATGCATTCCTCCACTTTATTTATCTGAGTTAGATCTTGCTAATAACATCACTATTTATTTCATTGTTATTCTATATGATTGATTCAAGATATTTAAATTATTTGCTCTTTCTGATAATTTGATCATCAATTATCATCTCTCTACTATAAGTGCTTTTTTCTTGACTAAGTTTACACTCTATATATTCGATTTTTTATTTGTTAAAATAAAAAAAATTTAGATTCTATGTATTTCTCATTACTCGAGTTTTGCCTTATACTATACTTCATCTTCATTAAAGCCTCCCCAATTTTAGCTTTATTTATACATTGTATGCAAGAACAATTTCTATCCTCTTTTTAAATGGCAAAATCAGTAAGTTTAATCGATTATCACAATTATTATTAAAAAGGGTTTCAAAGTAACTCATCTATTTTTGTTAAATGTCTTCATTCTTAAAAATTACTATTTGATTCTCATCTTTAATGCATTTTAATCTAATTAAGTCTTTAATTTTTATCTCTTGCTTTAGCAAGCTTGTATATGTATTTTTCTCATTACGTAGTATTCAATTTTCTTTAAAGATCATCAAAAACTGTATTTTTTGCATTACAGACTGCTTTCTTTGATTTTTGGCGAGTAATTTTATATTTTTTTCAATTCTCTTTATTCTTGCTATTATTCTAGTTTTTATAACAAGCTTTTTTTTTTTTTCACCATCAAGTATCTTTATGGTTTTGAGCTTTTCTTTTATATTCTCCCGTCATAACTTTTGCCACTTTACAGATGCAATTAGCAACTTTCAACCACATAAAAATCGCTTTCCTTTTCATGTCCAACTTCCTATACTCTAGAGCCTTTTTCTTAAAGATATTTCTATTTTCATTCTTTAAATTCCACCATTGAGTCTAAGGGTGCTATTCTGACTTACTATTTCTCTAACTTTTAATTTTAAAATCTAAAATCATTAATTGATGTATCGTCAAGCATTCACTTGAAATGATCTTACAATCTTTATAATCCAAGTGATTTTATTTTCTTATAAGAAAATAATCAGTCTCTGTTATTGAAAATTCATTTTTATTTAAGTGATAATAGTCTTATCTCTTTTTTAAAATAAAGTATTAGTAATAAAATAAATCATAAGTTAAGAAAAACTTTAAAATAGTTTTACCCTCTTCATTAGTCTTTCCAAAACTATACAACAACAACAACCAAGCCTTAATCCCACTAGGTGGGGTCGGCTACATGAATCCTTTGTTTCCATTGCGCTCTATCAGTTACCAAATTCTTATCTAAGTTTAAGTAACTAAGATCACTCCTTATAGTTTCTTGCCATGTCTTCTTTGGTCTCCCTCTTCCTCTTTGTACATAGGCAAAATCCAATAACTCAATTTTTCTAACTGGAGCTTCAATTGGCCTACGATTTAGATGTCCAAACCATCGAAGCCGACTTTCTCTAAGTTTATCCTCAATTGGTGCAACACCAACTTTCTTTCGGATATACTCATTTCTCATTCTATCCTTTCGTGTATATCCACACATCCATCTTAACATTTATTTTATTTGTATGTTTCTTCTTTGCAGGCCAGCATTCAGCACCATATATCATCGCTGGTCTTACTACAGTTTTATAAAATTTATCCTTAATTTTGGATGGGATTTTTCTATCGCATAACACCAGAAGCATTTCTCCATTTTACCCAGCCTGCTTGAATCCTGCTAATAACGTCATTATCTATTTCGCCATCATTTTGTATAATTGATCCAAGGTATCTAAAGCGCTCACTCTTCTTGACAATTTGATCACCAATTGTCACATCTCCAATATAAGTATCTTTTTTGACTAAATGTGCACTTCATATATTCAGTTTTTGATCTACTGAGATGCAAACTTTTAGATTCTAGAGCATTCCTCCAAAGCTCTAGTTTCGCTTTAGCTCCCTCTTTAGTTTTCTCAATAAGGACAATATCATCTGCGAAGAGCATACACCAAGGCACTTCATCTTGGATATGTCCAGTCATGACTTCCATAATCAAAGCAAAAAGATACGGACTTAAAGCCGAGCCTTGGTGTAATCCAACTGTAATAGGAAAATCCTTAGTCAAACTTCCTTGTGTCCGAACAGAGGTAACAGCTCCTTCATACATGTCTTTAATAACTTGAATATAAGCAGTGCAAATCTCTTTCTTTTCTAAAACTCTCCAAAGTACTTCTCTTTCCAAAACTATATCTATTATAAAAACTATTAAATTTCTTAGCAACACTTCTAATATGTTCGTTTAAATCTCCTTCGATAAATGTTCTTTTCTTCTGAGGTATTTCTTGTACCAATTGTTCTAAATTATTCAAAAAAAATTCTTTTATTCTTACATTTAAACCTACTTGGGGGGCATACATGCTTATAATGTTAATAATCATCCTATTGATAATAATTTTTAAAACAATAAAAGGCGTAGTTTTTTTAAGCGTCCATGCTTCATAGGTTTCCACTGTATTCAAGCAATATAGCGTATTGTTTCTTGGGAACTTCTTAGGTTTAGTGTAATTTCTTAAAAGATTCTTGTCATTTTTATTTGATAAGTTTGATGCTAGCTATAACTATCTAACGCAATCTTCCGTGTTTCTCGTCCGAGGCTTAAAAAGGTTCACATATTATGATTTTTCTTGTGTTGCAGAGCTTTCCAAAGCTCTTAAATTAGTGCTGCATCTTGGCCAAATGTTGGTGATTGGTTTGTTGTTCATGATTTCTTCCAACTGGAAACTGAACTTCTAATCTTGCATGCTGTTCAGTCAAAGCCTGAAGCTGGAGTACTCATGTGTTGTTTCTTAATTGCTAGTGGCATCAAAGCTCTCTGTTACTTTGCTTGTTGCTTCCAACTGGTGCTCTTGTTATGGCCAACTCTTCCATATGTGCTGCAGGTATCTGTATTGAACCTCCTTGCTATATTATCATTTGCATAACTGCATGTGTCTCATCAAATTCTTTGTTTTTTTTTTTTTTGGTTATTTTTCCTGCAAGCACTGCATTTCATATTTGGTAACTGGGCATTACTTTCAATAGTTCCTGGCACGTTCTTGATGTCAAGCAGTAAGGGAATCCTGCCTACATAAGTCAAGATGAACAGAAGGACCACCCCGGATCTGACCCTCTCTATTTGCATATCGCTGCATGTCTACATAGAGTTCCGGTCACGTCGCAAACCCTGCATTTACAACTTTGTTTTTTCACGTTTTTAAGTGTTAACATTAAATGCGTTTCCTTGTCAAAAACCACATTTTCATCATTAAATCCAGGATCACAAAACAATGCCTAGCCCAATATCCTTTTGTTCCTAGTAGGGTGCACAAGCTGGCCTCTTTAAGTCAAAAATTTTAGAAAGTTGTTCTCTGTATAAACCTCTGCAGCAGCAGCAGCCCCAAACTCAGGGCTAGCAAATGCTTTCTTAAAGTTAGAGAACTAGTGTAGCAGGATATCTAGGAACAAACCTAAGTTCAAGTATGATTAATGAATGTTACTATGAATAAACAAATCATAGCTCTACATACTAACTTTCAGGAAAATTATCATATGATAATCACAAGAAGAAGATCAGAGCCTTATTCCTGAAACTACATGTATTTCTTTTTGTCTGTAATTTTTTGAGTAAATTGCATTAGGAGATCTGCCCAAATTCATGCTTATTTACTAGAACTGAGCTCAATTTCGAACTTGTTTCGAGCTTAAAATTTATAATAAATAAAATACGCTAAAATCTCTAAATGAGTGTTATATCTCAAATGATTTCGTATAAATAGTTCATCAAATAAACAAATGCTAGAATATTCAGATTTATTTATTTATCAATTCAATTTTATTTAAAATTATAATTAAACTTGTTTGTTAAGATTGAGCTCTTATTGAACTAAGTATTGAGTTATTCATCGAATACTTGATTCATAAATCGGAGGATAACTCAGTTATTTGTTCGATTTAGCATAATTTGTGGTGAAAATTCATATGAAGCAAAAGAGACCAGTCTTATGGTATGTTGCCCATTTAAAGGTAGCAATTTCAACTAGTTGAACAATCTGTCAATCAATTTTAGAAATTTATCTTTTTTGTTTCATTATTTTGAAGTTGATTTGGTTAAATGAAATTGATTTACTTTGAGATCAAACTGGTATGTATATAATATCTAAATAAAATTTTATAGAGAGATCTATGTATGTGCACATCAAAAACAAAATTATACATTATTTATATATCCTCTTTACAAATTTAAATTAAAAGTAACATATATGTAAATGCTTGATTTTTGTAATGATGATCTATTGTGTATTATGTAAAGTATTTATACATTTTATATTTTAAATGGTAATTAAATAAAATGGATATATTAAAAAATTTGTACATTTAGGCTCTGTTTGGTAATAAGAAAAAAAAAGAAGATTTGGTTAGAATTTTTAGTGATTTTTGAAAAATATGTATGATGTGAAATAAAGTAAGTTGATTATATTAAAAATTATGTAGGATGTGAAATAAAGTTGATTGATTTATTGAGAATTGTGTTGGATGTGAAATAAAGTGACTGTTTAATGTTGGAATTTGTGTGAGATGAGATATAAAATAATTTTTTAAGTTTTTTTTTTAAAATAAATTTAAGATTTTGGTCGTGGCTAATTTTAGTCATAATTTTTAGCCTATTGCCAAATAGGGTCTTAGATGTGATTTTGAATTAAATAATTTTAATTTGAGCAAATTAATTTTGTGTCATTGACAATTGAGTTTATTTAAATTTAATTGAGATGCTTTAAATTTTTTTAAAATATAAAATATTTTAATATAAAGAAAAATAGAGTTATTTAATTATTAAAAATTATACGAGATATGTAATAAAGTTAATTTTTTTATTAAAATATATATAAAATGTTAAATAAATTTAATTTTTAAAATTTAAGTTTGTATAAGATATAAAATAAAATTTATTTTTTTAATTATTTAAATTTGTATGTAATATAAAATATTAATAAAATATTTTTGAAGAAGTAAATAATTTGTTTTTGGCTGTAATTAAATAAGACTTATTTAACCAAGTATGAAAATTACCAAACCATTTTGATATTTGAATATAACTTTTTTTTTTGAAAAAAAGATTTGAATATAATTGCTGGCCCTACGAATGCTTGTAAGAATCATGGAAATTGGTTTTCATGAAATAATTTAAAATTTTTAATTTAAATGTATAAAAAAATATTTATATTTCATTTTACATAATTTTAAATATTAAATAATTTTATTTATATTTTATACAAATTTTTAAAGGTCAATTAATTTTTTTTCATTCTATATATTTTTTTACTTAATTTTATCTCTCATTATACATATAGTTTCATAATTTTATTTAGTTGGCTTTCCGCCAGCGGCATACTATTATTTGCGATCTGACCGCATAGAATATCAAAAATGAAATTTTCGTACGGGAACAATTCAGATTGCCCGCATTTCTGTGGACTATAGATCAGGGCTTTCGGCCAGTCGCACAACTTTATTTATGCAATGGGTCGCATATAATTTAAAATACATGACTTTGGTGCGGGAATGTTCACACGTACTTTGATTCGGTCAATGGGCATGGGTGACAGCAAGTAGGCTTTGGCGAGGGAGCATTAACGTGTCTAAAAAATTTATGAAACTTAAAATTTTTGATTTTATTTTAAAATTTTTAATGTGTCTAAATTCCACAATTTTTTTTAAAAGAAAGAAGTTTGAAATTTTATTATAAAATTTGTGAACGTTTTAATTCTTTATTTTATATTTTATGCGAAAGTGAAATAGCTGAAGGGAGAGTAATAACAATTTTTTCATTTTTAAAATTATTAAAATTTATTTTAATATTAAAATATTATATTTTGTAATAAATGTTATATTTGACAAAATTCATAAAAAAGATAAAAGAAAATTTGAGCAACCTAACCGAAACTAAAAAAAAATGAAGAAAAATTTAGTTAACTAAATCAATAATTTTGGGTTAAATTTTAAGTTCCGAGTAGTATATGATTTTTTTGTTTCCAAATTTTTAGTATAATTTATTTAATTTAATGAAAAAATATTACTAAAGTAAGTAAAAGTATCTATTAATTAAAATTTAAGTATAATTTATTGTTAATTGTAATTAAGACTTTACTTCTGTTAAATTACTATATTTATTATAACTGTTAAATTTTGATTGAATCTTTATTAGAAATTAATTTTTTTATAAAATTTAATATAACACACTTTATAAAATTGAAATTTTAAATCTTTTCTCATCAAAAATTTAATATAAGTTAAAAAATATGGTAGTAGAGTTTAGACTAGTTTGGCTCTTTCGAGTGAAACGCCGACTGTAAGAAGAAAGGACATATATAGCGCTACCAAGTCAGTTGTCCAACTACTCCCCTAACATCCTAGATTGTCGAGCTAGTCTATTTACCGAAGTATGTGCAGCCAGATCAATGTGATGGGATCTGAGTTATTCCAGGCTCAAGTTCTTCCTGTAAGTTCTAATTTTCTTACTGTTAATTTAAATATTGAGACTTAAGCTGTGAGACTCTGACTTGGGACTTCTTCCCCTCTTCAAAATACACACATATAATAAAGTTAATTTTTTAATTAAAATTTACATAATATATATAATAAAATTAATTTTTTAATATTTAAATTTATATATAATATAAAATATTAATAAAAGTATTTTTAAATAATTTATTTTTGGCTGTAATTAAACAAGACCTATTTAACTAAATACGAAAATTACCAAACTATTTTGATATTTGAATATAACTTTTTTTTGATAAAAAGATTTGAATATAACTGCTGGCCCTACGAATGTTTGATATAAAAATTTTAATTTTAATTATAAAAAATTATTTTATATTTCATTCTATATAATTTTAAATATTAAATAATTTTATTTTATATTTTATATAAGTTTTTTTTGATCAATTAATTTTTTTTCATCATACATATTTTTTTACATAATTTTCTCTCATTATCAATATTTTCATAATTTTATTTATGTGGACAAGCCATCGTAGACAGAGAGTATAATTGGTTTTCTGCCAGCGGCATAGTGTTATTTGCGATCTGACCGCATAGATTATTAAAATTGAGATTATCGTACGGGAACATTTCAGATTACCCGCATTTCTGTGGACTATAGATCATGATTTTTGGCCAGTCGCACAACTATATTTGTGCAACCGGTCGCATAGCATGTTAAATTAATATATTTGGTGCGGGAACCTTCACACGTACTATGATTTGGTCGCACGTGCGCCACAGATATTATGCTTTGGCGCCGGACCATTAAACTTTCTATGATCGCATTTTAAAATTTTTAATGTGTTTAAATTCCTCAATTTTTTTAAAAAGAAAGAATTTTGAAATTTTATTATAAAATTTGTGAACGTTTATATTCTTTATTTTATATTTTATGCGAAGGTGAAACGGATTTAAATATTATATTTTTATAATAAATATTATATCTGCCAAATCTATTAAAAAATAACAGAAAATTGAAAAAACGAACTTTAAAAAAAAAAACTAAACAAAAAATTCAATTAACTAAACGAACAATTTCGAGTAAAACATTTAGTCCAAGTAATTATTGATTTTCAATTTCAGTGTTTAGTTTAAAAACCAATAATTTACTGAATCAAATCCTCAAAATAATTTGTTTAATTTAATAAAAAAATTATTAAAATAAATACGATTATCTATTAATTAAATTTACATATAGTTTATTTTTAATTAGAATTATGATTTTACATTTACTAAAATTTATTTATATATATATTATGATTGTTAACCATTTTTATTAATTGCTTTTAGAATTTTAATTTTTTTTAAATTCAAATTTTAAATCTTTTCTTATTAAAATTTTGATATAAGTTGAAAATAAATAATGATTAACCAATCCAAATTTGGTTAACGTTAATCCGAATAACCGATTTATTGAATTTGATTTCAATTTTTAAATTTAAAAAACCGGCAATTTTGGTTCAAATTTTGCATTATAAAACGATTAACTATCCATGATCATGCATTTGCGTAAAACAAAATTAAAATTTGAAAAAGAGAGAAAATAACACTCTCATTCTTCATCGTAAAACAAAATTTCAAATTACAAGTTTTAAATTACCAAAAATAACATATTTACATGAGTAATATGTTAATTATAAAAAATTACATATATCATTGTAAGAGATAAAATATTATATATATCACACTGAAATCTTACAAAATTATAAATTTTATGTTATTTTTCAATAAATCACACTATATTATAACTCTGAATCATAAAATCGTAATTTATAATCTAAAATATTAAATTCAATTTTTTAAATTACTTTAATACTAAAAACTAAATTCAAAATCTCAAAATTTAAATTTTAACACTATACTTTAAATATCATTTATTTTGTAAATTAACTATATATAAAATTTATTTTAGACTAAATCTAATGAGATGAAAGCCTCTATTATAAACTTGTGAATCATACAGAATAGCAAAAAATTCATAAAAATATATCAGTAATTTAATTCATAATATTTTTAAAAAATCATGTAAAATATATAACCAAAAGCGTTTGCTATAGCAGATAAAATAACTCGGCCTCATTCACTCTTTCAGTAGTGTAAGGTGTAGAACATTTGTTTGAAACAATGGAATGAAGGAAACATGAGTAAACTATCTATCCCTCAAATGAAATTCTAAGCTATAATAGAAGGCTTGTAAATTATTATTAATGTTTTCTTTCCTCCTTGTTCCACTTCTTTTTCACTCAAGTTGTGATCTTTACACATCATATTCAAGCATACCTCTTATTCACCCCCTCGCATCTCTCGTCATAAACATGGGATATATAACACATGAAGCTTAAAATCTGAAGTTAAAACTACCCGTCTTAAAATCGTTGCCAGTTCCTCCAATTCACTACCTCACTCTCACTCCTTTTACAAAAGCGTTAGATATAACAATTGAGGTTAAAAGTATTCAACCATCCCACACTCCTTCCCGTTACTATCAAAATGATAAGCATATGAGTCTTGAAGGATCAATATCTCGTGACTAATATCTCATGTTATGATTAATTCTTTTCTTTTTTATTCATCAATTAGTAAAGGTGTGAACCATAACGCATGTTTCAAAGTAAAGTTCAAGAGTTTTGAAGTACCTTTCCTTCGTACTTTCCCTCATTTTGCTCAAATAGAAGGAACCATAGCACATACATGTTATATTATCCACCTTTCCATCTCTCATTCTCTTTCCCACCAAAA
This sequence comes from Apostasia ramifera, assembly GCA_019297695.1. Taxonomy (NCBI): domain Eukaryota; kingdom Viridiplantae; phylum Streptophyta; class Magnoliopsida; order Asparagales; family Orchidaceae; genus Apostasia; species Apostasia ramifera. The sequence continues at coordinate 129,117 of JAEMOT010000840.1, forward strand.
ACATGAACTACAACACAAATATTCTAAAGCATCAGCTCCTTAAAAAAAAGCACTAATATTGATGATAAGATAATTGGTGATCAAATTCTCAAAAATAGTATGCGCTTTAGATGCTTTGGATCAATTATATAAAAATGATAGATCAATCATAAAAAAATAATGGTGAAATAAATAATAGTATTATTAGCAGAATCCAAGCAGTATGAGTGAAATGAAAAAATGCTTGTGGTATGTTGTGCAGTAGAAAAATTTTATCTAGACTTAAGGATAAATTTTATAAAACTGTAGCAAAACCAGTGATGTTATATAATATTGAATGTAGGCCTACAAAAAGGAAACATACAAATAAAATAAGTGTTACAGAAATAAGAATGCTAAGGTGGATATGTGAGTATATTTGAAATGATAGAATAAGAAATAAGTATATTCGCGAGAAAATTGGAGTTGCGTTAATTGAGGATAACTTAGAGAAAGTCGAATTTAGATGGTTTGGACATATAAATAATAGGCGATTGAAGCTCTAGTTAAGAAAATTAAATTATTGAATTTTGTCTATGTACAAAGAAGAAAATTGAGACTAAAGAAGACATGATAAGAAACTATAAGGAGTGAGTTTACTTACTTAGACCTATATAAGAATTTGTTAATTGATAGAGAGCAATGAAAATAAAGAATTCATGTAACTAACCTTATCTAGTGGGATTAAGACTTGATTGTTGTTGTTGTTGTTGTTGTTGTTGTTGTTGTCTCCTTCTCCCCTTCCCTTGAGAGGCTTCTGAATGGTTTTTGTTGTGAATTCATGCAATATGATCCAGTAGTTATTTTTAGATTCTATTGAATAATTGCTCTTGAGAGGCTTCTGAATTCAATCTAATTTAAATTCTACTAACATTCAAGAGGTAGTGTGTTCATCAAATGCGATATTTTGCCATAATAATAATAATAGAGATTCTAACACGTATTCTCTCTCACACACAAACTCCCACTTCCCAACGTTGACAATAAGTCGATCACGCACTAACAGATTCAGATGTACTTATAATGGAGGAGGAAATATTCACAAGTGAATCACGACTCAACCTTCGTGGAGTTTATATGGTATTTAAAGAATAACATGTTCAATCTATCACTTAGAATTCTCATGTTTTACCATACATACAGATTCTGAAGTTGAAACATGTTTTAACCATAAAATATTATAGACCACATGTGAGCCATAGTTCATAAACAAACGTCGCTTCAAGGGAAGCCAAACCGATGCCAATCGAAGATCGGGTACTCACATTCTTGAGCCCAACATCTGTCGTGTGCCCATTCTCAATTGAGCAATCCATCGTCGATCTTTGGACATTGCCCTTATACTTTTAGAATGGGCACCGTAGGCCTAACAATGTTTTGTTAAAATGTGTATTTTGATCTCAATTGGTCCGAGAAAAGATTGTTATTCACAGAACTGCGACAGCTGGGAGGGGCAAAAAAATAGAAATCAGTTTCTGAGAAAAACAAATTCATGAAGTAGACAAACTTGACTTAAAGGCATTCATCAAGTCCTTCACATTTGACTTAAAGGCATTCATAATTGGCGATTGAACTTGTGAATCCCCCGGATGACTTACCCCATGCTAAGTCACGATCGTTCACAACCCGGGGCAGTAAGTCGTGCACAGTCACGACTTACTTCAGGGTTGTAATTTGTTTGCTGTCACAACTTACCTTAGGAGCGGTAAGCCGTGATTCCTCACAGCTTACCTTGAGGGCAGTAAGTCGTGAGTCGTGAATCGCGCACGACTTATATACGCGATTTAAACCTGTCGAAACTGCCTACCTCTAAGCTTCAGAAGCTCCCGACCGATAATCGATCGCCACCGCTCCTCCATCCCAATTTGAGCAAAATGATTTTGTCTCATTGACAATTGAGTTTATTTAAATTTAATTGAGATTCTTTTTTTTTTTAAATATCAAAATATTTTAATATAACAAAAAATAAAGTTATTTAATTATTAAAAATTATATGAGATATGTAATAAAGTTAATTTTTTTACTAAAATATATATAAAATGTCAAATAAAATTAATTTTTAAAATTTAAGTTTGTATAAGATATAAAATAAAATTTATTTTTTTAATTATTTAAATTTGTATATAATATAAAATATTTTTGAAGAAGTAAATAATTTGTTTTTGGCTGTAATTAAACAAGACTTATTTAACCAAGTATGAAAATTACCAAACCATTTTGATATTTGAATATAATTTTTTTTTTTTTGAAAAAAAGATTTGAATATAACCGCTGGCCCTACGAATGCTTGTAAGAATCATGAAAATTAGTTTTTATGAAATAATATAAAAATTTTAATTTAAAAATATAGAAATTAATTTATATTTCATTTTACATAATTTTAAATATTAAATAATTTTATTTTATATTTTATACAAATTTTTTAATTAATTTTTTTTCATTCTATATATTTTTTTATTTAATTTTATCTCTCATTATACGTATAATTTTATAATTTTATTTATGTGGCCAAGGCTCGAAGCCTGAGAGTATAGTTGGCTTTCCGCCAGCGGCATACTGTTATTTGCGATCTGACCGCATAGAATATCAAAAATGGGATTTTCGTATGGGAATAATTCAGATTGCCCGCATTTCTGTGGACTATAGCTCAGGCCTTTCGGCCAGTCGCACAACTTTATTTATGCAATAGATCGCATATAATTTAAAATACATGACTTTGGTGCTGGAATGTTCACACATACTGTGAGTTGGTCAATGGGCACGTGCGGCAGCAATTAGGCTTTGGCGCGGGACCATTAACGTTTCTAAAAATTTTATGAATTTTTGATTTCATTTTAAAATTTTTAATGTGTCTAAATTTCTCAATTTTTTTAAAAGAAAGAAGTTTGAAATTTTATTATAAAATATGTGATCGTTTTAATTCTTTATTTTATATTTTATGCAAAAGTGAAATAGCTGAAGAGAGAGTAATTGAATTTTAAATATCTTTAGTTTAAAATTTAACAATTTTTTCATTTTAATTTTTTTTATTTTGAAAATTATTAAAATTTATTTTAATATTTAAATATTATATTTTGTAATAATTGTTATATTTGACAAATTTGATAAAAAATAACTCAATTTTGAGAAACCCAACCAAACAAAAAAAGATGAAGAAAAATTTAGTTAACTGTTAACACGTGGTTCCAGCGCTGCATATCGGCTGTACACGTGGCACCTCTGTGGGACCTTCTCATAATCCTAGTTATTAACTATAATTAACTAAGTTCATGTTTTGCAGATCTCGAGCCTCGATTCCTCCAATTCAGCCTTCCACAAATGCCGGCCACGGTGATCAGTGCAACAGCCATTCATACCTTCGGGTTCGACCTTATGACTTATCCTCATAACACTGAACATGAGGTTTCGTCTGCTCCAGCTATCACTATCAGCGTGCCTTATCCTCGTAGTTCCCGATTCTCATGCGTCATGAAGATCAAGATGCTATATATTCCAACCACTGTAGGTTCCTATGAATCGCGAATAGCTAGAGGCCGCATGCTCCACCCACTACTTCTAGCTCCCTCAGAAGCCAACAGCAGTGGGACCAACGTGGCAGGCTCAACACAAAAGCGACATTCCCCTCCAAAGGATTTGTAGGGCTCTGCTACAGTCCACCTATAAATGTCTCTGCCGAGCCCACAGATAAAAAAAAAAAAAGAGAGCGGACCTTATATAACAGAGATATATCTGTAATAAGAAGCTAGAAAAATAAAAAGCTCTCTTTTTTTTTCACTAACAATTTTGTACTGGCCATTCTACCAAATTCTTTTTCTTTTGGATGAAATTCTTCTCAAAGGCGACCCGATGGACGTAGGGGAACTTTTCCCTGAACCGCCTTAAATTTCTGTATGTTTTTCTAGATGCTATCGCTCTTAATTAAGTCTTAACCATTAGGCTTAGCTCTTTACGTACCGCTGTCTCTCAAGGCTCCTTTTTCTCACGTCAACATTAACTAAATCAATAATTTGGGTTCAACTTTAAGTTCAAGTAGTTTATGATTTTTTTTTTGGGTGCCTTAGATTTAAAAACCAATGGTTTATTGAATTGAACTCTTATCATAATTTATTTAATTTAATAAAAACATATTGCTAAAGTAAGTAAAATTATCTATTAATTAAAATTTAAGTATAATTTATTGTTAATTGGAATTAAGACTTTACTTCTGCTAAATTTTTATATTAAAATTTAGGGCAATTACGCTCAGGTCCCTGAGTTTAACATTTAATATCGTGCAGGTCCACATTTTTTAAATTTAACATGAGGGTCCCTTAGTTTTCATAAATTATAAAATAGGTTCTTTTTATTTTTTTATTATTAAAATTTTTTAAAATTACCATTTTACCCCTGCCATTCTCTCTCTCATCCCGATCCGACGCATGCGCGCGGGGCTCGCCGGATCGGGAGAAGAGAGAGAATGGCAGGGGTATAACGACAATTTTAAAAAAAATTAATAATAAAAAAATAAAAAAATAAAAAAAAACCATTTAATAATTTATGAAAACTCAGGGACCTTGATTATCAATTTTAAAAACGTGGACTTGCGATATTAAGCGTTAAACTCAACGACCTGGATGTGTTGCCCTAAAATTTATTTTTTATATTTATTATGATTGTTAAATTTTGATTGAATCTTTTTCATTTTTATTAATTGCTTTTTAGAAATTAATTTTTTCTATAAAATTTAATATAACACTATAAATTAAAATTTTAAATCTTTTCTTATCAAAAATTTAATATAAGCTAAAAAATATGATAGTAAAGTTTAGAGTAGTTTGACTCTTTCAAGTAAAACACCAAAGGTAAGAAGAAAGGACACATGTAGTGCTACCAAGCCGATTGTCCAACAACTCCCCTGACATCCTAGATTGTCGAACTAGTCAGTTTACCTAAGTATTTGCAGCCAGAACAATGTGCCAAGATCTGGGTTATCCCAAGCTCAAGCTCATCCTGTAAGCTCTAGTTTTCATACAGTTAATTTAAATATTGAGACTTAATCAGTGAGACGTTCTCTCTCTCTCTCCCCCAATCACATTGTACTCACCTCTCATACATTTGAAATAGATAATAGAGTTTAAACTAATTTAGTTAATAAATGCAAAAAAAATTATTTGATTCACCTAAATTTTTACCTCATTTACCCTCTTGCACTCTATTACTATTCTTTCCCCAGTCCAGGGTCTCTCCCTCTCCACACTGCCAATGAAACACCTATTTGTGCCGCTTATCAGTATAAGTCTTTTATTTCTTCCATGAACACAAATAATCTCATTTAGCTGCACATTATTAAAGAGACAAAAACCAATTTATTATAGTCGTTTCAGCATTCTGCACTTGATTAGTGTGATAAGAGCTAAACTCAATATACCGACTTGCGTAATGTATAAAATTGACGAATGTTGAATTAGGATTTCTCAAATCATTTTTTTGGAAATGGGGCAAGAAGAAGCTCTTGGAGACTGATCTGATTCTGCAGGACATGAATACGATCACTCGAAATATTTTGGAGAACGTACTTAGCACAGTAAGAAGAGAACGAAAGCAATCTTCCATCAAAAGTGGTATTTAAGGGACTCATGATCAGGGGAGGAAGATCAATAATGACGGTGATTAACAAGATGAGGATGAACTAAAAGATCCCCCCAGCACATTTGGGCACAAAATCAACCTCCACTCATTGGGCTGTCGCAATACTTCTTTTAGCACCAAAACCATCCCCTCTCTATTTTCTGTTATACTCCCCAAATATTGCATTCTCATATCTCTACTAAATTTATGTCCATCTCCCACATCTTCATCATGTTTTCTTCTTCTTACACTCTAAGTCCATCACATATTTTCTTTAGTAACTAATTGAATTGAAAGCTTCTTTATAGTATCACGACCCAATAATAAATTTATTAATTACACATGCCCTCATGTGCAAGACACTACTATCTGATATAAATTAACAGGATATAGGCCATTAAGAGCTTGACATTTACTCCAACGTTAATTACATGCTGCACGATTTTATTACGTTTCTGAAGAAAAAAAAAATCATCTTTTAAACCAACCACAGCACATACCAATCAGAATCAATATTATCGAGTTTGACAAAATTCTTATAATGAACATAAAACCCGAAGCATTAAGAAACTAAAGACAATGAAGAGAGAAAGACCAATGAAGGAAAGAAAGCAACCGACGAAAGATGACTACAAAGGGAAAAAATATCGGCCAGGCATCCGAGGGCGAATAGTAGCACGCTGCATGAGATGTTGTGGACTTTGTATTTGACAGTGAGTGAACAGAGCAAACGGTTGAACTGGTCATGCCAACAACATGACTCAATCAGATGGTCTTGCCGAATCAACAAGGTGGCCTGAATGGATGGTCTGGTATAGCCTAATTAGACTGTGTAGTCAAGCCACAACGTAGGCATGACCTTATAGTTTGCCCGTTCGCTCGTCAACTCACCGGCGAATGTAAGGTCCACAACATCTCAAGCAGCATCTACTATTAGCCCCAATGTCGGATGTTGACAGCAAGCGGATGGAGCAAATGACCGAACCATTCGGTCAGGCCACCTCATTGGTTTGGCCATTTGCCCCATCCTCTTGCCATCGAGAGCAAGGTCCATAAGGTCTCATGCAGTAGATCAGCATTCCTCATTCAAATGGCAGCAAATGATGTACAAGTTAATAAAAAATTATGATACGAACTTCAGAAATATTACAAGAAAAATCAATTTTCGATCTAGCTTGGTTAAAAAAATAAACACAAAACATGACAAACCTGAGAGAAAGGTAAAACAAAATTGAAACACAAAGTCCAAGAAGATTAGGGGATATTGAGTAGCTTCAAACAATCTCCAGTACACTCGAAGGCCACATAAAACCAGCTATTGTGGTGCTGAACCCTGCGGGAGTGGCGGCGGCGGCATTCCCATATTCCCTCCGAGGCCCATGCTAGGTAGCCTCACATCCATCATTCCAGGCTGCTACAATCAAATTTAATGAAGTTTTACAATAAAGGGTAAATTGCCTACAGATCTTTGAGTCTCATGGTTTTTTCACATTGATCGGCAAATTTTAAATCTTGCACTTAGGTCCCTGAGATTAACGTTTTGTTGCCATGTGATTCTTCGATGTCTTAGCCAATTATACACTAGGTCCAAAAAATTAACGGAAACCATTAAATAGAAACAACTTTTCACTTGCAAAGTTATTTAGATGCTCTTATCAATATTTTATAAGTTCATTTATCAAATCATAGCCGTAGATGAGTGAATAACTCAAGGAAAAATAAGAATTTCAATAAATTTAACATCACTTAAGAAATTTAATGCTGCAGATAGCGAAAGAACCACACAGTAGCAAAACAATAACCTCAGGGACCTAAATGCAAAATTCAAAACCCATGAACCAACGTCCAAAGCCAGAAGACCTGAAGAACCCATAAGCAATTCACCTATGGCTAAATTTTCCACAAAATAGAGAATTGTACTTGGTTTTTGTTCAAACCTGGAAGGCATTCATGCCCTGAATGGGGCCAACCTGTCCACCTTGTGGTCGATTAAACAATCCAAGCATCGGAAAGTTCTGTAAACCCGAGTTAGGAGGGTTAAGATTTGGCATGGCAGCACCTGCAAATCCCCCCATGGCAGGCTGAATGTTACTGTTGGGAATTGCTCCTGGTTGAATCTGATTAAGGCCCATCATATGTGCTTGCGGCAATGGAGACATCATCTGATTAGCTGAACCCTGCATAACCTGAACATGCGGAATAGTTTTAAGACAATCTCATCATCTTATCATCATTAGCTTCATTAGTTTTTGGCTACTGTTTTCTCTTTTCGTGCTATTTGCACAATGAAGACGCTACTGGCATCTTCGTCTCCAACTAGCCAAAACTATAACACTTCATTTTGTGGAAATCAAATCTACAATAATGTTTGATCTACTTTATGACCTAAAAAAAAAGATATTAGAAAAATATTGGCAACTAATGACTAAAACTTGACCTATGTGACCACATATATTATGATATGTTTTTTAAAGAAGTGATTCGGAAAATTTTAGTTCACATATATTATGCTGATGGAGCGTTGTGGAAAAAGAAAGTTTAAAATATTATCCTGATTCAAAACGGGCACGATAACTTTAGCTTTTGTCTAACTTTTCAACTGCAAGAGTGAAAGTTATGATAAACTGAAAACTGCATTGATAGACCAAAAGAATAAAAGACCCAAGAATATTGCGAACTCATTTCAGAAAATATGAATGTAACTAGAAAAAGAATGTTTTAAACATCAAAGCTTACAAATAACAGATTACTAGCCTACTGTTAAAAGATTATGAATTTGGAATATTCTTAGCCAATCAACAAAAAGTGTAAGTTCTCTAAAGGGAATTCACTATGGTTCTGTTCGTTTTCTAAAAAGGTAAATCAACATGAAGCATACAGATATGAACTAAACAGATGAGTATAAATAGTAATCAAGGAATAAAATTTCAATTGACCTCATGATTATAACTCAACTTTCACAACTACAAAAAAGACTAATGTCTAACAGTAAATAAAATAAAGATCATTAAAAGAGGAAAAATTGATAAAGCAAGAAGTCCTCAGAAGGGCCATCCAACACAACTAAGAATCCTAGAAAAATGGGGAAGAATGTAATTTCAGTTTGTTAGTCCGCAAGAACTATTTAAACAATAAACTACAAAAAAGAAGCTTAGGTGTTAGTAAAAAGCAGCCACAGCATCAGATTGCATAAAAGAGGATAACCACTGCTAACAGGTATCAGCTTACCATTGGATTAGGCATAGGCATGGGAATTGAAAGAGCAATGGATGAAGGCATGGGCATGGGACCCGGCATGGAAGGGGGTGGTGGCCGTGGTAGATGAGAATGTGGAAGGAGTGACAGATGGGCAGGAGGCTGCAACTGATTCATATTTGGAGGTGGCAAAGGCATGGACACCAACTGCTGAGGAAATTGTGGATGCTGTAACTGCTGCTGTTGAGGTGCTTGCTGACCAACCTGTTGAAATGCTTGCTGCTGTCCAGCTGCCAAAAGTGAAGGATGGGGACCAGGTGGAAGAGGAGGTGCTCCACCAGGCGGAATTCCTGGAATCTGAGGCCGCTGCTCCTGATCAGAACCATCCAGAGATGGAACAGGGAGCGGCATTGCGACTCCAATACCAGGTATAGTTCCTTCATTCCGTGATAACCCCACAGCAAAAGATCCTGGAGTTGGCGGGGCTTCAGGCACTTGGAAGCCACTCATAGGCCGGCCAGTGAAAAGGGAATTCTGATCACCATAACCTGCAAAAAATAATACGCAGTATAACATAAACATTGACGCATAAATGAGTTACTTCTTTTCCTTTAAAAAAACATAAGGAGTTTGAACAGAACAGACAAGAACCTTGGGGATGGCTGGCAATGAACTTATCTCGAACATGGTCACCAGGCCGATTTCTACACCAAAACCTTGTAGCATGGTCGTTGCCACCACTGCAGCAAGATGAGAAATGAATTGGCCAAAAACCAATTTTTAAGTAGCTTGGATTAGATTAAAAATTAAAATCACCATTGCCATCAATAGCCTTTCCAGATTCTTTTAAGGTCATCCTTCTCAAACCTTCTCCAATAATTTTGTTCAATGTTCATGAATAGTATCATTTAATGCTGCAAGTGGTTAACAGGAAGTAAATTATGTCTGATACCCCTAACGAAGTTATTTAACCATTTGTCTTATTATTCCTCACACCTCCATATACATATACTGTAACTCTATTTTGATCACATCCAAATTACAAAAATATAACTTCAAAAAGGGTTATTCCCGTAATCTCTGTGCCATAAAAATTCATACATCATTAACAAATAAACTGTATCAACTAAAGCATGCCTCTTGCTTCAATTTCAAGTAACTTATTGATTTAGTCTTTCACGGCCTTGTGATAGGTAGATTGCATGTGCAGAAAGTGCACGTAACCTATCACCCAAACTTAGGCGAACAGATAAACTGAGGTTTCCCACAAAGATCTGATCCCCAAGATACGGTTACAGAGCATCATAAGATGAACTCAAACTAGAAAAATTAACCTTATATTAAAACATTATGTCTGTGCACATAAAAGTTACATTTATTAAATTAAAAATAATAATATTTGCTTGACAACTCATTTATGCTAAGTACATTATTTATTAGGTTGTGTTTCTTAAGCTCTTAGATATAAACGAAATACAATAATTATGATCACTGAAGATGCGAACATGATATAAAATTATGTATGGAATATTTAAACATAAAATATAAAAAATAACTAGGTCAACTAATAGGTAAATAACAGTATGGGTTAATATCAATTAGGTCTCTCTACTTTAGACTTATGTGTCCTTCAGTTTTCAAATTAACCAAATTGGTCTTCGAGTATGAGATAACGTACAAATAGTTCTATTGATATTAATAAAAGGGCCCAATAAATGAATTTTCTCTGATTTAAAAACTACATTAACACTTTAAATGAACATAACATCCAACCTAATATAGTAACCAGAGAAAATATTCTTTATGTACTTTTATTAATACTAAAGGATCTATCAACACGTTATCACAAATTAGAAAATCAATGTGGTTAATTTGAAAATTAGAGAGACCCAGATGTGCATAAGCCCACACTAGAGAGACCTAATTGCAATTTACCGTAAAGATTTTGAAATTTGCATGGTTTTACCAGTTTGGTTATCAATTGAATGAACTATTTTACTTATATTACCTTTGTTACACAAAGTCTCGGCTTTAAGTCTGTATCTTTTTGCTTTGACTATGGAAGTCATAACTGGACATATCAAAGATAAAGTGCCTTGGTGTATGCTCTTCGCAGATTAAATTTTTCTTGTTGAGAAAACTAAAGAAGGAGCTAAAGTGAAACTAGAGCTTTAAAGGAATGCTCTAGAATCTAAAGGTTTTCATCTCAGTAGATCAAAAATTGAATACATGGAGTGCACATTTAGTCAAAAAAGAAATACTTATATTAGATATGTGACAATTGGTGATCAAATTGTCAAGAAGAGTGAGCGCTTTAGATACCTTGGATCAATCATACAAAATGATGGTGAAATAGATAATGACGTTATTAGCAAGATTCAAGAAGGATGGGTAAAATGGAGAAATGCTTCTGGTGTGTTATGCGATAGAAAAAACCCATCCAAAATTAAGGGTAAATTTTATAAAACTGTAGTAAGACCAGCGATGATATATGATGCTGAATGCTGACCTGCAAAAAGAAAACATACAAATAAAATAAATGTTGCAGAAATAAGGATGCTAAGGTGGATGTGTGGATATACACGAAAGGATGGAATGAGAAATGAGTATATCCGAAAGAAAGTTGGTGTTGCACCAATTGAGAATAAACTTAGAGAAAGTCGGCTTAGATGGTTTGGACATATAAATCGTAGGTTGATTGAAGCTCTAGTTAGAAAAATTGAGTTATTGAATTTTGCCCATGTACAAAGAGGAAGGAGACCAAAGAAGACATGGCAAGAAACTATAAGGAGTGATCTTAGTTACTCAGACTTAGATAAGAATTTGGTAACTGATAGAGCACAATGGAAATAAAAGATTCATGTAGTCAACCTCACCTAGTGGGATTAAGGCTTGGTTGTTGTTGTTGTTATACCTTTGTTACAAGCTGATTGTAAAAGTAGCTGGAAAATTTTCATAAAAAAAGCAGCTAGAAAATAGTTTAAAATACTTCTTAGATTTGCCAAAAGGCAATCAAAACATGAAAATTGCACCTAAAAGACATTTCAAATGAAACAATTAAATTTTCATGAATAATCAATGTTATAGGCCAAAACCCGATTGAAACTCATACTTACAAACCAAAGTCTGAAACAGAAGAAATGACTTAATTTCAGGCTAGCTTCATCTGATATCAATCCTTTTATCCCAAAACGACTGAAATAATAATTCAACCAAGTTTCATGAAATGCTTTTTCCCCTTGAAATGTTGGTTTGACTAAGTCTCAAAACCTTACTCATAACCGACTAAATTCTAAAAGGGTTAATTACTGAAAGGTCCCTATAGTTAACCCCTACTTACATTTTAGTCCATGATTTTTAAAGCATGCTGAAAGGTCTATAGTTGAAAACTTCGTAACAATAAAGGTTCCTGAAAATTAAAATTTTTATATAAAAAGCCTACCAAATTAACAATTTTTTATAGCATCTAGAGAGAGAGAGGACAGGTGCGGGTGCTGGCGGCCCACTCCTTCCATTTCCTGCTCGGCGGGAGAAGGTGAGAGAGAGAGGAGGGGGTTGACCAAGAGAGAGTGGAGAGAGGTAAATTCAGTATTTTAAAGTTTGATGACAGAATACAGAGGGACATTGATTGTAATATTAGGTAAACTGTAGAGACCTTCCAAGAAATTTTTAAAAATTGTGAATCAAAATATAATTAAAAATCTTATTTCAAAAAAAAATAATTAAAAGTTAACTATAGGAACCTTTTAGTAATTGACCCATTCTAAAAACATTGACCATCATCATTGTGACCATCACTTCAAATTTTAAAGAAATCATCATCGTCATTACTAAAATTACCTCAATAATTTAAACATGGGTTCATAGATCCCTTTATTCCATAGGATATACTAAGTGTTATAGTGTTAACTCTTTAACTTAATAGATCTCGAACAACAAATTTGTCATAAGCTCATCGTAGTCAAAAACAGAAGAAACATAATCATTAATAGAGCACATTAAGAAACAAAACTACTAATGTGATGGAGTTCTGGCACATAGCATTATAGCATAATACAGAATGATGGAGTTATTAGCAAAGAAAAAACAGCTCTAGAATAAAAACTGCATTGAGAAGCATACCTGCAAAGTAAATAGCCAATCGGATGCCAGGACAAATCCCACACACTGTTCTCATGTGCACCAGCCAGTTCAACATGCGGAGTCTCATGCCTACATTACATGATGTCTTAGTAAAAATAAGATAACGACAAACTATTTAGCAATGATTAAAACGTGAAACAATTTGCGGAGCAAGATAAAAATAAGTCCACAAAATTGGAATTTATGCATCAATTATTATTCCAAGGAAATTTAGTTCTTTGTTTTAAAGTTCAAGAAAAAAATAATATAAATGAATTAACTATAATTGCAAAGGAAAAAGTGGAAATGCTAGTGGAGAGAATATTTTTTGTTCGACAAATAAACACTGTTTAAAACCAAATTTGTGAAATTTGGCCTAGGCCTTGTATATATCAGAATACAGTCAAGTGCAAAACCCACATTCAATAGGAGGCCCACATTCAATGGATAATCAGGAATTAACAAGTACCAAGATCCTGTGAAAATTGAGCATTCACTGCTAATAGAGTATCACGGTAAATAAACTAAAGCCTGCTGGATAACAAAAGCTTCTAAGTAGAGGGATTACCCAACAAGCCAATGGAAGATTGATCCATCATAACTCCCGCTAACAAAATATTCTTCATGAAATGGATGCCAAGCCAAAGCTATAACAATAGACACCAACAATTTAAACAAAGCGCTAATATGTAACTTGAGACAATTACAAATATAAGTTTACAAGACTACTAAAAAACATAATTGATTCCGGTAAATGCACATTCTAATATAGTATGCCACCCAAATTTGTACAAGGATCAGGTATTATCTAGTATTAGATAGGCTTTCCATATGTACAACTCAAGTTCCAATAAGTTTTTGCGAACTAGACATTTCATTTGCATATGTTTATTCAACAAACTTTTAAGAAGTAATAACTACCTTACATAAATTTTCTAAATCTTTCAAAAATTTCCAATTCATTTAAGGATAAATTGCATTCAGGCCCTGAGGTCGGAAGAGTAGCAAATTGGTCCCAACTTATTAAAACTTCAATTTGAGTCCTTGAGGTTGGCTACAAAAGCTCTACAATTTTGATCCCAATAAAGACATAACTGCTCATTTTTTACTATTGTACTGTAAGATTATTCCTGCTCGTTGACTTTATAATTTTTTTGAATATAATTTTAAAATATTAATATTTATATTTTTTAGTATAGAGACAGCAAGAGGTCTGAGAAATTACATTTTAGATTTTTATTAAATTTATAAAAGAAAATAAAGAGGCATAATAATTATTTAAAATATTTAAATGATACAAAATAGTTAAAAAATGATCAAATTTTGTCTTTTATCAAGAAAATCCAATGAAAATTGTAAGATTTTAAAAGAGGAACCAAAACTGTAGCACTTTTACAATTTCAAAAACCCAAATTAAGGTTTTTAAAAAATTGTGATCAATTTGCAATGCCCATCCAACCTCAGGGGCCCAGATGCAGTTTACCCTTTATTTAAAAAGATTTGGAGGTTTAGTGTTTAGGATTTTCGGATAATTTTTTTAAATTTAATGAATTTCTTCATTAATCCACTGTGCTACTTTTAAAAATTTTGACTCGAGTATTACCAATGCAGATCAAATATTATTCTCATTTTGAAATATACAATTAATATGTATAACCTTCCAATATACTTATATAAGTGGAAAATAGATATAGAAATGCATGTGACCAGCCCAAATAGGTTCATATATAAGAATATGTCCGAGTCCATTTGTAGTCAACAAGCGAACATCCATGATATACAATCCAAGCATCTTATTGAAACTTGCAACACTAGCAAAGTCTTTGGTGATACACTAAAACTGTACAAAGTAGGCACTAAAATTTCTCTTCTACAATTTACGTATAATAAAAAAGGGGCATTTACCCGCATGCCATTCAAAATTTTGAATGTTATACCTCTTACATATACATGCTACCCATATTTCAAATTTGTAAAGCTGGATGTATATAGGTATATTTAATGTTTTGAGTTGTATATAGGTAACTATTCCAATAAAAAAATATAAAACTACTAATGATAGTAAAACACATCAAACAGGTTTCCATGTGTTACAAAAATAATAAAAGTAATTAGCAGAATGGGTATAGCATGTGTGCAATATGGAAGATCATAGACTGCAGACCACAACATATGTTAATAGAGATTCTTATAATCGCACTAACATAGGTATTCAATCAACAAATATGAAAATCAGATTCAAAGAAAATTTTCTCACCGGTTACATCCTTGTGGTGCCCACGAAATGATTCAAGCTCTTTCATGGATCTGATGTCATAGAGCTGAAACAACATAAAAGGAATTTATAATATGAACATGCAATATAACTTGTGGAAAGAAAACCTAATGCCTGGTCCTGAAGGTTTACTGCAACCAATAGTTGCTATAATTGACCTCAGTGCATTCATAAATAAAACAGCATGCAAAACTAAAAACAGACCTTCACATTATAGGACTTGAGTACATAATTCTATCTTCTAAGCACCTCATCCAAAGTAATTGAGGAAGAAAACAATAATAGCCAACGCTTAAAAAAAACAGACATTGGCTCACCCTAAAAGGAAAAGAAATGCTGTTTCTAGTTTTCTCATACTTCGTTGCACCATCAAGTTATTTTCTCACTGCTTCTCCCATTTCCAGTTATTTTTTACTTGTTTAAGATCTAGATATACATTTAACTTTTACAAATAATAAAATTTTAGAAATGAACTGCTAGGAAGTTCAAATATAGCTAGGATTTTACTAGGAACTAAAGAGGAACAAATAAACTTATATTGGATGTGAGAAGAAATATAATTACAGTGGTAAATTGGGCAAAGAAACCTTGTGTATCCGAGTCCAATACATATTAGATACAAATAGGTGGAATCAGAGAAGCATTGTTACCTCCCTCCCTATCTACATCAACAACAATAATAACAATAACAAACCAAGCCTATATCCTATTAGGTGAGGTCGACTACATAGAATTCTTTATTTTCATTGCACTCTATCAAATAGCAAGTTCTCATTTAGCTCCAAATATATAAAATTATTCCTTATATTTTTTTGCTATGTTTTCTTTGACCTTTCTTTTCTTCTTTTTACATGAGCAACATCCAATAATCCAACTTTCCTTCAAGGACCTTCTATCAGCCTATGATTTATATGTCTAAATTATCTAAGCCGACTATCTCTGATCTGATCCTAACTTTCTTGCAAAAATATTTATTTTTCATTTTGTCCTTTCACATATACCCACTCATCTATCGTAGCATTCTTATGTTCACAACACTTATCGTATTTGTGCATTTTTGCTTTGTAGGCCATCATTCAGCACCATATAATATCACTGATCTTGCAATTATTTTATAAAATTTATCTTTAAATTTAAGTGAAATTTTTCTATCACACAATACACCAAATGCATTCCTCTACTTTAGCTATCCTACTTGGATCTTGTTAATAACTTCACTATCTATTTTACTATTATTTTGTACGATTGATCCAAGGTATCAAAACTGCACGCTCTTCCTGATAACTTGATCATCAATTGTCATCTCCCTCCTATAAGTGCATCTATCTTAACTAAATTTACACTCCATATATTCAATTTTTAATCTTCAAAAATGAAAACCTTTAGATTCTAATGTATTTTTTCATAACTCAAGTTTTGCCTTAACACCTTCTCTAGTCTTATTAATAAGGAGAATATTATTTATAAAAAACATATAATAAAGTACTTTTTTTTAAAATTTGTTCAGTTAAAACCTCCATAATTAATGCAAAAAAATATGAACTTAAAGCTAAAACTTGGTACAATTCAACTAAAATAAGAAAATTCTTAGTCAAGCTCTCTTATGTTCGAACACATATAACCTCTTTATATATGTCCTGAATAACTTGAATGTAAGCAGTGCAAACTCTTTTTTTTTCTAAGACTCTTCAGAACACTTTTCTTTATCTTATCATAAGTTTTCTCTAAATCAATGAAAATCAAATATAGATCAGTTTTTTTTGTAAACATCTTCATTAAATTTCTCAATAAATGAATATTTTTCATAAAAGACTTGTTTAGCATAAAACCAAACTGATTATGTAATATCCTATTATCATTATGTGATTTATGCTCGAAGTTTTAAAGTATAACTTATTAATTTAATTCTTCTATAATTAGCACAATCTTGTACATCACATTTATTCTTATAAATAAGTATTGATACCAAGTCAAGAAACTCCGTTTATCTCTTATACATTTTTAAATATCTATTGGAATATCATACAATCCTACTATTTTTCTACACCTTACATTCTTTAAAGCTTTTGTAACTTCAACTTTACTTATACACCGAATGTAAGAGCAATTTTAATCTTTTTTTATGCTAAAATCAGTCAAATTAATCATATTATCATAATCGTTATTGAAAAGCTTTTCAAAGTAATGCATTCATATGTGTTGAATATCTTTATCCTTAAAACGTACATTTTAATCCTCATCTTTAATGCATGTTATTCTAATTAAGTTATTAATTTTCTAATCTCTTCCTTTGACAAGCTTGTATATATATCTTTTCATTTTCTTTTAGTGTCCAACATCCTATAAAGATTATCAAAAGCTATGTCCTTTGTATTACAGACTGCTTTTTTGAATTGTCATCAAGCAATTTTATATGCTTTCCTCCCCAAAGTAATAAACCAAAAAACATGTGAACAAGAAATACCAATGGCTATTAAGCTCATGCATAAATGCGCAAGAAATTCTGCTTATACATAAATACATATTAACATTTATATGTGATACATAAATATATATAGGTGCATGTGCGTGTGAATAAACAAATTTTCAATCATAACTCCCACTTGTTTGTGATACCTATAAATTTAGTAAATGGAATTTAACAGCAAACTAATCTTTTACAGTCTTATGTCAAGGTCTTGAAATTACTTTAGCATATCTACATTACAAATATTAACTTCAACGAAATCTTCACTCGTTGAACTAGAAAACTAACTCATGTCCCTAATAACGTAATCATACACCTGCAGTCCATACAATGTTCTACAGGGGTATTCATAGTTGCAACAATAAAGGAATAATAGTAATAACAGGTGTGGCACTACAAGCTCAGCATTCTTTACAAGGCCGCTAAAAATAAGGACTTGAGCACATAGAGAAAGTTAGGTGCATAAAATATTCGGTGAAACAACAGAGCAAATATGCAAAAATCTGTGTTGCAAGAAAGTATATATAAATCTTAAGAAAGAAAATATGCAAAATGATTTTGCCAAAGGTCAGCTAGTAGTGAATTCCCTCCTTAAATTTCTTGTGAACTACAATGGCAGTATGGCACAGGAGATATTTGACCTCTCTCTCAGCTAAGACAAGGGCTACAATGTTTCGTGAAAGCGTTTTTTGATCCCCAGAAAGTGAGGGCTACATTGTTTCCCAAAAGTGCTGTTTTTTCTCTGAAAGTGAGGACTACAGTGTTTTAATAACAAGTTATATATGTCAGACTAACTGATGAATAAATATATCATTGTTGGCAGTCAAATAGAGGTAATAGACTTGAATACTACAACTGAAAAGACTTAACAAAAAAACGAACAGGCAAAGATTACAAGTGCCTACCTCCCAAAACTCTTTTAGGCGTTGTTTGGTTTGAGGAAAAAATAATCATAGCAAAAACCTTTAACTTATTAAAAAAATAAAAAAATATTTTATATATCATTCAACACAAATTTCAATATCAAACAATTACTTTATTTCACATCCAACACAATTTTTAATATAACTCAATTTCACATCATATATGTTTTTTAACAAAGTCACAAATTTTCCATATCATCTTTTTTATTCACCAACCAAACAGGGGTCGCAAGCTTTAAATTAACATTTGCGCACATGCCAAAAGTAGACAAGCCGACTAGTAATATATAAGGAAGACAAAGCGCCAACAAAACATATGAGGTCAAATATTTGCACAAGCCTCCCCAATCATATACAAAAACAAGAAAGCCTTAAATCAAACTAGTTGGAGTTGGCTCTCTCTTCTCCATTTAGCATTATTCAAAGCAACACCCTTTGTCAATGCAAGTGAGTCAAAGTCGTGTGTTAAATGACCAAATACCAAATCATTTTCAATCTTGTCTGCCTCTTTTTACCATTGTGATAACTCCTTTCACATTCACATATGAGGGCCTCTAGGGATAGTTTTGAATATTACTAACATCCCTCCCTCATTTTATTCTCAATGTAAGTAAAAACATCTTCTCACATTCCTTTAAATACTTGGTAAAAGGATAGGATCTCCCTATACCTCTAAAATAACTATATTGAGGAAACCGAGAAGTTCATGAAGCAAAACCTTAATGATTTGATCTTTAGATGCAGTAAGAACCCAGTTTCCATTTTGATTCCATTTCACACACAATACAGTATTTTTGTGGCCATGGCTGAAAAATGCAAACAAGCAGAAGTTAATGATCTAAATCATCCAAATACCACTGCATAATTAATGAAAAAAATTGCACCAACAATGAACATAGCTCTCTCCCTGCTTTAGCATCCCAAAGTTTTACAAGATTATCTTTGCCGCCTGTTACAATAATACAAAAGAAAGATTTAACTACCATGCCATTTTAATTTCACGACAAACAAAACAAATAATAAAGCATATCAAAACCTGAAACAAGTAATGACTTTGTTGGGTGCCAGTCGACAGTCTTGACATCCCAACCATGGCCTGTCTGAGTTCAACACCAAATAAAGAACCTTAAGTCACCTCACTTAAAACAGTCATCAGATGATCAAGAAACCTACTGAGCAAGGCAAAGAAAATGATGCATGGCAATCTGGCAAATGACAAGCCATCACGGGAAATCATAATGCATTAGCAATATGAAAAGTAAAAAGGACAATCTTAACTAGAAAGAGGTAAAGAAATGCATGCTATCAAAGTGCACATTGAGATTAAAAACTTATAAAGAAATAGATAGGCCTTAACATAGCCCAAGACAGTACATTGCAGCATGGTTATAGACATATTGACAAAAGACAAAAAAGAATGCAATGATTACCAATTTGACACAAGACAAAAATTGATGATACACTTTGATATCAAAATATATGCTGTAACATATGTAGATGAATATGCAATTTAAAGGTGCTTCACACAGACGTGAACGGGTAAAGCACAAGCACTGAAGAGTGGCACGACTCTAGGCAGATTGAGACTCGGATGGTGCAACACAGGCGTAAATAGGATTTCAAGGAGTTTTGTGGTGCATCCCCTGCGAAATGCTAGGATAAGCGATGTCAATGCGGGTGAAGTAATTAAGCATTGATGAACTGACTGTAAGTGAAGTTGGCTGGTTTCCTAAGATGAAGATGGAAGGTTGACGAATCAACGAAGATGAAGGACAGTGGCTAGGGTCTTCAAAGGTGGCAATTTCTCTTTTTTTGTTCTAAGAATTTTTTCTATAACAACAACAACCAAGCCTGTATCCCACTAGGTAAGTTTAGCATGAATCCTTCATTTCCATTGCACTTTATCAAAAGATTTTTTCTACAATAGGAAATAAATGACTAATTAGAGTTTAAATAACTCTCACTTAATATTCTTTTATCATTACTTTTCAAGATATTGATCCCTATTAAAATCTCTCACACAAACCCCATTAAGAGAAAGATTGCATAAAAACATAATCATCATAAACCAATGCAAATATCCCATTTACAAATTCTATTTATAGAGAAGCTAACCCCACATTAAAATAACAGATGTGGACTAAACAAATCCGTTACAGAAATAAAATAGATAAATAAAAAAATAATTAATTCAAACTCCTAACAAATTCTATAAATAATAAACTAATAGCAATCTGCATTGTCCATCTAGCAACATAGTGCACGACACGATCTGGGCCATCGACCATCAAGATGTCCCGTCCTCGCTTTGCTCTGCGCGCTCGCCCGCCCTTGCNGCGCCATTTGCGCTTTGTCCGCGCATTGCCCGTACTCGATCAAATCAGTAATCATCGTCAGTGACTCTTCTCCGATTCAAATCGCTGGCAACTTCTTTCCCGAACCCCAACTAAACTGATTATTTGATTTCAACACAAATTATTCGCTTGACTTGGGTTATTTATTTGGCTCTAATTGTGTGACTCGATATTTCTTTGTTTGTCAATTACTATTGAATTTAACTGTGATAGGTCTGTCCTAAATTCCTGAACCTCGGATCTGATTTATTGAATTTAAATTGACGCTCTAATCTAAATTGATAAATTCTTATTTATCATACGATCCATTTTAATTTTAAAATATCTTAATTTGCGGGATTCAAAAATCTTATTTATCATATAATTTATTTAGAAAATATTTTTCTCTTAATTAAAATAATTTACTAATCAATTTTGTTGAATATAAATACAAAATATCATTGGCATCTTTTTCCGTCCCGCATCACTAAACCTGCCAAATCTGGACTTACGAAAGGCAATTCAGGGGATTGCTACTTAAATTAGCCTACACAGGACAAGACAAAAGGGCTGGTTCAATGTTACACCCTAGCTCAGATACTTTTAGGCGAAGCTTACATAATGAGGTAGAAAAAAAGAAATTGAAACATTACGCTAAAAGAAATATTGATATGATTTTATGGTTTTCGGTGGATTGGAGATTTTATATGGTCAAAACCTGGAAAGTATCATATTTCAAAAAACCAATCAAATTATAAATAAAAGTTTTTTTGTTGAAAGCTGCCAAGGCCTTGCATTAAATGAGTAAAAACATTACATCAAGAGGGGAGATCCTGAAGGAATCTACAAAACACAAGGTTTGAGTTCCTGCCTCTATCCCAAACAAAATCACCATTTATACTGAGTCTAGCCAAGTAATCACTACAACAGCTTCTTGATCTAGGGAGGAATGAAAGCTTAGCCCTTTGGAACATATGGATAAGGTTCACAATATTAGTAAAGATAGGGGTCTCTAACTTCATCCAGCCTTCGCATGAGATGCATTAGCTTCTTCTCAACGTTCCAAATAATTTGAGTATAGCTGCTCTCCACCCAAACCTCAATACATTCTGCGGCCCATTTTGAAACCGCCTTTAAACTTCCACCACCGCCCATTTTTTCGCTGTGATTGCAGTATAGGTTCTAAGTTCCTTGCCACCACACCAGAACACATTTTCGTTGCTATAAATACAAGTCACATATATATATATATTATATTTCTCTAGCATCACTTCGAGTGTCTTTCATATGGATATACTGGAGCAACTACAGAAAAATCCAACCTTTTCTGTTATATAGACAAGCAGCAACTTTGATGATGTTAAAAAGTTAAATTCAATGTAAAGGGTATCATACATCAGCCGCACCGTCACTACTGCCAATTACAGTTTTTTCATCCTACTGAAACCTTCATGAGGTGGCATCGATTTATGTCTCTTCAAATTCTCAGGCCACATGAATTCATGCATTCACTTTTATTTTGATGGATCATGCATTCACTTATGGATGCATAATCAATGAGGCCTAGCGATTGACACTGAATAGTCAACAATGGATGCAAAGCTGAGCTGTTTTTTGCAATAAAATGACTGGAACATGAAGAGGAATAAAGATTATAAATCCAACCGAATTCAGAGGCATCCAACATCAACAGGCTTGCTCTCCTTTTTAAAATATATCACAGGGCTTTGTAGACCAAATATTCACATTCACGCCTATTTCTCTGCAATTGCATGGTTTCATCAGAGATTGAAGCTGCTTATGGTCAAGCCCATTAAAAACCATCCAACAAGTATTAGGTTGCTAACCATGATAGCTGTTAATATGAAGTGGCAATGAGTGAAAATACGAAGAGAGAGAATCACTGGATCCTTCAAATGATCAGATCAAGTACTAATACCTCAAAAGATTTCCTTAACCAAAAAATCTTAAGGGGACAGAAATTGACATAATGTAAGACAATGCTTATGATCACCACAATCACTGTTCTCTCAAAGTGGATTGAAAAAAGAGTTAATCAACAACAAGAAATACTAAGACAAAACTGGAAATTTTGAAGGTAAACTTTTAGCATTACCAGCTAGTGATCTCTCTTCCTGGCACCTTGCAAAGTCCCAAACCTTTAAAGTTGTATCGTCAGAGCAGGAGCAGAACTTTAAATCTGTCCTAGCAAAACTGTTGATTGAAAGTCTAAATAAGTGATGAGGCCAATGCACAGATACAAAACAGATTAATAAATCAGCAGCAGATACATGTACCTCAAGTCACGAACTGATTCTTTGTGAGCAGATTTATTTGCCTTAACATTGTTCATATTATTTTGCCAATACCTAAGTTTAGTTAGATCAATATATTTGTCAACACACAACATTAAATTCATTGAAAGGTTCAACATAAACTTCCAAAAATCAGGAATATTATGAAGGAGAAATACTTGATCGAGCCCCCATCATCACCACTAACCATCCAATTTTCATTGTGGCTCCAGACCATAGATCTAATTGCTTGATCATGAGCCTGAGCATCAAAAAGAAATACAAAAGAATAAATTGCCTTACTCCCCCCCATAGGCATGTAAGCAAGCTTTAGTACTGTACCTGAAGGATCATCTCAAAATTAAAAGACTGCCCATTCCACAGAGTGAACTCACCACTCTGTGATCCAGTGATCAGGCGCCGCCCAGTAGGCGTCCACTATTCAAGATTACAAAAGTATCATTAACATCAATCAGTAATTTAAACATTAAACACAGAGAGATCAGTGATTAAAAGGTAATGACACAATCTACAGAAACTCACTGAAGGTAACTCCAAAAGGCATGACTTAAAAGAAGAAAAAAATAGCATATGCATAAGAAGCAAGGTCAAAAATGATTTTTCATATAATGAATATACACATAATAGAGGTGGGTTCTTTTGTTGGGAAAATGGAAATGCTCCTCCTATAACCTTAACAAGAACAGGAATTATCAGATGAACATCATATTGGATAAAGGAAAATCTCAGTTTCACTGCTACTAACTACGTGGTCAATGATAAACAACATAAAACACCTACGCCTGCGCATAAAGAGCAAGAAGATAGAAGCTTGTTAGCAAAATATGAAAAACAAAATCCAGTTCTTCGCAATGACCACCATGAATCCAGCAATGTTGATATTATTTTCTTCATTCAATAGCTTGTCAAAACATATTCTCCATCTCACTGGGACATCTTCATTTTTCACCAAGGGATTATTATCTTCATCCTTAATGCATATCACATGATTCAATGCTTGATCTTTTCTCCTCTTTAATTGAGCCAACACATTGCCTTCACACATTGGTAGCATCTTATACCATTGCCATTTGTTTCTTAATTATTTTTGAACCCCTTCATTCACTATCAAGTACCTTTCTTATGAGGTTCATTACCCTTCAGCTCACAAAGAACATCTCTTGCAACTCATTTAATATCATTGGTCATCCCAACCCACTAATTTAGACCAAACTTATATATAGAAACCTTAGATGTAGTCCTAAGTGAACCTCTTTATAGCAATTGTTACAATTAAGCCAAACCCAATCGAGGCAATGCCCTCTTCAGCCCATGGCCCTCATGGAATATTCCTTGCAAGGCATGTCAACAAGGTTACACAACAATCTTTTATGGCATTTAACACACTTCTATGCCTTTGGCCATCCTATAAGTCTACAAGTAGTCACACCCTATTATGATCCTTGGCCATAGTGATCTAACCTCACCCCCATCAGATTCGATGGTTCAAGAGCCACCAAGTTTCGCAATGCTCATCCCTAAACGACACCATGTACGGTTGGAGGTCAAGAAATGAAACTCAACTTGGTGTAAACTTTAGCCCTCACAATAATGGGCCTTGAGATTTTGCCCTCAAAAGAGTTGCGTGATACCATAGACATAGCCTAATGTTCTCTTATTTTTTTGATGTGACAGTTAATTCCTGTACAAGCTCATAGGAGTTGCACCTTATCCTAGCATTTAATTCCTTTGGTCTCTCCCTACTCTCATGACAATAGTATATATAACATAATCAGTTATCTAATGCAAATCTAATTTTCAAGCATATGAAAAAACAAAAATGCAATTTATACACCAATTCAAGTAAGAAGTTAGTTAGTGATCACGTAAGGAATGGTGAAACAGACTAGTAAGAAGCAACAATAATATCTATAAAATAAAATGAACAGCAAATTACTAACCGATCCCTATAGTCTACCCATAATTATATTTTCATCCATGTTTTTAAAATCTATCTAATAGGCCCCTTTAATTTATCTAAAATTGCTTTAAAGGTCCCTACATGAAATTTATTACATAAAATGTCCAAACCTCCCTACTTCCCCTCCCCCCTCATGTCCTTAGATAGGCAAAGGTGGGGTAGATTACAAGGAAAAGGATAGATTTAGCAACCACTGGATGAGGTGAAGAAGAGAGACAAGGAGGTTGAGCATCAAAGTGACTAAGGAGGAGGAGAAAAGAGGAAAGGAGATAGATTTGAAATATTAGGTAAGAACGATTTTAGATATTTGAAATTTAGATGGTATAGATTTTGAAAAATAGATGAAACAATAAGAGTAAAATTAGAAATCTGTTAGAGATAATTACGGGAGGACCACACTGTAATATCAGGTAAACTCCAAGACCTCGTTTGGTTGGAGTATATTTTTAAGAAGCTTCAACTTTTTTAGAGATACAATGAGAAATAATATTATTTTAATTTTATGATATGAAAGAAAGTTATTTTATTATTAATGAATTATTAGATGTGAAATAAAATTGATTTTTTCATTGAAGTATATGTAGGATTTGAAATAAGTTGAGTTTTAATATTTAAATTTACGTATAATGTAAATACAAAATATTAATAAAAGTATTTTTAAAAGAGTTTAGTGGATTTTTTAGCTCCAACCAAATAATGCCCAAAAGCTAACAAAACGATTGCTAAAAGCACAGACCAAAGTCCAAAGTATAATTATGGGTAAATTATAGGGACCAATTAAAAATTTTCCTTAAAATGAATTACCAAGTAATATCATTCAAGGTGAATCTACACCAAAATAACATGCCTGTTCACAAAATTCCTTGATAAATGTGCCACAAAAAAATGCTTAAGTTGCTTACAAAATGAAAATCCCAATCACACAAAGTAAAGACTAAAAATAAGCTGACGAGAGACTAAATGAGATGATTTCTAAATTTTGAAATCAACAATATTTAAATGGTGATTTTCCACAACTAAGCTCAAATACTTTTTAGTATACTTTGACAAATAATAATCTATCAATTATATTAGGGCATTACGTAAAGTAATTTCATTAAAATTCAAATATTTAAAATAATTTTATCAAAGAATATTGTATCATAAACAAGAAATTCAAGTCATCTCTAAGTCTAACAAAAGCAAGGAGCGGGAAACATTGGACCATTAGCGACTCAACACGAGGATACTCGAGCAAGTCTGAGAATGTGGACCAAAAAGGAATCTAATGGATGAGACTCAAGCTCACTATGCCACAACTCGCCACCTTAACCATGCTACACTTGATGGTAGTGGGGGTGTGACCAAAAATTCTCTTAACAAGGGAAACATCGAGTTCGACAATATCAAAATTCAGCATAAAATAAAACATCTATTACAAATCACTTATCTGCTCAATCAGAAACATCGTACACAATGATTATTACAATTTTAAAAATAAGAAAAGGGTGATAGTTCAAGCCTCGCCAATCCCCTTGCCCTTATCCCGTGTTTGACCAGGTGGAAGAGTACCTACCAAAAAGGCATCAGTCTCATAGTACTAAGTAGACAAAGCTCATAATAAAAGAACATTTCATCAGAACACAATATCAGTAGATTAGCTCAACAAATTCAATATCCACCTTCGATCACGATGTCAGGAAACCACCCTAACACTGATTACCTTAACATCGTGTGAAAGTACAGAGTTCATAATAACACTTCTTAATAGGGTTCATTGTACCGCAAGTAAATTTCATAATATTATTTACGATGTTATAAAAAATAAGAAACCACGGACACGATGTTTGCACAAACCTCGGCCACGATACGTGCACCGACAATCCTCAGCTGCCAAACATCGGACCGCCAAATCACAATTAGTCAAACATCATTTCTTTATAACCTCATGTTATCAGTTACACTCATAACATCGGTACACTTACAACATTCGTGTTTTCATGATAGTACCACTCAACACATCAGTCCCACCAAACATCGGGGACGAACATCAGTCCCACCAAACATCAGGGACAATGATTGCCTCACCAAACATTGGTCCCACCAAACATCGAGGACGATAATTGTCTTAACCGGTTCTGATTTTTCGATGTATTGCCTTTTGGGCTCACTGGAATAGTCCTCAGCGACCACCCATAGTACCACATATTCCAGCTCACTGTCAATACTATCCTCAGCGATAGACTGGTCTTACGTCATCATCATTGTCAATACTACCCTCAGTGGTAGACTTGACTTACAGCATCATCTTTGCCAATACTATTCTCAGCGGTAGACTAGACTTACAGCATCATCTTTGACAATACTACCATCAGCGGTAGACTGGACTTACAATATCATCTATGTCAATACTACCCTCAGTGGTAGACTTGACTTACAACATCATCTTTGCCAATATTATTCTCAGCGGTAGACGTCCTACAACATCATTTTTGGCAATACTATCCTCAGCGGTAGACTGGATTTACAGTATCATCTTTGTCAATACTACCCTCAGCGGTATACTGGACTTACAGCATCAACATCATCACTTTTCCAGTTTGAGCAAACACCTATACAACGAAAAACTAGAAACCACATTTCTTTCACAGTTCATTTCTTTAACACAAGTCCTCTAGACTTGGCTTTCCAGTTATTCTCCGCAATGTTATTTTACTCAGTTAACAAGAAAGTAACAGAGTAGTCACAGAATTACTTCACATAAACATTCAGTACAAACCAGGAAAACCATGCATACCTTCTCGTACAAGGCAAACATTCATAGCTCTATCTCTTTTATATTTATATGCATGAGATTTGCCTACCTTACATCTGCCATTTCCAAGGTAATAAATGAATATTAGCTTGGAATCTCCCCTACTTTAAGTTCGTCCTGTCCGCTGGCTATTTCCTCCAATTTTTCGGGGAACCAGAATGTCAGAGAGTTAATGAGAGAGAAAGGACAGAATCAGAGAATATATATTATTCTCCTGCATGTTTTCATACAACTCGACACTTGGCATGATTAACTCAACACTTGGCACCATTAACTCAACACTTGGCACCATTATCTCAACACTTGGCACCATTATCTCAACACTTAGCACCACTATGAGCTAGCTCACACCAACCCTTAGAACTTGCACACCAACTGCATATTATCCCAACACCAAACTTCAGGATTAGCTATACACGTGGCACCAAAAATCCACACTACATAACATCGCTCACGAGGTTATGCCTAACCCGAGGTTTCACGTTCCTCGTGCACGACGGTACGCCTTAACCAGAGATTTCACGTTCATCGTGCACGACGTTACGCCTAACTCATATTCATAACATCATTTATGAGGTTATGCCTAACTCATACCTCTCATGTAACATCCAAACAGTCATATTTACCCTACAACCAAAATATAGAAAACAGAAATACCTGGACGTTACACGCTATGAGGCAGCGCACCTCACTAAATCAAGAGAAGCTAGTCAAATGCAACGATGAGATCTTAACATGCATATTGCTTAAGCGATAAAGCCACGAGCTAAGAATGTCCAGGACCTGCAAGATGCTCAAACAAGCGCTATGCGGGATCAAGTCGTTAGAGAAGTGATGGATTCGGCACGCATATGTGCCAAAGGGTAGGAAAGGGTCTGCCAATGAAGAGCAAACTGAAGGTTGTGTGGCTCTGGATCTCATGGTTGTCAATGATGCTATTATGGAGGCAATGGTTCAACACAATGAAGATGCAGAATTGACCATGATTGGAAAAACGAGACGGATTGGTGTTCGGAGAAAGCACGAGGTTGGTAAAACCATAACTAAGAAATGCATAAAATAAAGTACCGCATACATCCATGATAAATTAAAAAAAAATACAAAAATCAAATAAATATAACGAATCTTCATCTTCCAAATTAACTTTCAAATCTTCATTCAAATCAAATCTATATTGAGAAATAATCAATCTACCAAAACATTCTCCAAACAATCTAAACCATGCCAAATCTAGACCTCTAGTCAGCATCAAATAAATCTAAAAAAATCAAATGCATGTTGTTAGGGTGTCCCCACCGTAAGGGTTACGATGGGAGTTCCTTAATACAAACAGTATTTAGCCTTTTGGCTATACCAATAAAGAGTAAAGCTCAAATTATGAATTCACTGGGATGAAATGAATCCTCTATTATGTCTAGAATAACTACCCTAGGGCATAAGGAGGAAAGTAAATAAAAGGAAAGAATAATGCGCAATGCATCCACTACGAAACTAAGCAACACAATGGGAATCAACAATTCTAATTGAATTTCTTTCACATCTTGGAAATGAGTAGGCCTTGTTTGGCACCATCCAAAAAAAAACTAAACTTAATATTTTATTAATATATTAAATTTATCACAAATTTGAATAACTTTAATTCACATTCAACACAAATTTCAACCTTAAAAATCAACTTTATTTCATATCCTACATACCTCTCAATATTAAAACAAATTTCTTTCCCATCAACTCCATAAAATAAAATATTTTCTCTTTCTTTATCTCTTTTTAGAATGGTACCAAAAGAGGCAGCATCATAAAACCTATAAAAAGGATTAAGATATGGATGGCTTCAAAATGCAAGGACTAAGATACTACTAAAGCACACAAAACAATAGGTCTTGCACAGTACAAATCAATGAACTAATTTCTGGAAGGCTAAGTATGTTCCTAGTAAAATACCTCACCGTATAAGAGAGGAAACACATTGAAAACAAACTTCAATGCAACTTGGGAGAATACCGATGGTTGAAGTACTTCCAAGTTCCACATTCAATGAATCATTCAGATGAGGACAAAAAGCATGACTAGTTAGCAACATACATCCACAAAGACCGAGGGATTGTTAGGTATGGTAAATAGCCCGAGACCAAACTAGTCCATAACAGCAAACTATAAGGCATAAAATTTACTTCAAGATATCCAAATACAAACCGAAATAGTACAATCCACTAAAAAGAAAGCCTTATGTCTCTGTTTGGTCGGTGGCTAATTTAATCATGACTATTTTTTTTTAAAGATTAAATAATCTATACAATTTTCAATACATCATTCAATTTTATTTAATATTCTCACAATTAATTAACTTTATTTTTCATCATATATAGATCTCAAAAAAAATTTATATATTTTTTACAACAAAAGTTAACAAAATGATCATGGCTAACTTGCCTATGAACCAAATAGAAGAATAATTAAACTCACGTTAATTCCAAAACCCAAAAGAACATAGTAAAGATGTCACCGTATCACTAAACTTCCGGCTATAAATTTTAAGTACCGCATCACAATGTTTCTCAAATTTAAATATATCCATAACAATAAGAACCAGAAAAGGTAAATTGCAAAATGTTAAAACTGCATGAGAACAAGAAAACCTTAAAATGGAACTTCTTTCTTTGAAACCAATTCCGTGATAAGTTTAATAAAGCTAGAGGAAGAATTTCTACATACAGAATCAAGGTATGCATGTGCTTCAAATATAAGACAATACCATCCAGTAGTAAAATAGTATCTATAAAATTTTATGGGCTGAATGAAACTAAAAGCTTCTTGTAATAGAAATGAAGATTGATAAACCATTAATTTAACACCAAGAAGTATAATCCTAAAAAAATGGGCAAGATTACATATGATATAATGCCAAAAGAATGAGAACATGGCATCAAACTTACCAAAACCCTGTTGATGGAACATCTATTTTTGTTAGTAGAGGAATGAACGAATTTTGCAGCAAAGCTTGTTGATGGATTATCAGCATAAGCAACTGTTGGCAGTACCTGCATGAATACTAACATTAAGCAAAGATAGGATATAGCAAACAGTATACGCATTGACCAAGTTAACAATTCAAAGCAAGGACATTATAAAAGTGTCAGAAAGGAATAGGGAAAGTTACGTATATAACAGCAAGGATAAAAAATCAAATAACTTTGCACAGGCATCACTAAACTAACATCTATAGCCGCAGCTGGAGTTGGTTGCAGCACTGTTTGGTCTCTAGCATCTCGCTGCCATGTGCGAACCTATTTAAAATGAAGTGCAATGAATTTTAAGCAAAATTACTAACATAAATTAAACAGAAAAGAAAAGCATAAAGGAGCATGGAATGCTGAAACATGCTGGTTTGCAAAGAACGGAGCAAATTGAGAATGGCTGCTCCATACACAAAATAACAGCAACAATAGCATACCAGCAAAACTAGAAGAATGCCAATGGGCTTCAGAAATGACAGCTTTTAAGGTACATAAAGTTTGGAGCAGCGCTAAGCCATTAGGATGACAAATCAAGTATTTTGTCAGGTAAATGCAAGCTAAACTTCAGGTTATTCCACGATCCAGTAGAAGTAAAGCATATTTACTGCACCAGAATCTAGACTTTATTTTACACAGTATAGTTGCACAAACTTAGCCCATGAGATGAAATAGATAGGCAAGCAATTTTTGTTAAAAATATACTTACATTTTTTGGAAATCTTTGTACAGAGAAATTATAGTACAAAGATTTATAATTAAGTTATTTGTCAAGTTACCATGAAAGTTAATAAAAAGAAAAAGAAATATGGTAACTAAGAGATGAACATCTGACCCAATAATTTTTTGCGCAAATATTTAAAATAGCATCTACAAATTATGATGATAATCTTCAAGTAGAAGTAGAAAGAATATGCTGCCAAGGACCAGGAGCTCATAGAAAAGAAACTGGTTTGACCAAACAAGATTTGGATAGTTAAAAAGTAGACTTGTGTGTGACCAGCAAAATACAAATGAACATTAACGTCAAGCTCGGAAATTTATTTGATTAACACTTGAAGTAATGAAATATTTGTAGTTCGATGAGATTCTATTTTATGTTTTCCATATAAATTACAGATAAACCAGAAGAGTTTTATTTTCTACACATGACACCATGGTATGTTAGTCAATACAATACAAATTCAACTGAAGACCTGAGCTATCACAATTATTTACCATACGTCAAATGTCTAGTCACTCAAAAGTCACTAGTCAATTAGCCAGTACAAATAACTGCAAAGATGATGACCACTTAACACTCCAGAATATATGGTACTCCAAACATAGATGTCAGGACTGAAACATCGAAGTAGTAGGATCATTAATCAGGAGTACTCTGCTTGACGTCCAAACAATCCATCCTATGACAATGGAAGCAGAAAACGATGCCTAAATCTAATAAAAAAGGCAAAATTGATACTTAGTTTGTGGTAATTTACCATAGTACAGAAAATGGCAATAATCCTCATGCTTTGTTCTTTTAAATGACATAATGCAGCAAGATACATACATTACATGAAACATCTCATACTTGAGGTCCAAATAATCCCTCCTATGACAATGGAAACAGAAAAAGATGCCTAAATCCAATATAAAAGGCAACATCATTTCTTCATTTGTAGCAATTTACCATAGTGCAAAAAAGAGAAAGAAACTTCATGTTTTGTTCTTTAGAAATGACACGGTGCAGCAAGATACATACAGTAGGTGAAAGACGTCATATTGATATTAAGAAAAAGGTCAAAAGATCTATTTCAAGAGTTAAACAAAGCAGAAGTTGCATCAGCAGTAAATCTATCAAGGAAGAAATATCCACCTGGATATATCTAACAACAGTACTGGTGTAGTCAACAGCTCTTCGCTGAACAAGTTTACGCATTCTTTTAGCAGCAAAACTGTCTCCATGAGCTGAGATACAAGTATCACAAAACGATATAAAACAAATGGAAATAATGCCTTCAGATCAAACATTGCTAACATTATTCCACTAATAAAACAATTAGCATATAAAATAAAAAGACTTGGATCCATCTGAAACTGAATACAATGTTTGAAAGCAATTGAAACATCACTATAAGCAAATGCACTGATTGGCACACCATCAGCGATATTGCAACAATTGGCGAACGGCTCACATACTGTAAATCCCATAACAAAAAGTAAAAACTAAATAAAAAGAGTTAGAGTTATAAGGACTAAATAATTACACATTAATAGTAAACAAAAATATGCAAAGGAAATCAGCAAACAGAAAAAAGATGATACTGAACACAGATCCAGTCCTTTACGGAATTATATTCAATGTTTCCGACAGTTTCAGGTAAAAAAAAAATGGCAAAAACATCTCCAGTTTCCAGTTTCATAGCTCCTACCGTCGAAGGGAGGGGGAGGGTGTTGGTGAGGGTACTCGGCCACGAGTGTACTTGAAGAAGCCGAGGGCTGACGCATGGGAGGCCCCTGTTGCTGCTCTCCGTACATCATTGGCGAAGCCGCTCCAAAACCCTAGCCCTAATTGCGAATCGAAAGACTGGAGAATGGAGATGTACACGTAATGGGAGAAGAGACTCTCGGAAGCGGAGCCGAGCAGTGAGTGAGAGAGAGAAGAAAAGGAAGGAAGCACCTCCGCAGCGAAGCCGTGAGAGCCGCGGCGGCGGTAACGGAACGAGTGATGGCACGCGCGATACAGGTGATGTTAGGGTTTCTTTTTCTTCACCTCACAAAGAAGAGCATATTGTGAAACAATTCCTTCAAAAACATTCTCATTTTAAAAAGCAAGTTAATATCAGCCTTGCAAAAAAAAAAAATTAAAAAAATTAAAATTAAATTTAAAATTTTATTAAAAAATTATAAATATTATAAAATAAAATTAATTATATTAAAATACGAAAATGATATGATATAAATTAATTATTATTTGATATGTGTAGAAATTGATTAATTATAATTTAAATTTTTAATTTATAAAATAAATTCTATAATTCACTAAATTAATTGAGTTCTAAACTATGGTTTGCTAATTATTAGTACTAGTACATAACACCTAATTTCTATTTTATATATGTTGAATTAGAAATAATTTTCAATATTATTGATCTTTACAGCAATTATATATATATATAACTCTTGATAAAAAAATAACTAATTTCATAAAAAAAAATTCTATATAAGACAAACTAATACTATAAAAAAATGACCCCTCATTCATCAATTTCTATTAGAGATGATATATTTATGAATATTAATTACGTTACATATTTAACCAGTGAGTTAATTAACCAATTAATGATACGGCAATTTATTGTTTGCTTAGTGCATGGACTCAAACGTAGTTGAGTTTCACAGAATAATAAAACATATTGTTATAATAAATAACAAAAGTTTGTAAATTTTTTAAAAATTATTTGAAATTTTAAATATTATTTATATATTTACAAAAATATTACAAATAAGACTATTTTTATATTTTAACTTTAAATTAACTCAGTATATTATTTTTAAAACTTTAATAAATATTTATAGTTAAAATTAGCAAATAATTATAAATTATTAGTAAATATATAATTTCTAAGCAAGTATTTATAAACTCCTGCTCAGCTCATTCACTTTTCTCACCAATTTGGTACAAAAGAGTTTTGATTTTAAAAACCTTGAATAAATGGATCTGCGGGAGTTATTTTTTATTTGAGATGTTGCATCAGTATCTACTAAGGCATAAATATAAAAAGATTTATATCTAAAAATTCTATTTTGATATAAATTTTATTTAAATGTTAATTTACTTCATGAAGATTCAATAACTCATGGTTCCATCGTCCAGGAATTAACCGAGGAACCTAATTCATTTAAGCCGGTTGATTATCTTAGACTTCCTGCACTAGATTTATCTAATTGTGGAATTGAAGTTTACCCAACGATATTTTTCAATTAGCTAGCTCACCGAGCTTACAAATAACGTATCAAGGGCATGAAGGCCTGCTATCAAGAGTAGGCTCCACAAGTCTAACAAAGACCTTAGGCAAAGCCAACTCTTTATTGTGATCGATCCGATTTCGAGCCGATATTGACTCGGCTCGAAATCGGATCGGTAACAGCCCTACATTTGATCTCCCATTAAACGAAGTGGTCATCTAAGATGATTATAATATTATTAAGGGGCGTTTGGTTCAATGTTATCTTGATGTTATTTTATGTTTTCTAGAGAAAATAATTATTTTATTTAATGACATATATAAATATTCTTCTATTAGATTATAAAATTATTAATTAAAAGATAACATTTAGATGCTATGATATTTGAAAAATATGTTATTTTGATTGATTTAATAATATTTCTAATCACAAAACTATAATATGAATCTTCATGAAGTAAACCAATATTTAAATAAAATTTGTATCAAAATAGAATTTGTAGGATATAAATCTTTTCATATTTATGCCTTAGTAGATACTGGTGCAACTAGAAGCATAATTAATGAACAACTTTGGGTAGAAGAGTTCTCTCAACAATTAAAAGAAAAAGTCTTTTTTATAGGAATAAATAATACTATTAGTTTGATTTGTGGGTGTGTATGATTAATTTTAAATCTTAATTGAAGCAGTTTTTTTAAAAAATTTTAATTCTTATTAGGCTTGAGTTATAAGCTTGAATAAGACTCGAGTCAGCTCGTAGTTGAAAAAATTCAGCTCAAATTTAATTTGAATTAAGAAAAGCAGAATTTTAGCTGTGATAATTAATCCTATATATATATACATATATACATATATACATATATATACATACATACATTTATACAGATATATATATATACATATAAATATATATATATATAGATATATATACATATACATATTATATATATGAACTCTCTTCAATAGAAGACAGATAATTTAGCATTAGATTCAGACAGTGAATTTGATTGTAATTCTTTAATATATATATATATAGATATATATACATATACATATTATATATATGAACTCTCTTTAATAGAAGACATAGATAATTTAGCATTAGATTCAGACAGCGAATTTGATTGTAATTCTTTAATATATATATATATATATATATATATAGATATATATATATATATACATATTATATATATGAACTCTCTTCAATAAAAGACATAGATAATTTAGTATTAGATTTAGACAGTGAATCTGATTGTAATTCTTTAACCTCATCAGAAGAAGAACAAGATGAAGAAGAACAAGATGAAGAGGAAATAAACTATATTTTCATGTTAAAAGAAGAAGAAAATGAAGATGTTACCATTGAACAAATAATAATACTACAAATCATAATCATAATGAACAGTTCATATTTGATAATAGTTTATATCAAAAAATTATCAAACTAAAAAATAATACTTAAGGAAAAGATATTTATAAAGAAAAATTTAATTTACAACTCTCAAAACGTGTAATGCATTTTATTGAATATTTTGAAGGCTCTATTGATAGTTCTGAAGAACCAACAGTCGTAACTAACTTACAAATTATTACAAAAAATAAAATTAATGAAATATTAAAACGAGTTAAACATTCTGATAGATTCAAATATCTACACCTAGGATGCATACAAATTACCATCAAAGCTAATTTTAGAGCAGAACTTGATTCACCTATAACATTAATAATCTCCGATAATAGGTTAATAACTACTGAACAGTCTTTAATGGGAATAATACAGTCTAATTTTTTATATCAAGTAATAAATTTTAAATTTTTTCCTAATTTTTCTATAAGCCTAGCAGATAAAAATATAGATCAAAGTCTAATGATATTCTATAAATTAGAAAATATCCTTATGTTAAAAGGAAGCAAACAAAAAATATTCCTATTTATTTTTTATGCCTTAGTAGATACTGGTGCAACTAGAAGCATAATTAATGAACAACTTTGGTAGAAGAGTTCTCTAAATAATTAGAAGAAAAAGTCTCTTTTACAGGAATAAATAGTACTATGGACACATTAAAATATGTTAAAAATATAACATTAAAAGCTCAAGCCGAAGATAATTACATTGAATTATTTTTTTCCATTATTTATATCTGCAAAGACTTTTCGTGTGACATGATCATAGGAATGAATGTGTTAAACCAATATTTTTCTATAACTATTCACAAAACCTATCATATATTTACGATAGCACAAAAATCAATTAAAATACGTAGAATTTTTAATCATTTAAAACTTATTAAAATAAACTATAAACCAGAGACTTTATCCTTAATTGAAAATTTCAAAATTAAATATTTAGACTCTTTGAACGAATTATTCTATGATAACCCATTATTACATTTTAACAGAAGTCTAAGATTCTGTGAATTAGAAACCCTAGAAGATAAAAAAAATTATAAAAGTAAAATAATTGGTATATTCTCTACAAGATACCAAAGAATTTAAGAAACAACTTGCAGAATTAAAACAATTTGGCCTAATAGAAAATTCACATAGTCTCAATTCTTCACCCGCTTTTATGGTAAGAAATTACGTTGAAAAAAAAAGAGGAAAAGCCAGAATGATCATAAATTATAAAAAATTAAATGACAATCTCAAATTTGATGGATTTTTTATTCCAAGCACAGAAAATATCATAAAAAATGTTAGTGGAGCAAAATAGTTTAGTAAATTTGATGCTAAATCAGGATTATGACAAATAAAAATAAAAGATAAAAAATCTAAAGAATTAACAGCCTTTTCAACACCATTTGAACATCTTCAATAGCAAGTAATGCCATTCGGACTAAAAAATGTACCGCAAATTTTTTAAAAATGGATGAATTCAATATTCTCTCAATATAATAAATTTATTCTAGTATATATAGATGACATACTTATTTTTTCTTTCACATATGAAGAATATATTCAACATTTAGAAATAGCTAAATAATTATTCATAAATCATGATATTATTCCTGAAAAAAATAAAATAGAATTATGTAAATAAAAAATTAAATATTTAGGTAAAATTATAAACCAAGGAGAAATATCACTACAGGAATATATTATAACCAAAATTAAAAATTCTCAGATACTTTTGAAACTTTAAAACAATTACAAAGTTTTCTTGAAATATTAAACTATGGTAAAAATACTTACCTTGATTAAGTGAACATCCTAAAAATTTACAAGAAAAACTTACTGAAATGAATAGACAATATAAAAGAAATAAAGAGAAAGTAATCTCTCGATGGGAAACCGATAAAATTAAAATACAATTGAATGAACCCGAAAAAAAAGAAATTAAATATCTAAAAATATTAATTAATAAAATTCCTAAAACAGTCATTCTAAAATCAGAAGATAAATTAATACTCTATACAGATGTCAGTAATCTTTATTGGGCTGGAGTATTAGTCACATCAATAAAAGATGTCGTGGGATACACTTCCGGAAAAACTAACAAAACCAGAAATAAATTATTCTACTTATGAAAAAAAATTTATAGCAATTTTAAAATCTGTCAAGTATTTTAAATTTTGGCTATTACCTATGAAGTTTCATATAATCACAGATAATAAAGGCTTATATTATTATATTAAAAATAAAAAATATGATAATAATAGTCGACGAATATGATGGTTATTACAATTAGATGAATATAGCTATGATATCTCATTCAATCCTGATTTTTACTAACATTCTTACTGATTTTCTTTCCAGAGAAAATCTATAATTTGCAGGATTTGTAGAAGGACTATGGCAAATCCATGAAAAGACAAAAACTTGGTTTCTCATATAGCATCTCAGAAATTATATAATACATCTTCGCCATGATTCTATAAGAAAGATATTATATTTCGAGAAGGCAAAATAACTATAAACTGCCTAGATAAATATAATCAGCAAGCTATATCAGCACTGGTAGGAACTACCAGTAATTATAAATCAATCATCCCAATGTCTCCCAAGACATATAATATTATCAATAGTATCTGAAAAATAATCAGAGGCCTACAGCATAATACTTCTCTCCTATATAATATTCGAGAAATTATTTTTCATATTTACAATATGAAGCTCTCTCTAAATAATATGATACAGAAGGTCCAGCATGAAGAAAAATTTTCAAAATACTTACTTCAGAAATGTGAAGATTTTTCATCCTCAATAATATGAAGAACTATATCCTATATTAGAGGTGATATATAGCTATAAAAATATCAACTCTCCACATATGAAAAGAGGAAAACGAAAGGAATGTTTGAAGAAAGTAAAGACACTACTACCAGAAAATCTTCAAATAAGAATTTTGGATATTATATATAAAGATAAGGCATTGTCATATTTACAAATTAATCAGTCTACCAGATGATCGACAGAGAATGTTCGTAGCCTTTACACCACATATGGAACGCCCAATAGAATTGGGCATAGTCCGCAAAATTATCATTGACACACATAATTATGATGAATGGAGAGAATTCCCTCAAATTATCAAGGCTATAATCTCTTCTACCGAATAATATGAACAGATTCTGGAGTTCAAAATTATTTCTACATTTGTTGAACCAGATGAATATCTAGTCCATCCAGCATACTAAATATGACGTCTCACTAGACAGCGAACTCGTGGACAGCCAAATATGAAGGAGTTCTTTGGTTATTTCTGGGATCATGAACAAACAAAAAATTTATCAGAATTACTAACGGTTTATGAAGAACGACATAATTATCACCTTCTAAGTAATGGACGCATCTTAGTATATGATGAGGACAAACTAACTGAAATTGAAACAGAAGATCATAATTTGGATTTCTAGTGGGGTCCTCAAACGGAGAAATTACTCTCAGATATTGCTCCAGGATATTCTTATACTCCAGACACTCTCTCTATACAATCCACCTAAAGAAGGACTTCTATGCACAATTCAAAACGGTGGTGGTGGTATAATAGTGATCATAATAATGCGTAT
Organism: Apostasia ramifera; assembly: GCA_019297695.1. NCBI lineage: Eukaryota > Viridiplantae > Streptophyta > Magnoliopsida > Asparagales > Orchidaceae > Apostasia > Apostasia ramifera. The sequence continues at coordinate 169,103 of JAEMOT010000840.1, forward strand.
CGACAAAGCATCCAGCAATAGGAGCAATAATAGAAACATCCAGCAATAAAGGAGCAATAATAAAGCACGGAATCACTGTAGCAGAATTGTAGCAGAGCACGGAAGCACTGTAGCAGAGCACGGAAGCACTGTAGCAAAACTATAGCAGCAAGCACTGTACGAAGTACTAGGGACACAGGCAAATTTTCAAGATAATTTGTAAATTTTTTAAAAATTATTTGAAATTTTAAATATTATTTATATATATATATATAAATATTACAAATAAGTAATATTTGAGACTATTTTATATTTTAACTTTAAATTAACTCAGTATATTATTTTTAAAACTTTAATAAATATTTATAGTTAAAATTAGCAAATAATAATAAATTATTAGTAAATATACAATTTCTAAGCAAGTATTTATAAATTCCTGCTCAGCTCATTCACTTTTCCCACCAATTTGGGACAAAACAGTTTTGATTTTAAAAACCTTGAATAAATGAATCGGGAGTTATTTTTTATTTGAGATTCTTTTTTTTAATATTATTTATTTGTGATTCAGACTTTGAATAAATAAGTGATGCTATGCATAAATAAATATTATATATATAATAAATTTTGAACTAATTTAAATCAAATTTTGAGCGAATCATAGAAAAATTAAAAGACTTAAAATTAGATTCCACTTTAGTCATACATCCGGTGATTCGAGCTAATTTTATATAAATTATTATTGAGTCAATTTTGAATTAAATTAATTTTTAAAATATTTTTTATTTTTAGGTATTTTTACATTTAAATATTAATTTTAAAGCTCAATTTTGATTTCAATTCCGGAGAAAAGTAGTTTCAAAATTCAATTTCAAAGTTTCAGATTTAGCAGTTTCAATTCAAAATTCAGTTCTATTAATGATAAAGTACATAGAATATTATTCTTAAAATAATAAAAAATGTATCATGTGCAAGAAACTTTAAATTCTTACCGCATTAAAAAATATATATTTAAAAGTATATTTGGGAGAATTGATATTGTTATTGTCCAGAATCCGTATTTATAAATCCTTTGGTAATAATGTCATAACTTTTCGAAGATATTCTTTTCTCGTAGCTTTTTTCATATAGGGAGAATTGATATTTTTTATGTTTATATATTATTTCTAGTATAGGATATAAGTCACTATATTGTTCCGGATGATATTCTTCACATTTCTGTAGAAGATGCTGAGAAAACTGTTCTTCATTTTGAAGTTTCTGAGTTATAGTCTGAAGAGAACGTTCTATATGATATATATAAGATATTATTTTTCGAAGATTATATATCATTGAAGAATTATGTTGTAATCCTCCAATAAATTTTCAAAGACTATTGATTATATTATATGTCTTAGCAGACACTGGAATATCAGATTTATAGTTGCTAGTACTTCCTACTAGCGATGATATGATTTGTTGATTAGATTTATCAAGAAAATCTATAGTAATGATTCCTTCTTTGAAGGATATATCTCTTTTAGTAGAAGATATACTTTGACAGTTCAATAAGCATAACGACAGCAAACTACTTAATTCGTGATCATACAAACTCAATAGTGCAAGGTAGTGGAAGAAAATTGCTTACATGTGTAATTCTTACAGCTGAAAAAAAAATATTTATGCAGACTTGAAGATATAAAAGAGTGTGACTTAAAAAAGATTTCATAGAAATATTGTGGCTATTAAAGTAAATATTAAATCGCCAGCAATAGCACTACTGGGCCAAATATGACCACATAGGATAGTATATTGAAATTTTTTATTTTATATCCTCCGTATAAAATTACTTTTGTATTGCCAATTGTAAATAATATATTAATTATATAACTCATATAGTCACATTAAATAATTTTATTTGAGAGAAAAACCCCTTTTCTATAGAATTTTGTACTATGCTAAAATATTTCTTGTAGTATATTATGTTAGATATGCAATAGACATTTTAAACTAGTAATTCATAATATAAAAATACATAATAATATAAATTTCAAAAAATAGCATAAAAGATGCTAACTCATAAATTTAAACATTGTTTATTAACTTCTATCAAGAAAAAAACTATTGTTTATTAACTAATTTTATGTACTTTTGCAAGTAATTACAAATTATTTTTAATGACAGAGAACATACAATGAGATTGTGAGAACAAAATATGTTATTATTTAAGTTTAGCTCAACTTGACTCAATCCAATCTAAATCCAAGTCAATTGTGAAGCAGTTCAAGCAACCTTATTCAAGCAACCTTAATGGATGTGATCCACAAAAAAGTTTCAAAAAAATATAATTTAAATTCCACAAAAAAAGAAAATGACTCAAAAACCACATAATTTATGTCAAAGTACATATGTAACATTTAAAAATTTCATTTTTGCATAATTATCTTTCAAATATTTACAAACAGAATCTCTCAAATCACTTAAAAAGGAATGAAATAATTCAAATAAGATCTGCATAACATCCTACTAGTCAATTGCTTCAGGTTAAACTTGGAACAATTCATTATTAACCAAATAACATGGTTTCCTACATTTTTTATCTAATGTAGCTGCAATACACAAATTCTACATGAGTGAAATAATAACAAGATCACAAACTTAAAGAGAAGCTTCTACTTTTCTCCAATCTGGAACCAGAAGAAGATTGCAGTTCTTCCATAGATTGCTCTTACTTGCTGTAGCACCAAGCTGCCACTTGTCCATACTGCCTTTGCCCCTCCCTCGATCCGAGTTTCCGACACGGTAACGCAGTCCCGGATTCCACCTCTTCCGCCAATTTGGCCCTTCAATGGCGGCTGTGTGAGTGCATTGCAACCAACTGCAGTGCTTATTATAGGGAATGAGAGGTAATCTAGGGGGTTCTCTTCACACTGAAGAATGCAGCCTTCAACTATGAGTTTCCCACTCCTGTGGAGTAAACAACAGCCTAATTCTGCTCTCACAGTGAGGTTTGCAACTTTGCATGTGGAGAGGAATTCCAGAGCACTGTAGATAGTTCGCAATCAAGAAGAAAGGTGAAGGATCGACCACCAAACTCCATGGTTTGCATTAATTAAATGAGGCGATTGACATTTAGAAACAAACCTATCAGATCCTCGCATGCAAGTCAAAATAGTATTGTCCGGCAGTTTGCCCCCACCAATCTGGAAAAGTGGAGGATACAAAGAAGAATCATGCACGAAACTATGAACTAACATTAAAATAATGCTGTGTAAAGTAGAAAGATAACATGCTATGTTTGTTCTAGCTAGCTCTACATTCACTACTTTATAACAATAATTTGTTTCCCTAACTGGTTTCCCCTAAATGAGCTTTCACAGTAGTTGAGTATCTGGCAAAATATTGCATACACTTAGGCCTCGTTTGGTTAAAATATATTTTTAAGTCGTTTGAAGTTTTTTGAAACAAAAAGAGAAAGAAATATATTATGTTATAATGTAAAATAAAGTTATAAAATTGAACTCAATCTTATAATTCTATTTTCTGTAATATAATAATTACTAATTATAAAGAAATTATCTATTATTTTAAATCATCTATTACAAATTTTCTTTTAAAGGATAATGCTCTTAATTATAATTTTGATTATTAAATATATCAAAACCCTTCATTATAAATTTTCAAATGCATTCATTTAATTCACCATTTATTCCACTTTTTATAGGATAAGAGACTTTATTGTAATTGTTTCACCTTTTGTGACTTAATAGAAAAGAGAAAATAATTTGTAAACTCCTAATTATAATATTCACAATCGACTTCCTATAAAAGTAGCTGAATGGATACAATAATAGCAACAACCAAGTTTTTATCCAATTAGGTGGAGTTGTCCACATGAATTCTTTATTTTCATTTATAAAATAAAATTTATTTAAATGGATGATAGAAACAACAAAAAAATATTACCTAATTATGATAATATTCATTAACGCATTCCTTGTTGGATTTATTCTCAAATTGATATATTTAGATATGATAATAATAGAATTATAATTATTTTATCAATCAAACTGTTTTGTAAACGTTGCAAATATTTCAAGAACTTGAAATTTTATATATATATAAAACAAATGTAAGGATATGTAAAAGAAATTATAAGTACAACTTAGAATATTTCTATTGCTTTATTACAAATTATCCCACAAGCTATTATATAATTAGGTTGTTGGATATATATGTAAATATGCTAAATGTCATGTCAAACTAAAATTTTTTAAATTAAATAATACTTTTAATACATGCCATAATGAATGTAAAATCTTATATGAAAAATTATATTTAAGGCCCCTTGCTTTTATAGTTCATCTTAACGTCCACCCAAATAAATGGACTGATATATAAAAGAATTATTTAGATATTAAACTCCTAATTATGACACGAACACATTAAAATTGAATCTATATCTTGTATTATACTCCTTTTAACTACATTTGTATAAATATTATTTGACTCCTTGGAATATTATTTGAAATGTTTATTTTGAGTAGCTTTTTGGCCTCGTTTGAATCGAGTTATTTTTTTAGCCTAACATAAATTTCAACTGTAAAAATCAACTTTATTTTACATTCAACACAAATATGAATATTAGAATTAGTTTTATTTCACTTCTTCCACACTTTTCAATATTAAAATAAAGTTCTTTGCTATTAACTTAAAAAATAAAATATTTTTTCCTCTTATCTAAACGAGGCCTTTGTGATCTTTATGATAATTTGTAATATTCTGTGTCAGGATTCTGATTTTTGTAAGCTAAGACTTCAGATGTCTCAACATCATATAGAGAATTGCCTCATGCCGTTTACAAGGTTTTTGTTTAGTTCTATTAGGCTATTATTCTATTCTAAGATATTGATTTCTGTAGGATGTGAAATAAAGTTGATTTTTAATATTTAAATTTATGTATGATATAAAATTAATATAAAATATTGATAAAAGTATTTTTAAAAAAGTTTGAGGTTTTTATTTCTTGCAACTAAACAAGGCCATGTACTATTAGATACATATGCGTATTACACTTCCACTAATTTATTTCCCACCATATATATATATATATATATATATTTCACAGCTTCTCATCTTAAAAGTGCCCTACTTTTCTAATGATGCATATGCACACTCAAAATACGAAAATCATGGGTCATAAATAACCTCTGCACAAATAGTTTAAGTTCAGTTATGATAGTCATGGGTCCTCGGGCAAATTGACATACCTCTTATTTATTTATTCTAGGGGCGAGGAAGAAGCATATACTTATCCTAAAATTTTTTAGAATTACGTATTTGGACCTCAATTTTCAATAAAATATTGGTACATTTCATGAAAATGATTGTCATTTCCTTGTTCAGAGTACTGCCGATGGCTACTACCTCGCTTTCCGGAACCAACCCACTCTCCAAAACAGGCTGTCGCAACAAGACAGGAGTATGGGTTGCAACAGTTGCTGCCAACTGTCTTCACTCATCAGAGGAGTGCAGGTTACAAAAGTAGAAAACCTCCAATTAACCCCCTGTCTAGCACCATGGTAAAGCATGGTGACAGAAATGTTCTTTGGAGATGCTTTCATTGTTGTCATTGTTGGAAAATGCTATGCATCCCAATATTGGTTTAGATTAAGGAATATAAAGTTTTTGAAAATCTCAGTACTGAGTAGGTAATTGAACTTACAAGGCAAAGAGGCTTCTTAATCTGAATGTTACTGGCAATGTGATCCACACCAGCAGCAATGAGAATGGTATCACCAGGGCTTTAACAGAAAATACACACCAGCATGAAGATCATCCTTTCTAGCAGTGTTCTCACATCAAACAAAGAGTAACTAACCGTGCAGCATTAATTGCAGCCTCAAGACTTGGATAAATTCCTGGCTCAACCAAGCTTTTGATAGACCTTTCTACACGCAACCAATGTCGTGGATGACATGCCAAATAATGCCATCTGTGGCAAACCAAGGCAGTATAGTGCCTATCTGCGATCACAAAGGTGTTTGCTTTACATTCATTAAAAGTATTGTATAAAAGGTAGAAGAATGATATGGAAAGTTGCCGTTATTAATAAAAATCAAAACAAAGAGTTATTATAATAGAAGTAATAACATGTTATAATCAATTTTAAGTTCAATCTAAATATCGCAAAGTTTGGCTATAAGTATTATGCCTTTGAGAGTCACCACAGCTGACAAAAGAAGAAAAGCTGTATACAATAATTTATATCTAATCAATAGGAGAGAAAAGTTTTGAGACAAACCTCTCAAGTTCTCACAAAAGAACACTTCCATTTTTTGCGTTCAACTGAAGAAACTTCATAAATCAATTAAGCGATCATTCAAATTTAATTCTCAATAATATTGGCATGATGTGTGTTTGATAACTCAGTTACGCAAAAATCAAGCAATAAAAGTCTTTTAAGGCCACCTCTCAGTGAATGATGCAATTGTTAGTTTGCATTAGTTTCTTTTTCAATTCTCAGTTACGCAAAACTTGAGATAAAGAAGCATCTGAGGCAATCCAAACTTGAATGTTTATGGATGCTAAGACACAGAAGCATCCATTTCTTGTATCATGGATACCAACAAGAAGAAATTTGGATTAAAAAAAAAACAAGAAAGAAAGAAATGCTTGTTAATGGTTTCATACCCAAGATATACAATAACAACAACAACTAAGCTTTAATCCCACTAGGTGGGGCCGACTACATAAATCCTTTGTTTTTATTGTGCACTATCATTTAACAAATTCTTATTTAGATCTAAGTTAGTAAGATCACTCCGTATAGTTTTTTGTCATGTATTCTTTAGTCTCCCTCTTCCTCTTTATACATGGAGAAAATTCAATAACTCGATTTTCCTAACAGGAGCTTCAATCGGCCTACGATTTACATGTCCAAACCATCTAAGCCGACTTTCTCTAAGTTTATCTTCAATTGGTGCAACTTCAACTTTCTCGCAGATATACTCATTTCTCATTCTATAAGAACATAAATTGTACATTTACAAAAAGAACAAAAAATGTGGCACAATATGAATTCAACATCAAACCAATTTCATGATGGAGCGTGGGGATCGGCTTAAGACAATCCTAACACAACCAATATTAAGTTAGCGCCTAAGTTTATATATATATATATATATTTATTTATTTAGATGCAAATGAAGAGGAAATTAAATTAAGCTTTCCAAATTATGTTAAATATAATTAATAGCATATTCATGTACGTGTCATGAAATAGCTTTGATGATTAAATTTCAATCCGAGCAAATTCAGGAAACCATTGCAAGTAAGAAAATTAAATAATCGAGCTTCAGAAATTTTTTAACGCACATGCATATTATCTAGAAATTTCTGCACATGATAATTACCCAAGCTGTTCAATATACAAGAACACCAAATATGAGTTCCACGATTCAGTTTAAAACAGAAGTGTAATATGAATTATGCAGTGGATTTCTCCCTCAATAGCAAGCATATGAACTTAATTCAATTAGAGCTTAGGCAAGAATAATGATATAAGATCAAAGCATTGCAGGAAGTGAAACTGTATTCAGGAACACGATGACAATTAAGATTTAAAGGAAATATCTGACTGGGAATATTATCATATCAGTGCCATGAAATTGAAATCAGGAAAACACAGCAAAAAAAATCAGGAAGTTACGAATCTCTCTGTAAGCAAACCAAGGAAAATCTGGACTAGAAGTCGAAATCTCGGCCCTCTGCCGAAACTTCTGACGACGTCGAATCTTCCTCGAAACGAAGCAGCAGCCACCTGCTAGACTCCGATCAATGGCGAAATGCTATCACAGCCACCTGCTGCGGCGTCGGCGACAAATCGAGGCCACCTGCGTTGAGATCGAACAGTCGATGAAGAAGATGTTCTTCTCACAGCAAAATCAAGTAGCTTTTTCTGCTTCGCGCTGCATTCCTCCCTTTATAGCCGAAAACCCCACGAGAGAAAGAGAGGAGCGGTTTCACTTATCTGTATAGGACGCGTGGCTGACGGTTGGGGAAGACGATCGTGGCCGGCGATTGCTTGCGTGGACAAGTGGTCGGCGAAGGGAACCGCCGAATTCGACGGAGTTGGCGTTGTGGCTGGAGACCAAGCGGGCAGCAACCGGCTGATGGCGTCTCTGATCTGGGCATAAAATCCCTAAAAGGGAATTTAATTGATAAATTGCAAATCAGCCTGCACATTTCTTCTCCTTTACAAATAGGTCCAAATTCTTTCAAAATAGACTTAAACAACCCATAAAAGATTCAAATTGAGTTCAAATCAAACTCGATTTGATTCCAATTGAATCTTTCTGACTCCAACTGACTTGAACTGAAAATAAAATATATACAGGACTCATAAGTGGGCATTCCCACCAATATAACCCAATTCTGACTCAATAATAACCCAAATAAAATGTGCAGAAAATAAAAATAATTATATACAAGATAATAAACTGTTATAATCTACGCTCGAGATCGTAGATTATAAAGTAGTCGTTGGTGCTAGTGATCTGGCTCTGCATCATTTCATCATTCTTAACATCCATGATAGAAAACCCAAATAAGAGCATTTGTGTTTTGGGACTATCTAGAGGTCCAGTGTTAGGTTTATTCAAGCAAACGACAAGCAAAAAATTGCATGCATCAACTTCAAGCATTGTTTTTATCTCAAAGAGCAATAAAGTCTATACTAAATTGCCTTTGATGACTGATATACAAATTTATACCATCCAAATAAATAAAGGAGAGGTTCCACAGCATCATTGTGATGCCTGTGGCTGAAGAGGACAAGAAATAATTACCGTATGATATCCCAAGAGAAGGGAATCACTAAAATAAAGTGCACCTCCCAGCAAGCTTCTAGGTCGATAAATAGTGGTGAGACGGGCACATAAAAAAATCATCCCAAATCAGAAAGGAAGGGGATATCCTAAATTGTATAAGTAGATAACGTGATCCCAAATAGTAGAGGCGTCTTTCAAAACAAAATCGTGAGGCTAATGATAGAAACTCTATAGTTAAGCGTTCTTGAGCTTAAGTAGTACTGGGATGAGTGACCTCCCAAGAAGTACTCAAATCACGCAATTCCTTGAAGCCAAAGCGGACAATATCTCTACATTTATATCATAGGATGTTACCATCATCATCATACTTATCCCAACAATTTGAGGTTGAACTTATGAATACTATTTCACTAATTATTTCCATAAGTCAACCCATGATCATTCTGACATTATGAACCTAAAATTACAGCAAAAATAAATAGCATGGTAAGCTGGATGGGTTGTCTAAAACATGCCAAAATCACCTTTTTCTTATTGTCTCACAATGCTTTTCCATTAAAAAGAAAGGGAAAAAAATCATTTGACTTCAGATCCTCAGTTCATCAGCCCAAAACATCTAAAGCAGATGAACGAACATACAATTAAGCCAAATCAAGGAAGAATTCAACCATCAGCATGTTGCAACAGAAGACCGGGGAAACATTACTACACAAAATAAGTTGCACAAATTCCAAGTTAGGGTTTGAAGGGGGCGAGAAAAATAGGCAAAACAAAAAAGAAACCTGGGATAGGATCGAGGAAACTGAAGATGAGCATAAGGCAGCCATCATCCAGACTATTTATAGGAGACGCTCTCGCAGCCGCTCCGACGACCGTATGCCGTCGCTTATCCATCACAGCTGCTGCGAGGACTCTCCACCGCACCACTCAACGGCCCTCCGCCGCGAACACAGCTCCTCTCTATAGGCTGTATAGGACGCGTGGCTGACGGTTGGGGAAGACGATCGTGGCCGGCGGTTGCTTGCGTGGACAAGTGGTCGGCGAAGGGAACCGCCGAATTCGACGGAGTTGGCGTCGTGGCTGGAGACCAAGCGGGCAGCAACCGGCTGATGACGTCTCTGATCTGGGCATAAAATCCCTAAAAGGGAATTTAATTGATAAATTGCAAATCAGCCAGCACATTTCTTCTCCTTTACAAATAGGTCCAAATTCTTTCAAAATAGACTTAAACAACCCATAAAAGATTCAAATTGAGTTCAAATCAAACTCGATTTGATTCCAATTGAATCTTTCCGACTCCAACCAACTTGAACTGAAAATAAAATATATACAGAACTCATAAGTGGGCATTCCAACCAATATAACCCAATTCTGACTCAATAATAACCCAAATAAAATGTGCAGAAAATAAAAATAACTATATACAAGATAATAAACTGTTATAATCTACGCTCGAGATCGTAGATTATAAAGTAGTCGTTGGTGCTAGTGATCTGACTCTGCATCATTTCATCATTCTTAACATCCATGATAGAAAACCCAAATAAGAGCATTTGTGTTTTGGGACTATCTAGAGGTCCAGTGTTAGGTTTATTCAAGCAAACGACAAGCAAAAAATTGCATACATCAACTTCAAGCATTGTTTTTATCTCAAAGAGCAATAAAGTCTATACTAAATTGCCTTTGATGACTGATATACAAATTTATATCATCCAAATAAATAAAGGAGAGGTTCCACAGCATCATTGTGATGCCTGTGGCTGAAGAGGGCAAGAAATAATCACCGTATGATATCCCAAGAGAAGGGAATCACTAAAATAAAGTGCATCTCCCAGCAAGCTTCTAGGTCGATAAATAGTGGTGAGACGGGCACATAAAAAAATCATACCACATCAGAAAGGAAGAGAATATCCTAAATTGTATAAGTAGATAACGTGATCCCAAATAGTAGAGGCGTCTTTCAAAACAAAACCGTGAGGCTAATGATAGAAACTCCATAGTTAAGCGTTCTTGAGCTTAAGTAGTACTGGGATGAGTGACCTCCCAAGAAGTACTCAAATCACGTAATTTCCTTGAAGCCAAAGCGGATAATACCTTTACATTTATATTATATTACCATCATCATCATCATACTTATCCCAACAATTTGAGGTTGAACTTATGAATACTATTTCACTAATTATTTCCATAAAAGTCAACCCATGATCATTCTGATATTACGCAACTAAAATTACAGCAAAAATAAATAGCACGGTAGCTGTAAGCTGGACGGGTTGTCTAAAACATGCCAAAATCACCTTTTTCTTATTGTCTCACAATGCTTCTCCATTAAAAAGAAAGAGAAAAAAATCATTTGACTTCAGATCCTCAGTTCATCAGCCCAAAACATCTAAAGCAGATGAACGAACATACAATTAAGCCAAATCAAGGAAGAATTCAACCATCAGCATGTTGCAACAGAAGACCGGAGAAACATTACTACACAAAATAAGTTGCACAAATTCCAAGTTAGGGTTTGAAGGGGGCGAGAAAAAGAGGCAAAACAAAAAAAAAATCTGGGATAGGATCGAGGAAACTGAAGATGAGCATAAGGCAGCCATCATCCAGACAATTTATAGGAGACGCTCTCGCAGCCGCTCTGACGACCGTATGCCGTCGCTTATCCATCGCAGCTGCTGCTGCGAGGACTCTCCACCGCACCACTCAACGGCCCTCCGCCGCGAACACAGCTCCTCTCTATAGGCTGCTAATAATAATTAATCACTCAATATTTTTAAGGGTTAAAAATAACTGGTCGGTTTTGGTTAATTTATATTCAGTTATCTCTAATTTTTAAATCAATTAAATAATTCTTCTAATTAGAAATAATATATAAATAATTTTTTAAAATTAATAAAATTACTCAATAGTTGATTTTTTTATTAATAAATTAATTTAACTATTTTAATATCTAAATTATTAATTTAGATAAAAATAAAATCCAAACTAACTCATCAATTAAAAAAGTATTTTCTATTAAGTGCTTCAATTAATATTAAAAAAAATTATTTACACCTTACTTTAAATTAGAGGACCTACTTGGTTTATTTAAAAATTAGAAAGACCTAATGGCACATAGGCCTAAGCTAGAAAATTCTAATTGCTATTAATTCTATTTTTAAAATTATGCAACAATAAATTATGGATATGTGGCTCAACAGTAGGATAAATCATTATTATTGGTGGACCTTATACTTGATGGCAAGCGGATAAAGTAATTGACTGAATTGTTTGATTACGTGAAGTACCCTAACGTGATTAGACGTTTAGAGATAATAATTTTTTCAATAATAGCCATGATCATTCAATTTCTATAAATCCAATTATTTTATTTTTTTATGAAAAACTGATTTTATTTTTTATGCTAAAGTATTTCTTTAGTATTGATGTTTATGTATAACTTATAATTAGATAGCATTAATCATAATATATATGTATGTATATATATATATATATTATTGTTCAAGAAAATTTGTATGGGGGTAAAAAAGTCAAACTTATTGTCCAAATAGTTATCATTTAAAATATTTATATGTCCTTATTTCTTTGTATTAATTCATAAATTCTAAATGATTACATATACATTTGTGAATTTTAAATATTATTATTATTTGGACTCTTGTCATTTTCAATGTTAAATTAGGTAATAAGCTGTACAGTATACTATTTAATGGATGGATCAAACATCCATGAAACTTATTACTCAGGAACCTTTATGCAATGATTTTAATATTGTGAAAAAAAAATTTATGGATCAGAATACAATGTCTCTAATGCCTTAGCGACCAATAAACAATTTACCAAAAACGAATCTAAAGGGACGAGTGGTCAGCGGCATATGGCCCAATTAAGGCCCATATTAGGGCCCAATTAAGGCCCATGATCTAAATAAAAGCCCATTAATTATCAAATGTCTTCCCGCTTTCACGTTCGAATCATCCCTCTTCGAAAACGTTCGAGGAAAACCCTTTTCCACTCTCTCTCCCTCTCTCTCTCTCTCTCTCTCTCTCTCTCTCTCTCTCTCTTTCTCTCTCCTCCGCCAAAGTCCAAACCATGGCTCCTCCTTTCATCTTTCCTTCGGGTCTCCAAGATCTGGAGGAAGAGCCCGACAACCGCCGCCTCTACGTCGCCTCTCCCGTCGACGTTGCAGGTCTGCCTCCCTCGGAAGTCGATGAGCTCGTTAAAGGTTTGTTTACCTTTTTTGCGTTACCTCTCACCCTCAAACAGGAACCCTAGGCGCCAAATTGTGTCGTTTCTTAATTTGAACTATCATCTTCTTATCTCGGATCGATCTTGGGGGGAAAAGGAGTTGCTTTCGATCTCTCCGACAGGGATCTCTTCTGCGTTGAGGATCAGGACGTTTTCGACCGCGTATACTCCCTCGTAAAGGGTTTCTCTTTCCTATCTCCCTCCTCCAAGTACAATCTTGTCGAGACGCTTCGCTCCAATCTGGCTGTTCTCTTGCCCAACGTCGACTCCCTGGCGCGGGCTTCGCAGAATTCGCCTTCCAACTCCGGCATTGAACAAATTTCGATATCCGAGCGAATTGCTTCTCATCGGAATTCCCTGAAGATATATACTTACTTTCTGGTCACCATTGTCCTCGCTGAGGTATCCAAGCAGGACACTGGCGCCTCCTCAAAGGTAAGTGTGTGATTTTGAACATGGAACCCTAGGGTCCGCAGGTCTAATTGTGTTGCTCTTGGTGAAAATTTTGGGGTTTTTTTCTCTCTGGCCCAGGTTGCTGGGCCATCTCGGAAGAAGAACTCAATGAATCTTTGGAACTTCGAGGTGATGAGGGGCCGGATGGTCAATTTGATAGCGAATTCTCTAGAAATTAATCTGTCGCTGCTCTTTGGTGGTGACAGTGATGGGAGTTTTGTCTCCTTCCTCTCCAAGTAAAGTCTCATATGCCCAGTTTCAGTCTTTTTCTTTGGTGCTCTCATATACTTCTAGCAAAATTTGCTATTTTTCAAGGTTTTCTTTCGGTTTTCTCACTTTTGTAATAATGAAATGCTACATACCTAGGTTTGCTTTTATTCTATATGAGAATCCATTAGTTTTGAAGGATACCAGCACAAAAGATGGCCTTGGACGCATCATAGGTGGTATTGCAACAAAATATAAGCGGATGACTGAAACATGCGCATCAATCCTGCACTTGATCTACAAGTTTGACTTCACTGTCCCTCATCTAGTGGATGCAGTTGCTGCTGCTGAGAGCAAGTATGGTGATGGAAGTCTTGCTGTTGCTTTAATCAGGGAAATTGGTCGGACTGATACCAAGGACTACTCTAGGGATGGTCTTGGGGCAGAAAATGTTGGGAGATTCGTTGTTGAGCTTGCTGATCGTTTGCCAAAGCTGATGGCCACCAATGTGGGTGTCTTGGTTCCTCATTTTGGAGGGGAATCCTACAAGATTCGAAGTGCACTTGTAGGGGTCTTGGGCAAACTGGTTGCCAAGGCCTTCAATGATGTGCAAGGTGACCAGAGCTCTAAGACTCTTCGTTTACGAGGAAAGCAAGCCATGTTAGAAATCCTGATTGAGCGTGTCATGGATGTGTCAGCATACACAAGGAGCAGAGTGCTTCAGGTGTGGGCAGAATTGTGTGAAGAACATGCTGTATCAATAGGCCTATGGAATAAGTTGGCATCAGTGGCTTCAGGAAGATTGGAGGATAAAAGTGCAATTGTTCGAAAATCTGCATTAAATTTGCTCATTACAATGTTGCAACATAACCCATTTGGACCACAGCTTCGCCTCGCTGCTTTTGGGGCTACACTGGAGAAATATAAAGAGAAATTACAGCAGCAAGATGCTTCTAACAGCGATATTGCAAGTAGTGACAAGCACCAGGTGTGTTTTTCTGGTGGCGATGGACCATGTGGAGAAACAGTGGTACGGCTGGCAGAGAGTGCCAGTGATAGCTGCTTGCCTTCCAGTCAAGATCAGATTGAGGAAAATGCTATTGTTCCTGATGTTGGAAACCTTGAACAGATCAAGGCACTGGTGGCATCTCTGGAGGCTGGCTTACAATTTTCAAAGTGCATAGCATCCTCAATGACAACCCTTGTTCAATTACTTGCTTCATCCTCAGTCACTGACGTAGAACATACTATTCTCTTACTGATGCGGTGCAGACAATTTCAAATAGATGGATCTGAAGAGTGTCTTCTTAAAATGCTGCCTTTGGTAAACATTTAGTGCATTTTTTATCTTACTTTCCACTGTTAGCTAACTTTTTGACTGACAATTATTATTGATGACGATTCTTTTCAATTTTTCTTTGGAAGTTAGGTGTTCTCCCAGGATAAATCCATTTATGAGGCTGTGGAAAATGCATTTATCAGTATATATGTTAGCAAGAGCCCTTCAGAAACAGCTCGAAATCTGCTGAACCTTGTGATAGATTCTAGTGTAGGAGATCTGGCGGCTTTAGAATATCTAATTGGTTCCTTGGTGTCCAAAGGTGAATTTTCTCAAAGCACGGTATGAATAGGAGCCTTTTCTTCCCATGCAATTGTCTCAATGTCCCCTGAGTATTTTACCTTTTGCATTAATGCCAGATTCAGATATGGGTGAACTGGAATTTAACATTGGGAGATATTGGTGGAAATTTGTAGTATTTTACGTCACTGGCAATGCAGCTTCAATCCATGTGTTCTTTTAATAGATCTTTTAACAACTCTTCTAAGGAATACATTCTTTCCCTTCAAAACTTTAAGCTATGCAGATTTCAATTATCCCTGATGGCCTATGGACACCTACAGTAACTGAAATGCAAATTTGTCCTAAATGATCTTGAACGTGGTTTTAAAAGTTGTGATCAAGATTCTGTCAGTCATAAACTGTCAATGAAACATCCTGACTTGTCTTGTTTTGCTTGTTTTGCATTAAAATTGGTTAATACTAAGACAGCACTTTCACATTTAGCAGTCTTGAGAGTTGGGATTCCATTTGAATAACATGAATGAATCATACATACAGATGTTGTTGTTTGGTTATAGATTTTCGGAGCTGCACAGTGCTTAATTGCTAACATTGAAGAAGATATTGTATTCCCAACTTTCCAAATGGTAGGCAGATGTTTGAAAAAATAAAATAAAAAAATATACTTTTAAAATTTTAAGCGCAGAGATGAAGAACTAGCAAGTCGCAGCTCCCCTCTGGAAAATTTTGAAATTGTACCATTTGTTATGGTGAATAGCATCTGATAATTTCTCATACAAGAGCACAAGAGAACAAAGCTGACTCATTATGGTAATCCTACGCACAGGGAGGGAAAAATATGAAGAGCTCATTAGTAGATATACACTTTTAAAAGTAGTTATGTCCATACATCTTATTCATTGCATTGAGAACTTTTTGAAGCTTGATGTTTAGTTTTGTCAACCATTTGGTTTACTGTAATGTGCTTCAGTGATTTGTTTATTTGTTTTTTTCATTCACAGATATCAGCCTTGTGGGATTATTTTAGCTTTAATGTAAGTGGGGTGGTGGCAACTCAGAGCCGTGGTGCTCTTTCAATTCTCTGTATGGCAGCCAAATCATCTCCAAACATTTTAAGCTCCCACTTGCAAGATGTAATTGATATTGGTTTTGGACGTTGGGCAAAAGTGGAGCCTTTGCTTGCCAGAACTGCATGCGTTGCTCTTGGGCGATTGTCTAAGGATGATAAGGACAAGTTGCGGTGCAATGGCAGCAAGGTTTTTGCTGTACTGCAGAGTTTAGTGACTGGGTACTGGCTACCAGAAAACATATGGTATGCTGCTGCAGACACAGCCATTAGCACTCTTTACTCCATACATCCAACTCCTGAAGCTTTTGCTGTTGACACGGTGAAGAAGTCTTTATCTTCTGTGTTTAGTTGCACCATTGGTGATGAAAATACTTCTCAAGTAATCAATGAAGAAATGGACTCTTGTACTGTTTCGACATCAAAAATTGGCAGATTTCTTTTTATCATAAGCCAGATTGCCTTAAACCAGTTGGTTTATATAGAAACATGTGTTGGACAAGTCCGTAAAGAGAAATCAAAGAAAGAAACAGAAAAGCTTGAAACTGAAGCTTCTGGTGATTCAGATGGCGCTGATGAGGTACTTTGCTTTTGGCAGCATTACGTTATTCTTAATTTTTGTTGCTTTCTATGTGATATTGACAATGTGAGCCAGATGGTGTTAGAACCATGCATGGAATTTATTAAATTGTTTATCTTTGAAGAGAGAGTTTTCAAATTTTGTGGTTGGCAGGTGCCAAGTATTAATGCAGAATTGGGCATTGCTGCGTCAGATGATTTGCTGATTGACACTTTGTGTGAGAGAGCTGAGAAAGAAATTGTATCAAGCAGTTTAACTGATAAAAATCTCATTGGTTATTGTGGACATTTTCTTTCAAAACTTTGTAGAAATTTTAATTTGATGCAAAAGGTAATCATTTCCAGTTCTTCCAGTTAGTATAGTTTTCAATATTTATTTTCTTTTCATGCTATTCTTAATCTTGCATCCAAGTACATGATGTTATTCTCTTCGTTTGTTCAGTATCCTGAACTGCAGGCTAGCGCAATGCTTGCTTTATGTCGTATAATGATTATTGATGCTGATTTTTGGTAAGGCATTTGTACGTGTATTTTGCTCTTTTTTTTATTTTGCATGTTCTGGTTTTTGAACTTACATTTTTCTGAATGGAAATCCAGTGAAGCCCATCTCCAGCTCTTGTTTACTGTAGTTGAAAGTGCACCATCTGAAACTGTTCGTTCCAATTGCACAGTGGCCCTAGGGGACCTGGCTGTTCGTTTTCCTAACCTCTTAGAGCCTTGGACTGGAAATATGTATCATAGATTACAGGATCATTCCATATCTGTCAGGAAAAATGCCGTCCTGGTGCTTTCTCATCTAATTCTTAATGACATGATGAAGGTTTGATATGGCCTGTGCCTTCATCTACGATGTACTTTTGCTGTTCTTGTGTATTGACAGATGTTGTATTAGGTAAAAGGTTATATAGATGAAATGGCTGTAAGACTGGAAGATGAGGATGAAAGAATCTCAAGTCTTGCCAAACTTTTCTTTCACGAATTATCAAAAAAAGGTGGTTTTAAATTCTTGAAATTGAAGTTGCCTAAAATGGTGTGGATGTAATTTGGACTGTTTTTTTTCTTGCAGGAAACAATCCGATCTACAATTTGCTTCCAGATGTCCTTGGCAAATTAGCTACCCAAAACATTCAACAAGATGCCTTCCGCAACATCATGCAGTTTTTAATAAGTTCTATCAAGAAGGTATTTGTGATGGAAAAACATTCATATTTCATTTATTGGTTTTATTTGCTTATGTGTGATATATCCTTTAGGACAAGCAAATGGAAGGCCTTGTTGAGAAGCTTTGCAATCGATTTAGCGGAGTAGCTGGTATGCTATTTTGGCTTGATAAATCACCCCATTGTCCCCCTTTATTACCTTGTAATTGCTTCAACCATAGAATTGATAAAAGCACTACTGAAAAATGCTGCTTTCTTAGTTTTTGTACATCACCAATATGTGCTCCAGTGACTTTAGTATTGTATTCATTTATAAAAGTGTTTTGTGTCAAATTGTCCACCATGTGATTCTTGTTTCGTTTAGGAAGTGCACTGCCCGTGGTTGGCTACTTAGTTGAAATTTGTGGCTAGTATTAGAACTTTCGTCTGTAATGAACTTATGATATGTTAAGATGGCGGTCTCAAATTATAGCAAAAACTTACATTTTGAACAATTGGCATTGTTTTGGTTGATCTTTTTTGTAAGAATATGTTGGCCTGATGAAACCTTATCTTCTAGAGTTGGTTATGTGATAAATGTTTCTTTCCTGAATCTCTTATATTTAATTCTACTATTTGTTTCTAAATGCCTTTTAGTTATTCCTTTCTATTAGAAATTCCTTGGCTTTCTTATCATCTAAATAAGGTGGTTCTAAACTTCTAAAAAAAATGACTTTCAAAAAAATGAGCTGGTTCAAGCTCTATTGTAAATTCACTCAATTTAGGATCTCTTGCCAACATTTTTCTCCAGCAGTCAACATTTTTGATGTGTTCTTTGATTAGTTTGTTTATTCAACTCAAATATTAAGTATTCATGAGTGAAAATTTAAATTATACTCTTGGATTTCTAATTCAAGTACTAGGCATGATAGTATGAGAGTAGTCATTTCCCTTATGATCTTCTGGTGAATGATCATTCAAATCAATAGCTGTTTCTATGGCATGATTTGTTTAAAGGAGTTAACGTTGGTTATACTTTGCTAGTTTTTCATTTTCCACCTCAACCTTCTCTTCTATTTGAAGAGTTAGGACTCTGTTAGAGAGTCTTCAAAAAGTTATAATTTTTTTCTCTTCCTTTGATAATAGTACATGCCTCCTCTCTAGTCACAACCTCTTACATGACTTCTTCACTCTCTCCACTCTTCTTAATTATGGCTTGAGAACTTGTGTGACTGAAGTCATGGCCAAAACAAACACCAACCTTTCAATTCTAACATAATTCTCAAGAATTAAAAAAAAAATTCACATCCTATACAAACTTCATTATTAAAAACATAAATTTTATTTATAAGCTACACATATTTAAATGAGACGCTATTATTTGATTGAGTGCAATAGAAATAAAGAATTCATGTAGTTAACCGCACCTAATAGAATTAAAGTTTGGTTGTTATATAATCTACAAATATTTCAATATAATTAAAAACTTTATTTCACATCTTACGCAATATTAACACAATAAATTTTTTCCCTTAAATACCACAATTTCTCTCATCTTGCTTGGAAATTACGATATTGTGGTTCGAATCTAAAATCCTCTGGTACCCAATGAAACTCCTTGGCTAGGAGGGGGCCACAAAGTTATTTTATTTTTTATCATATACAACTATTAAGGATTGATTAAAAAAGCCACAAAAATAGTAGCGAACCAAATGGACCCAAAAGAACTTAATAAAATGAAAACCTTCTTTTGTTGCCTTGCTAGTTTTTACCTTTTTCCATATGTGTAAATGTGGCCTCCTCTTCCTTGACAGTTTCATTATAATGTCAATCTCTCTAATATATTGCAAGTCAAATGAACATGATTTCTCTTTTATTCATCTTAGGAATTTGGGTTGAGCAGAATCTGAGTCTTATACTAAGCAGCTTTTTTATTTTTCATGAAACTTCTCTGATGAATGATATTAGCAATGAAGTTATCACACAGTTATAGTAATGAACGAAAGAAGCTTAAAAGGATAACATTTCTGTACACATTTATTTTCTTCTATACTCTGATATGTGGATATATTCTCACATATTAACTTACTAGAATACACCATCACTTGTGGTTTTAATGTATAGATACTACAATGACTCTTCATTAAAGGACATGACTTATTTATAAGACAATTGAATTCAAAAACTGAACTATTCTCTAACAGAAAGGGTCACCATCTGTTTCGTTTACAATGGCACAGCCTTATTGATGTCCCCAATGGCAAAGCAATTTTAGTATGATGTTTCAATGAATTTTAGCATAATGTTTTAACAATTCAATACTTTCAGTTTTTGTTGTTTTTGGGATAACATAAAGCCGGAGAGCTCAATGAGGAATCCCTTCTTGAAGTTTGTGAATAACATAGTTCAAGCACACTTGTCACCTACTTATGAAGAACATATGAATTTTAATATGAAAATCCATCAAGGAAGCCCCCGAGGCCTAGCTCAATAATCCCTTCTCTATAATACTAATAGTAGGATTTTATACGTTTTTATTTAGACCACTAGAAGATTACAATAAGAATTCTTTACCTCATGGTGGAGTACGCTATTACTCACAAATAGATGGTTAAACTCTCTCTACATGTGCATCTATGGATGTCTTTTTCTTCCTTTTACAGATAAGATGTTCGACATTGTCCTCATCATTAAAAGGCTTCAAGTAGATGAACGTCACCTAACTCATTTGACACTACGAAGAACGTTCTTTGCTCTACAGCTGCGATGTTACACCCAAGCAGCAGCATAACTATCCCATAAATAGGCAAAACCTAATGCATTATTCTTTGGTGGTGCATATACAAGAATACCCTTATATAACTGTCTTTTGTGCACCTTTTCAAATATTAGTCAACGATCTCCTAGTCTTACCATGGGAAATGTGTGATCATAATCCTCAAGGAACATTCTCATGGAGTCTTCTTAAGGTCACTCCTTGAGTAAAGCCTTCACGATGAATTTCCTTTTAGAAACTTCTAGTTCTCGAGGATTGTCCTTCAAATAGGATTCTTGATGGAACTTCTTGTAGTTGATTTCTAATATTTGGTTCTAAATCACCTATTTAGAGCCTCAATGTCAACTTCTTTGAGATCTTGAGGACATCTACATTGAGTTTTAGTTCTATTTTCTTTGGGTCGAGTCTTCCTCCTCATAAGGAGGGATAATCCCAACAATTTATGTGCTCTAGTTGTAGTTGTTCAACAACCTTTCCTCCTAAGCCAAACTCCCATTATTGGCATGCTCTCCGCATGCAAGACGATCTATTATGACCAATGTGATTGTTATTTTATTTTCTTCTTCCAAGCCCTTCCACTAAAAAAAGAAAGCACTCAAAATAAATTAAAGAATGGAATTCGTTTCCAATTGCAAGTTGAGAATTTCGTTCTCTCTCTCTTTTTCTCTCTCAGCATTCTTGAACACTGAATTTATGGTTGCCATGAATGCTATGATGTTTGTATACTGCATGGCAATGATGATAGTTTATTTTCTTTTTCTTTGTGTTTTTCTTAATTGCCGTAAAAGTACTTGACATTTATAAAAATTATGCCTTTTCCTTCAGATCCTAGGCAGTGGGAGTGTATTGCGTATTGCCTTTCTCAGTTGAATGTCAGTGAGAGGGGATTGAGAAAGCTTATTGAATCTCTCAAAGCTTATGAACATGTCTTATCTGAAGCTTCTGTGATGGATTACTTCAGAATAATTGTCAACAAGGTGAATTCATATCCTTCACTAGTATTGCTTAGTCTACAGTGCATTGCAGGAAAAGCACGATAAAATACTAGAGATTAGAAAGTTGACTCATAAATAAATTGATACTGTCCACTTGTTTGTCTCTCTACTCATCTTCCTTTATGCCTCTCAGTGTAAAAAATTTGCCAAACCGGAGCTCAAATCATGTATTGAAGAATTTGAAGAAAAGCTCAGCAAGATCCATGTTGAGAAAATGGAACAAGAGGTAACTTCTAAAAATGCGCAGGCTCATCAGAAGAAAATCAGTTCGCTTGAAGGCCTAGTTATGTCCAGGAAAGCTTCCAGGGAAAAAGATAAAGCTGAAAATTATGAAGGTAATCTATGTAATGTTGGCAACCATTTGATTGTCATCTTGTCTGTGTTTCCCTTTCCCCTAATTGGTGATATCACCGTATGTGCTCGTTAGGCTGTTAGCTTTCATTTGAATTATAATTGATGCAACATGAAAAAATATAATTTTTTCAATGAGGCATCAACAATATGACCACAGAATCAGCCAAAAATACTCCTATCGTGATTCAAACAATTTCATTTACATGTCACAATCTCCTGTTTCCAACCTTCCAATCAGCTCAGCACAAAGATAGCATGCACATTTTCTCCCAAAATTTACAAAGTCTTTCTGCCACAGATACCTTGTATTTGTTCTCCGCTTTTTACATCTTATTATATATTTATATGCTGGCAGATGGAGTAAGTGGGGTCATTAACCCTTCAGATTCAGAAGAAAGTTGCATTTCAAGCACTCTGATGAAGCATGTGGTAGTAGAGAGAGAGATTCAGTCACCATTAACCTCGCGTAGAGGTAATGCAAGCATTTCACATATATATATGTATGTGTATGTATATATATATATTGAACTGCTTATTGTTCTGTAGTCCTTAAAAATCTGTACTTTCTTTCAGGTGCCTCCAGGTCAAGAATGAAGGCAGTCGGACAATCACGCATTAGGGAACAGAAGAGGGTAACAGCGCCGTATGAAGCTCTCCCTGGTTGAGCTGCCATCTTGTTTAAGAGATGTAAATTAAATCGGGGCTTCAGCCCATGACCTTTAGTTTCCATATTGATCGGTTAACAATGCTTAATGTTATGTTAGAGCTAGACGCCTTCTTTCAGTTTTGTTTTACTTAACTGAAAACTAGCAAATAGCATTTTCTTGTCATTGAAAGATGAAAGGAAGCTGAATATATAGAAAGAGTCACGACTGTGTAACATTCAAAAATAATCATGATTCTATGTGCATGAGATTTCAGTTATTACATATATATCGTTACTATATTTAAATAACATGAAATAACGTCAAGATAACATTAAATTAAATGCCCTCTAAATCACTTGAGTGAAAGGCCAATGTCTCGCACAACAAATATATGGTCTTCTGGAAAGAAGTATCTCCCTTTCTTGAGCTTTTCATAAACATCTGCAATTCTATTAATTCATGCGGCTAAATTGTGGAGAGAGTGGATAGTAGATAGGATAAGCTATAGGATTCTGATGAAACTTAATTTTGTCATAATATGAATGAAATCAAAAATAGATGTAATCTAAAGAGATCCAATAAATCAAGTTTCTATTGTATGATTATGTATTTTTGGTTAAGAGTGTTATTGTATTCATGAATGCACTGTTTGCTGCTTGTTATAGTACAAAAGATTGTTAACAAAATGATCATTACTGTTTTTTTTTTTTTTTTTTTTTTTTTTTTTTTTAAAAAAAAAAAAAATAAAAAAATTTTTTCGTTTTAAAAAAATTATATTTTTTTTTTTTTTTTTTTTTTTTTTTTTTTTTTTTTTTTTAAAACAAAGAAAATTTAAGAAATATTTCCGTGAAAGAAACATGGAATTAGTGAAATCAAAATCAAATTGTCATAACAAGATTTCTTTACCTGCACAATAACATCAGATAAGTAATATTTAATTCCATCGTGTTAAAGCATTCCATCTGTGCTTGATAACAGATACAAGGACATTTCAGGTTAGTTTAGTTTACCTTCACACGTCATGTCGGATCAACTTTTTATCGAATGACCCCATGAACTTGGGATGACAGTTCTAATACAAATTAAGCTCTAGGTTTTTGAATCCAAACCATAGCATGTAAGCAGAAATTGACACACGAGCCATTCCTTTTATAGAAAATGATGAAACTTTAGCCTATCTCCGATATTCTTCAATGACAAATGACAATGCTGAGAATATCTGAGAACATATTAGATCAGGGTGCGTCTGCTGGACTTCCATTTGACTGCACCTGGAGGCCATGTAAGGAGAACATGACGCATCTTTTTGATTTTCATAATCATATGATGAAGCCTACTTCACTTCCAAAATTTGCACACGAAGCCACGACCTACAGTTGTTTTTGCCTATTCCACAGTCCGCTCTCACCTTGTCTCCCCTTCCAGGTAGTTTTGAGTTGAATCCGAGCCGTAGCAGTGAGTTGCTGTTTGGCTGGGAGTTTTAGCAGAGGGCTACAATTTCCACTATTGACTTGAGGAGGGGGCCGGTGGTTGTCCCCTGCCCTTGTTTTGCCACCAGCAATTCCTTCGACACGACACTGCTAGCAAGCCTACAAAGCAGCCGACAAAGGACCCATGCCCTCCCTCAAAATGATCACTACTGTTTTCAGTAG
>JAEMOT010000840.1:198586-292464 GCA_019297695.1 Apostasia ramifera
GTACATTAAATATATTTATATATTAAAACATATTCTAAATATCATAAGATTTAGTTCCAAACATACAATATAATTTAAATAACAAAAAAAATAATTATTATATAAAATATAAGCCGAGATTTAAAATCAAGAATTGAAAATTACAATGAATGACCAGTATAGCAAAATACATCAATACACACTTTGAGGCCTCCTTTGGTTTGAGGAGAGATTTTTGCTCAACACAAATTTTAATTAAAAAATTAATTTTATTTCACATCCAATACAAATACGAATATTATAATTAAAAATATTTTATATTTTACACATCTTTTAATAGTAAAATAAATTTTTCTGTCATTAAACTTAAAAATAAAATAATTTTTTTTCATGTCTAAAAAAAAATTTGAACCAAACGAAGCCCGAAAATAGGAGGATAGTAATCCAAGTTTGAGTTGAACCAAACACGGCCCAAGCTTAGCCTGTCACAATTCAATTTAATATCGAATTAGCTCAAGCCTTAATTGGACTAACTCAAGCATTTCATAGAATTAAATTAAAAAAAAAAAGAGAATTAGTTACCTCTGAATTTAAAATATCAACCTAACAAATATTTTAATTATAACTGACACATATTTATATATAAATAATAAGTTATTATATTAAATTAATAAATATATTATTTATATTTAAAAAAAATAGAGATCAAACAATTATCTCATAGCTTAGCTCAACAGACTCGAGTTGAGCTTGATTCGGGTAAATATCAAACCAAACATCAAGCGACTATCGATCTTGAAGCTATACTCCTACCCCTACTGGAAAGAGAAAACTATGCTTGCATGCTTTTGCTTTCTCTTCATTATTAACAAAAATATTTCTTATCACATCAATTGTGGGCAAAAACACATCATTTCATGATAGGATTCAAAATAATATACAAGGATCATACATATTAAGTATAATATCAGCTAAGAAAACATACAAGCATTCACAAAATGGGAAAATTATCAGTGCCATCCAAACTTTTTCACAGATGTGAAGCCATTTTCCTAGTAACATGTTAGTTGATGCCAGGAGATACTGCAGATTCTTATTTACATGATTCTGCAAGGTTTAAATATTCTGTACATGCCTGGCTGCCTGCATTCTCTTCTATGATTTTGATTAGGAGCAGTAAGAGAGCCTCTATCAGTGAACAGAAGAGGATGTGTCTTCAGTCATGTCTTCGCTCTGATTAGATCCCATTTCTCCAATAAATCTAGGTTGCAACATGAACAACATCAACAGCACGAAAAAGTTCAATGGAAGAATGTAAGGTTACTACTGTACTATGATTTAAGATGATAGCGAAGCCAAGTCTCATGTTCGAGTTATGATTCTACCAATAATCTCTAGCATGAGATAAAAAAAATTATAAGCAACAATTCTTGGTATTCCAATCATGTTAATTGTTCTGATTTAAAAGGCATATGTATTAAAGCTTTGGAAAATGGTGGGAAATGCATGTCAAGGAACAAACACATTAGGAGTTACAGTTCTCTTTTAAATAAATGAACCTAGACTGAACATGAATGCTTGAACTTCACAGAAAAACATCACTAAAGAAAGTTAAGAAGTGAACACAGTTGAGATTTTTTGAAACCTTTCAAGCACGATGCTGCCGACAGGATCCTAAATCTTTTACTTTCCTAGTCTACATGTTTGTGCGCTGCTGCGCAGATACAGCAGATGAATAGAAATACAGAATTGAAATTTCACAAGACAAGCATCTTACCTCGTTTTGGTTTCCAAAGTAATTTCTGGTTGACCTTCCATTCTGATCTTGTTCTTCTGAAACAATAAATCAAATCTAGTGAACAAAAAAAGATGTTTTCAAATAACAGAGGTGTCAAGGTTGGACCCAAACCGCCAACCAAACAAATGCATGGTTAGGGTCCTTTTTAAGTTTTGAGCCAGAAGAATCATGGCTCAAAATACCTGGGTAGGGCTCTAGGATGCATAAAAACTCAATACTCTTCCAGAATATGTAAAGTGATTTAATGATGACCCTAATTCCTTTAAATTGTAATAACTTCAGAATAATTTGTGATTTAAATGGAGTTTAATGACACAATGTAGGAACCGCCTCTTATTATTTCTCTTATGTACACTGTAAAATAACAAAAGCTTAAATTAAGACTCAGGTTCAGGTTCGAGTTCGGGTTAGTGTATAACCAACTTTATTAACTTTTAGGTACAGATAGGGTTGAATCACTTTGAGTTGAGTCAATTTTGAGTTGGCCCCAACCCTGATCCTGAATCCACACCCATAGCCAGCATTTTTATCATGTTCCCATTGCATTTTGTAATCCAATTTTCTCAAACACTTCCTGCAATTAAAAAAAGAACCTCCACCTGCAAAATCTTCATCCACGTCTGTACCAAAAATCTGACTTCGAGAGTGATCAGTGTGGCTGGAACTGAGTGTTTTCTGCGTTGACTGCAACTTCCTGATTTCATTGCAATCATTGAACCGTTGTTTTGTCCTTTCGAAGCCTCTTTGCTCTGGTATAGATTTGATGACAGGTTCCTGAAGTCTATATCTATAGAACATCTGCAGAAAGTTAATGCTTCAAATTACAGAATATCCTGACAATATAGTTATTGAAGAACAAAGTTATTCAATAAAGGCTATACAACATACAAATATATGTTAAGACAATGCCATCTACAAAGCCTTAATCCCAAACTAGTTGGGGACAGCCACAAGGATTTCTCTTCTCTAAAGACACATATACGTTGAAAATAAACAAAAAAAAGAGTTTACATGACATGGAAAACATGAAATTCTATATATCAGGCACAATATTCTTGTAATTTCTGGTGTGCACAACTCAAACTTTTAAAAATCATGTCTAGCATGCCTCCATTAACTGTTGTCACTATGATTAAACTAACGAAATGTGATGAGATTTAGTCGCCCATTACAATTCATTTGTGTTAAATTTGATGAAACTTGGTTCCCCCCTTCCTTTTTTTAAGAAAATGGCTATGTGCACCTGCGTGACTCAATATCGTTGTTTGACCGGCACTCAATCCTCCAAAACTGGGAGTGGAGGTTAAGGGAGGGGAAACCCCTCATATTTTATTCGAAGATAGAGGAGATGTGAATTCTCTAAATGGACAAATTAACAGATAATTGAGTTGAAAATCTTTGCAATTATGCCACTCATGCTTGAAAAATACTATTTAATAGGGATAATTACATAGAGGCCCCAAACTCACACTATATTATCACAAGAATGATTTTTTTTTTTTTGAAGAGGCACAAGGATGATAGTAGGAACAATATATAATATCACATAGTTTAGTGTGACTATTAACATTAGTTTTCATTTAGGTTATGGTGCAATTGTAATAGCTTTTCCACAGAGAAGAAGGTCAATATAATAGGTGGTTCAATACAGGTAATAATATAGAAAACTTAAAAATAAATTAGGTTACCAGTGATAAATGCAAACCATTGGAGATAACTAATAGCTTTTCCCAACAAATCAGAAAGACTTAGCCATACCAAATGAAATTTGAAACAAAAAAACTGCATTACTAGTTGTGGAACTCATTTGTACTAGAAAGGATATGAATAAGTAGGAAAATAAAATGGTCTAATTAAAAGCGTTCCTCTTTTATACATGATCAAGAAGATAATGGCAACAAAATCTTACACCAAAGTTACAGATTTAAATGAGGGGAAAGTTGAAGACGCGAGCACGAGAAAACTAAACTTTCTAATACAAGCACCTAACAAGTGGCAAAAACAGAACAAATGTCAAGCAATGTTCTGCCAAAAAAAAGGACAAAAAGGGAATGAGCAGAGAGAACTTACCTTAGGTTCATTCATACTCCTATACATGCTAGAAGCTTCATGTCGAGTAGAACCAATATAGTATTGATCTGAAATTTTAAAAAATAAAAAAACAGATGGCATCACAAACAAAGAAGGCATGGAACTTTGTACTGCAGCTGAAAAGTAAAAGTGCATATGATGAACAGAGAAACTTGATAATGCTAAAAGATAAGCAACAAACATGATCTCTACAAAAGAGAGAGAGAGACAGCAGAAAATTGGACTAAAGTTCAAGTTTAATTAAGGGTACTTGTTGGGGCTCTATGAAATACGCATGAAAACTTCATATATAATCAAATAACACTCCTCGCATGTATTGTAACATCTTTCTTCTCATGTCAGTCTTCTTTTCACCTTGATCAGTGGATGATCCTAGTTACAACTGTGGATGATTACTTATATTAGATTCTGCTATAAGGACGACACAGAGTTTTTAGAAAATCTTTTAAATCTGAGACTGAATAATCATGAAAATTTAGGTACAATTTCCTCACAACACATTTGTTTTCCCAATAAGAACACATATATTTATGCAATTAATATACAAACATCTAAGATGTAGTCGTCTTGTTCAACCATTGCCATGATCCATACCAAAAGGATTAAGGTAATGACAAAATTGCATGTTCTCATACATCAAAAGAAATAAATCTACCTGACACTCGAGTACCTATTACAGGATATTATGTGTTGAAGATTATATCTGTGGTGCAGCTGGCATTTTTGGATATTCTTCATTATGAACAACAAAACATGCAAGCAATATCACGAGTTCTTAGCATGAAGCCACGCATATAGGAAGCATCTAGTCCAGTTTAGGTGATCAAGACGTAAAATGTGATCGATCACACTAGATTTGCCTTTACAAAAAGAACTCAGTTCATGTCAAGTATATACCACAATTTGTATCATGAATAGGAGAATCGAACGCATCAGGTGGAAGGGGGTCAAATTCAATAGCAAGTTGGGGACCATCTTCCCGATAATTCCTCCCTAATTTCCACTTAACAGCAGAAATGGCATGATTTTCACTTTCATCCTGTAGAAAGGGGTACCTGGAATTCACCGGATGCCTTTTGCTGTCGACCTTAGCATTTATATTGCTCATTAGCATGTTACCATCAGCCCAAATTGAGCACCTGGAAGGTTGTGTAACACGAATATTCTCAGCCTTTTGCACAGACCTTTTCAGTGATGCTGAACTGCTTCCTGATGATCTATTATCTGAAACGTGAAAATCTCCAAGATAGGCATGCTGATTGCTGCCTTGGCATTCAAACATAACACTTGAAGATTCGCATCCATAAAACATTTTACTTTCTACTTCTTTAGAATCTAGATTTCTATCTGCTTGCTTAGTACTACAACAAGATTCCTGTCTAATTCCACTTATACCATCATGTACAGCACTGCTGGAAAGATTTTTTTTTCCAATTGATTTAAGTTCACCTTGCAACAGCTTCTTTTCTTTCTGTCTTCTGTGACAGAACCATCCAGAGACTTGTTTTTCTGACAGACCCACTCTCTCAGCAAATTCCATTTTCATTGCTTCACTTGGGTACTTGTGCTCTGCAAAGCATACACACTACTTTATGAACATATTGAGCTTTCTTGTAAATTCAAATACTACAAATTCAGTACTGGTACCATTGTAAAATTTCTCTAGTGCATCAACTTGTGCTGGCGTCTTCACTTTCCTCTTTGCTTTCTCATGACAGCTGATGTCTCCTTCCTCCCCCATAGCTTCACAGAATCCTGAAGAAGTTTTGGTTTAAAAGAAACTAATTAATTCTGTACCTATGTAGAAAAAATGCATTAGGTAGCTATAAGGATCATTAAATTGTATGATATAACTAAAAATAAATGAAATTGACTGAAAAGACCAAAAAAATGAAGTTTCATAGTGCAAGAAAATCAAGTGGAAAATTAACTCAGTTCATGGAGGCACTTATTTTTTGCACTCTTCATATGAATATTGCAAAGATCGTGATTGGCTCAAAGCTTTTTCATTAAGAGGACAACAAAAAACAGCAATTTCTGCCACAATCCGAGAGGGGAGACCTTGAAGATTTAAGTGCTGCCGATCGTCAGACACCAAATCAATAGCTATCTTATGTCCTCGCGCTCCCAATTCATTAGCCCATCAGACGAAAACACAAAATCCTTTCACTGCATCTGAGATCAAAAACCTGCCATCCCGAATTCAAATTGATGACCGAACATCCCAAAATCCATCAAAACAATCACAAATCGAAGGGGGCAAACAGCGGAAAGCGGAAATTGTAGATGGCGATCAAAACCCATATGCCCAAATACCCAAAGAAGGAATCGGAACACGAAGGGAGGTCTGTCCGTACCTTCCATGGTGAGAGACGACAGCCAGCAATTTTACTTCTGCTCCTTCCCCAAAAGAAGCATCTTTGAGGAAGAAGATCAACACAAATCTTCGTCTGAAGAGTTAAGACCGAATTGCGATGAAGAGGACGAGAACTACAGAGAGAAACTGAAAAAGGGTAGAGGAAATCGAATGAGACCAAATGCCTCTGATTTTGGTTGAATTTTTTTTTTTTTTTTTGATATCACATTTTGATTGAAATTTATGGCGCTTAGAAAAAAAAAATGAAATCGAAACAACGAAGAATATTTCAATATCAATAAAAATAAAAAAAAGTATTAAGTTTTTTCTTATCTATACTATATATAAAGGCGAGACTTTGAGCTGCTAAAAAAACTTTTGGCGTTATCTGAAATGTCTTGCTGTCACTCTTCTCTTTGTATCGGACGGCTGCCGGCTAGCGCACGCATCGACCTACAACCCTAACATGCAGAATGACACCTGTTATCGCCTCTAATGTTTTCCACTGTTCTCCGAAAAAAATTGGCTATGATCGTCGCTGTCGCCGCAGAACCTTCGCTCCCTCCACAGTCCTCTTGGTGAAAATAAGGTATGTGTATACTATCCGCCTCTTTCTTTTACTGTTGGCCTTCACGCCTGCATTTCGGTATCCTCATCTCTTACCGACCGGTGCAAACGGGATGAGTTCTAGGGTTCGCCTTTTTCTTCTATTCCGATTCTGGTTTCCGTTGCTTTTTTGCTGTTTATTCTCACGCGGCGACAACCACGTCGGTTTGTTCAGCGGCGCCGGATCTTCTTGGAACGCCGGCCATGGCGCTCTCCAGAGTCGCGTTGGAGTCGGACGTCGTTTCAGGTTCCCCTTTGCTCTCACCGATTTGAATGGGATCCCCTCGCCAGCCACCCCCTACTCGCCGGCAGCCGCCGTCAGCGGACCTACCGTCGCATCCCTCTCACAGGTGCGTCTCCCCTTGCTTCTGCATCGGCCGCCGTCGCCGCCGCTTCTTCGGCTTCTCTTCCTCCTCCTTCTCCAACATCGATTTCGAGGCCAATCTCGGCAGGCCGTCGCCGGCCGGCCGCAATCGATCATCGCAGGAGAAAGTTTCTCGGGTTTCTCTTCCTCTCTGAATTAGGGCATCCCCCTCCTCCTCCCCTTGCTTCTGCATCGGCCGCCGCCGCCGCCACTTCTTCGGCTTCTCCTCCTCCTCCTTCTCCGACATCGATTTCGAGGCCGATCTCGGCAGGTCGTCGCCGGCCGGCCGCAATCGATCATCGCCGGAGAAAGTTTCTCGGGTTTCTGTTGCTCTCTGGCGTTGGAGAAGCTCCAGTTAGTCCGATTTTCCCCGATCTGTTTCTTTTCTAACTTCTTTGATTGTTTATTTGCTTTTTTAACGTTTTAATTGTCGGATTGGGGAAAATCGAATCCAGGAATTAGCTTGTAGATGATGGAAGCTAATTAGGGTTTTCTGGAGGCTTTCTCATTGTCTGAGATTCCGAGCAATTTTATTTGATCATCTGATTGTTCGCTCAATGAGGTCATCTGTTTTAGGTGCTCTGATTTACTATATGCCACTTGTAGCAACGATGGGCATATGAATTTTAGTGTGGCATGGAACTATTTATAGGAAAGATAGCCTCCTTGTTGTAAACTCACTGAAAACAATTTGCATTGCATTCATTAAATTGAATTTTGTAACATGTCAAAATGCATCTCTTAGTTTATTGGTCTTGGCATCAGTTATGGTGCTATTTAAAGTGCAGACCAACAATGTTAGTCTCTCAGCTGCATGTTTTAGTTTATAAAATGCTTGGTTTATCGTGTAGGTGTCTACATTATTTTTTTTGGTATAGGGTATCTAGAATGTAGAAAACAGTAAGGAAGGGGAATTAAGAAAAATAGAAACGAGGTGAAAATGTGAAATGTCTATTATGATGATCCCGGGCATGCACAATCCTTCAATGTACTCAACATAAAAAGTAAAAATACAGTTGAAGTTTAGCAACATTGGTATCCACCACCCAAATATTTATAATAAAACTCCATTGTGTTTTTCTGTTACTTATGGTTCAACGAGGATGGTCGACGATAGTAGTTGTCACGGCCCTAACCGGGACTGTTGCTGCCGAACCTTATGTTACTTATGGTTCGTTTTTTCTTACTGATCAGAATTGTTTTACAATTCCCCTTGCTGCTCCTCTTAATTTCAAAGGCTTGCTTTTAATAGAGTCATCACACTTCTGAATATGGGATAATTACACACGTTCAATGTATTGAATTGATTTGTCATCGACATTTGTGGTTTTAGCTGTTCTCACTACCTTGATCATTTTCTGCTTCACAAGACTCTCACAAGGAACCTTCAAAATGGCACCTTAACGCAACTTATATTATAAACTTTTCTTCCTGATCACCTCCTCCAGCATGAACTTCAGACTCATCATTTAGGTGTAGTAAATTTAAATGTGTTAATGATATGATTATTAGATAAATATGTGATTCGTTAAATCTTGGTAGAACAATTTTCAGATAAATTGATTGTGATATGTTGTTAACTTTTCTTGAATTGTTCTGCTTACAAAAGTCGAATTTATAATTTTTGTATTAATCATTTAACATTGTTTGCTGATCTCATTGTAGGAAAGCGAACTACTTCAGCAATTGAAATCCAGGTTTAAAAACTTCAAAAAAGAAGTTTAACGGTAGGTATAATAATGTCATTTGGAATTACTTTATGTTCTTCAAGCTAATGTGTTCAAATTAATTGCACTAAAAACGTTCATGCAATTAATATAATTATCATCAACTCTATTCTGTATAAATGTTTCATCTAAAAAGTAAGTTCAATTAATTCTTTCTGATTTTATTTGTATTAGTAAATATCGTCATTTACTTTTTAACAACTACATTTAAAATTACCTCTCAATTCTTTTTAGTCTTGTTGCTCAACAACATAGTTGATCTAAAGATTTATATGTTTTAGATAATATCTAACTCACAAAAATGACAAGAAAAGGAAAGGAATTACAAAGACTTGAACATTCTTCTACAACAGGTATTATTTAATACACTTAAAAGTCCATACTCTTACTTTCACAAGAGAATATTGAAGCTTATGAAGACATATGAAAACTAACAGGACACAAGAGAAAATCTGTATATAGTATGCTATCAGAGCAGAAGAAAGACATCATTCGAGAGTATAATAGAAAAGCATATCATATCAAAAAGCTGAAGAACTCTGCAAAAGGTACAGAACAACAAGTATATTCTATGTCTCATAAACGATATTACATGCAATACAAAAAAGTAAAAAAAGTACATAATCTACTTTGTTTGACATCGATTGACAGCATCAACTATAGAAGATACATGTAGTTCAATAAAGGCT
The DNA here is from genome assembly GCA_019297695.1 of Apostasia ramifera. Lineage (NCBI taxonomy): Eukaryota > Viridiplantae > Streptophyta > Magnoliopsida > Asparagales > Orchidaceae > Apostasia > Apostasia ramifera. The sequence goes on from JAEMOT010000840.1 coordinate 208,197, forward strand.
TCAATCGTACAACAAAAACCAAAAGAGATTATGTACAATAACACTTCTTCAAAACGAAAAGGTCAGTTTAATTATTTAATACTACAATTTAGTTTCGAATAGATACTAAATATGTATTCTTTCAGCCGTTGGTACATCCAGAATATATCTACATCATCAAATACCATTTGAAAAGAGCTATTTGCCTTCTCCAACTACATGTCAATATTGTCAAGCTGTCAAATTTGCATTTGAATCTAAAGCCTTCTGTTGTGGTGGAGGTCAAATTAAATTAGTTCCCACTGATGTACCAGAAGAATTTCGTACATTATACAACTGGAGCAATATTGAAAGTTCAGAATTTAGACATAATATTCGCACATATAACAATGTCTTTGCGTTCACATCGCTTGGTGTAAAATATGACAAAAATCTTACAAAGAATACATTTGGAGTTTACACTTTCAGAGTACAAGGACAAATGTATCATTCGATTAATATGGGAACAAATTCTGATCAGCAAAGGTCAATGATTCAACTGTATTTCTATGATACAGAAAATGAAGTTTCAAATCGAGCACAAATGAGTACACATCTACATAAAGAAACTATATCAATGTTAATTCATATATTGTCCAATAATCCATATGCGATTTTTTTCCGAAGCTTAAAGGACATAAAAATGATGGAAGAAAAAAAAATTATTCTACGAACACATTTTGGATTAGATCAGAGAACATATAATACTCCTACAAGCAATCAAGTAGCTGGAATATTAGCTGAACAATCAACAGATCCTCCAGTAGATGGCCTTCATATAATTATACATAGTTCATCAGGACAATCATACAAAATACAACATTATTATGGTTGTTATGATCCACTGCAATACCCTTTTTTATTCCCATATGGTGACACGGGGTGGCACCAAGGGATTCTAAAGCTCAATAATCGAGATTCAAATGAAGGAAGCAGCTTACACAAACAAAAAAAAAGATTGTTCTCAGGAATCGAAGAGATGCTAGAATTCGAAGAAAAAGGTAAGCAAAATAACTTTTGTAAAACAAAATTTCAAAATTACATTAATATTTATTATAATAGATAGTATTAATATGCTTACATTTTTCTCACAGGTAGAAAAAGAAAAAGAAGGACTGTCTCTTGTAGAGAATATTATTGCTATAAGTTACAAATCCGTTACGGAGAAAATTCTATTTTACTAAAAAGTGGACGCCTCTTACAATAATACGTTGTTGATATGTATATAAAAATTGAAACTGGTAGATTAGATTTCTACAGACAAGAGCAAAAGAAAATACAAGCAGACCTTTATCAAGGAGTTGTTGATAGTGTTGGTACCGGAGAAAGAAATGCAGCCAAAATTGGAAAACGAATAGTATTACCTGCTGGGTTTATTGGTAGTCCTCGTGATATGCGAAAACGTTACTTAGATGCAATGTGTTTGGTTCAGCGTTTTGGAAAACCCGATATATTTCTAACAATGACTTGCAACCCTACATGGAGTGAAATAAATTCCGAATTGGAAGCAAATGAAACTGCACAAAATAGACCTGACTTAATATGCAGAATATTTAGAGCAAAGTTAACTGAACTAAAAGACTTAATTGTGAAAAAGAATTTCTTTGGACCAGTTGCAGCATATGTTTATGTTATAGAGTTTCAAAAAAGAGGATTACCACATGCACACTTTCTAATAATATTAACGGAAAGATCAAAAATCGTAAGTGCAGAATCATATGATAGTTATGTGTGCTGAAATACCTGACAAAAATGAATATCCTTTACTATTTGAATTAGTTGTAAAACATATGATTCATGGTCCCTGTGGAAAATAAAATCCTAACAATATTTGCATGAACAAAAAAGGTCATTGTAAAAGCAGATATCCAAAATCATTTTCTCAATATACTATACAAAAAGAAGATAGCTACCCTATATACAGAAGGAGAAATAATGGAGTTGTAATAAACGTACGACAAGCAACGATGGATAATAGATGGGTTGTACCTTACAATCCTTACTTGCTTTGTCATTTTGACTGTCATATGAATATCGAGATATGCTCATCAGTAAGTTCTGTAAAATACTTATATAAGTATATTTACAAGGGTCATGATAAAATTGCATTTAATTTATCAGACAATGATGATGACCATTTCATCATTGATGAAATCAAGCAGTTCCAAACTGCGAGATGGATTTCTCCTCCTGAAGCAATGTGGAGAATTTTCGCATTCACATTAAATGAAATGTATCCATCCGTGACAACATTACAGCTTCATCTGCCAGATAAACACATTATAACATTTCAAGAAAACCAAGATCTTCAAAAAATAATGTCATTTGATTTCTATAAGACAACGATGCTTACTGAGTTCTTTAAATTAAACTCTATTGACGATCAAGCTAAAAGCATTTTATATAAATACATACCAGAACATTATACATGGAATCCATCAGAAACATATTTTCTTACTTTTTTTAAAAAAATAATTTTTTCACAATAAAAATGTTTTTTTTGATATTTTTTATAATAAAATATTATCCCAATAAAAAGTAATTTACTCATAGTGAAAATTAAATTACTTTTCAGGGTTGGGTTTGGGTCCAACTCCAAAGTAACCTAACCCAATATGAGTCAGCTCAAATTTGATCCAACCCAAATAATTAGTCTGAAATTTTAAAAACCTTAAGTTAACCATGATTTACAATAAAAAGTTATCATTCTATTAAAAAATTTGAGTTATTACAAAGTAATTTACTCATAGTGAAAATTAAACGAGTCAACATAACTCTATTTCAAAATTTGAGAATTTTTTTCGAGTCAACCCAACATAAATAATTCGCTGTAATTATGAAAATTTCGAGTCAGAGTGTAAGTACTTGATGCCCATACCAATAATTTCTCCCCCAATGAGATGATTCACGTGCCATAATAAAAAAAATGATTAACGCAGAATTAATTAAGAAGAATTACCTATGACACAAAAAAAAATAATTAAACATTAACATAAAAAAAAATATGGAGAAATTACACACTAATTTCCTTGAATTACATATTAACTCTTGTAAATTACACATTAACCCTTTAATTTTGAATGTTAATATGTAATTTTACACCTATTTTGCAGCCAAATAGTGAACATTTAGTTAGGGAATATTAATGTTTAATTATATATGTTTTTGAGACTTGTATGTGATTGCCCCTAATTAGAGATAATGTCAATGTGATTTGTTGTTTATCTCTATTTTGTATGATTAAGGGGTGAACAAAAAAATGCATATGATTCGAATTGAACACGTGTGATTCAACCCAATTCGTTCAACATCAATAAATTTGTTGAGCCAAGACAAGAAAATATATAGCTTTTTATGTCCTCTTTAAAACAAGTTTGAGCCGTGTTTAGCTATACCTACAAAAGTTGCAACTCGATGATAATTTTGAGTTGAATTATTGGGTTAGGCATTGTAACTTCTAATCATTTGATTATTGTTGAGGGTTGCAAAATTATTAGATTATTACTCATTGTTTTTTTTAAAAGCATATTAGTTACTACATCTTTTAGGATTTAGAATTTAGGTCTTGGTAGAATAATTTCATAAATTAATTTTAGAAAATTTAATTAAAAACAATGGTAAACTTAATTATGCATTAGCATTTGAGATGTGATGTGATTTATACTCAAATTTAGTTGCTATTCTTAGCATTGATGAGATGATTGTGGAATCAAGTTTAAATTCATGACCAAAATATAGATAATCACAGAATGATCCCCAAATTGAATTTTTATTTTTTGCAAAAAAAAAAGAAAAATTACACATTAACCCGTAAATAACACATTAACTAATTAACCTCCACATTTTGAGTGTTAATAACAACAACAACAATAACAACCAAGCCTTAATCCCACTAGGTGGGGTCGGCTACATGAATCTTTTGTTTCCATTGCGCTCTATCAGTTACCAAATTCTTATCTAAATTTAAGTAACTAAGATTACTTCTTATAGTTTCTTGTCATGTCTTCTTTGGTCTTTCTCTTCCTCTTTGTACATGGGCAAAATCCAGTAACTCAATTTTTCTAACTGGAGCTTCAACGGCCTACGATTTAGATGTCCAAATCATGTAAGCCGATTTTCTCTAAGTTTATCCTCAATTGGTGCAACACCAACTTTCTTTCGGATATATACATTTTGAGTGTTAATATGTAATTTTATATAAGTACTTTGTGATCAAACAATAAATATTCAAATTTTGAAATGTTAATGTATAATTATCTATATTTCTTGACATTTGTATGTAAATGCCTCATAAATTTATGCAATCACTAGCAATATCACAATATGCGTTCTCTTAGGTTTTGAAAAATACATGGATGTGAAGTTTTAAAAAAATAAGTTTACTAAAGAATTAAGCAACAAGTTTTTTATGCTATAGAAATTAATTATGTACAAATAATCATTAAATTCGGAATAGAAAGAAAACACTTTTTTGTTCGAATTCAACTCAAATGTGACCTAATCAGATTAGGTTAACTCAAACTTGATCCCACCTGCATGAAGTCAAAATCAACTCACGAATCGCACTTGTTTAACGTCATGAGTAGCTCATTTAGGTGCAACTTAAACTCGAACTCAACTAACATAAGAACATACATGCACACCTAGTTGGTATTAGAATTAAGTTTGAAACAAGATGGAAATTTTTGCCTTATTACAAATTGGATAAAAAAAAAACTGAATTAAGCTTATTCCAAGGCAAATTTGATATCACTAGTGTAAGAGGATAAAATTATTCATGAATCATAATCTACAGGCTTAAGCTAAGTAATAAAAAAATTTAATAAAATAATTTACATTTAGTTCTTTGAATTTAGAATATAATAATACAGATTCATGATTTTAAATTTTTAACGTCTAATTCTTATTTTTTTTAATTTTTTATTATTAAATTTTTAAATATCATTTTTAACCACCTCCTCTCTCTCTCTCTCCCATGGTCTCTCTCTCTCTCCTCTCCCTCTCTTCTCTTTCCTCTCCCTCTCTTGAAACTCTCATGCCATGAAATTAAACTACGACCCCGTTTGTTTCCAACTTAAAAATTAATCTCGTTTAATTTTAATCTGACATATCACATCATACATAAAATTTAATATTAAAAATTAATTTTATTTCACATCCTACACACATTATTAAAATAATAACTAACTTTATATCATATCCCTCACATATTCCAACATAATAACTAACTTTATTTCACATCATTCATAACTTTCAATAAAAAAAATTTCTATTCAAATTTAATTTTAATCGTGTTAAATTTAACCTTACAAATAAACAGACCCTTAAGCGACTAGACAATCACAGCATCAGAAGGAGCCAACGAGGCAGCCATGGCTTCTTGGTCTCTAGAAAGGCAAAGTTGAGTTCAAATATTTATTTGGTGACATTCCCACCTCTACTAACCTGGCGATTGTGCTGCGTTCTCCTCATTTGGATCTGTCTACAGCTTGTTCACAAGTTGAAGCCTTCTCTGCTTTCCTTCCAAGGATTTTCTAGACAGCCTTTCTTGCTCTTGCTCTTCCTCTGTTAGCTTCAAATTCGACGTTTTAGAAAGGAACTCGCTCTCTTGCCTCAGTGCCAGGATGCTGAATATCGAAAAGAAACTTGGGTCATTTCAAAGTTTGGTACCGAATTCTGCTTTAGTCTAGCTCGAAGAGCTTATAGTGAGACAAATATGAAAATTATTTTTTGGGATATAGACCTTATGTGTGTGTGTATTGAGAGAGATTTAGTTCTTATAGCCGTCAAAAATAAACCCAATATAGCGATCTCATCCTATGCCCATGATTTTAGAATTGTTTTACGTAATTTATGTGTTCTTGTTTTATGTTTTCTTGTTGTTTAGTCACAATTGTAACATAAATGTGAACTTTCTATAACAAAATTGTCACTCAAGATAATTGGCTATGCGTGTGTGTTGATGGCAAAATATGGATCTTGGAATCAACGGTACGTGGCGTTCGGCCAAAGGGGTTAGAGTATTAAAGGGGGAGAATGACATCCGGATAAGTAACACACAAAAATTTAAAGTGATTTAGGGAGAAGATTCCCTACGTCCACCGGGCATCAACGAGGAGATTTTACTAAAGAAGAGAGGGTCTAGTCGGAGAGACCAGTACAAGGAAGATTACAAGCAATGTCTTTTCTCTTTTGCAGAGAGATTTACAAGTATCTCAGGGTGTATCCTGAGTGATTGTGGTGACTTCGTCTGGTCCGTCCCCTTCTCCTTCCTCCTTTTTTCTCGGCGTGGCTTGCCGGTGAGTATTTATAGGAGAGTTACAGTGGAGTTCGACGGATTTGCCGGAATGGGTGTTGGATGCTTTGTCTATTGAGTCCATACTGGCGGTGCCGCTTCTGTCGGCTTTTGAAGGGACCGATATTAGTGGATGGAGCAAGTGGCTTCTTGATCTTCATGTCTTATGAGAACTCATAGCGATTTGGAGCATGCGGGTCCTTGGTCTTCGAGCCTCATGGGGACTTGTGCTGAGCATGCGGGCTCTTGGTAGAAGTTCGCGCTGGCAAAAAACGGTGTTGTCGTGGTGTTCTGATAGTCGCAGGTAGGGTCGGAGAAACATCGTGCCCGATGTGACGCAAAGCAAACATTCAACCATCATGGCCGATGGTTGTAGGGAGCCAGAGAAATATCATGCCCGATGTTATGCTGAAGTTGAACCATCGTGTCCGATGGTACGCAGGTCGGCGGCTTAAAACATCATGACCGATGGTATGAAGGGTAGCAACACCATTATCGTGGCCAATGTTTGTGGGGATGCTGCAGCTGGGGAGTCGTCTCCGGAAGGTGCGGAGGCCAATCATCGTTCTGCAAAGCAGAGGTTAAATATAGCATCTTTAAGGTGAGGAAAATAAATCCCTGAAAAATCTAAGCAGTGCTTTATGGGGGTTATAAAATCTTAATTTATAAGTGAAGAAATATGTTTATTCATTAAATGAGTTTACACTTAATTATATATATGACGTCATAAATAAGCAATTTTTATCTTAAACTTGAGCTCTTTCCAAAAAAAACAAAATGCTGCAGCCTTCTAATTTTGCATTAATCTGATTGTTGCAAAAATGTAGTAAATCAAATTTGAATTTCAAAATTATATTTAAATTCATCAATCTCCAGCTAATTTTATCCATTTTTTCCATCTTCTTTTTCAATATTTGAACAAGTTAAATTTATAGCTATTAATTTTATTTTTTATGTTGTTTGAGTATAAACTTATTCAAAATTGAATTATGTATGAACTTTTTATTATAAAATTTATATATTATATAAAATAAAGATATATGTATTGTTATTTTTGATTTCACATAAATTCCTATAAACAAAATTATAAGTATGAATATAAAAGTTGAATATAATAATACAAAAAAGCATTGACCTACTTGAAAAGTTCTCCTAAACTCAAATACCTATGATATGTAAAATTTTAAGAGGTTATTTAGTTTAATATTATCTTAATATTATGTCATATTATTTGGATGTTATTTTTTAAAAAATTATTTAAAAATATTATTAAATTAAATTTTTTTTTTTAGATAACATAACATAGTATTAAGATAGCATTGAACTACACACCCTCTAAATTGAAGTATATAATTTTTTTCACTCTCTACTGAAAATTGAAAAATAAATGAATTTTTAATTCGTAAATAAAATTATGATTTTAACTTATAGAACTAATTCATTTTCTACATGGTTAACCATGAAGTCCTAACTTTACTTGAATTTAAAAATGAAAATGCAGAATGGTAGGCTTTTGGCTTAAAAGCTAACTAGCTTAATTAATTTTTTTAAATGAAATAAGCCTAACTTGCTTAATTAAATTAGGGTAAGAATATTGCTTAAAGTACCATATAAATTATATCTTAAGATGTTATAGTTCTAATTTTCATCATTAATACAAAATCCTTTCATATAGATACCTCAAATAAGATATTGCTATCTCAAAGGTACTTTTGTTGATTTTTCATTTTCTTTTGTAAAAATTACCAATTACACCACTCGTGTAATCTCGATGATACTTTGAGGGCAACCAATGAGAAGAGAAGAGGAGAGGGTTACAGTATCCAATGTAGAGGTATTGTTCACTTTAGCTTTAGAAAAATTACGTAACTTGAGTACTTCGCAGGAGGTTACCCATCTCAATACTACGCCAGCTATTATCTACTTATACAGCTCAAAAAGAAAAAAATATGGCAAGATTAATACCAAATTATTAGAGAGGCTGGAGTGAGAGATATAGGGAAAAGGGAGGGGGAAGGGGCCCCCAGCTTAAAGATCATGAAAAGCGGTAACAATTTTCACAAAAAAAGTTGACAAAAGAGCTCTACGAAAGTGAACTCTAGCATCATAAATTCGTCGAAGGATTTCAAATTGAAAAGCTCAAGGACCCAGATGAAATTTACCCTATCATAATTCTTTATGATCTTTATGCATCTAAATTAAAATGAATAAAGTTAAACAATTATAGGTTAAGCATCAAGCTAAATCAGCAAACAACTAGCTGCCCTTTATTGTGTTTAATTATTTGTTTCTCTCTATTGGCTTATATGAGATTTAACTAGTTAATCTTTCATTAATTATTAATGATATATTGCATTAAACTTAATCAAAGTCAAACTATTTAATCACATTAATAACAGAGCTGATGTAATTGTACTATCTAGCTTGTCTTATTATTTTAATTATTGATTAATTAATAATTTATGATTTTATTATTAATATCATTGTCACTAATTATCATCATTGTTATTGTAATTATCATGCAAACTATATGTATCATATATAATATAGCTATTTGCAAAGAAATTTAAAGAGCATTTACTTTAATATTATGTTATATTATTTAAAAAATAATATAAGTTAATAAAATTATCAATTAAAAAATAATATCTATCTATATATCAAATGAAGCATTGTATTTAACTCATTTTTTGTTGTGATTAGAACTAAAATTAAATTAGAGCATTTGAAGAATACTTTTAATAGAAAGTTGTGACTCCGACCCACAATCGAAGGAGGTGGGGGCAGCTTATCATGATTCGATCAAAAGGGAGTAGAGAATAGAGAGATTCTTAATAGACTTTTAGAGTGATAGAAGGGCAGAAACTCTTAACAGTGCTTATTCTAGATCCAAAAAAGAGATAGACTGAATTGTCTCACATAAAAAAAAAAAAAAAATCTTGAGCTTATGGTCGTTTTCTAAGGGCAAAACTGTGAAGCGGAATTGAACTGTAATTAATTAAATATACTTAAGTTATAGTAGCTCCACAATCAGAATTATTTGGGAAATTCTTAAATCACGTAATTCGAAAAGTTACAAAATTTGATACAAAATAAAAAAAAATTCAACTAGAATTGAGCATAAATTTGGCTTCGAACTTCTTTAGATCTCAACAAACTACATTTCATTTACACAAAATCTAATTATTTATATACAAGATCATGCTAATTAATTACAATAATTACATTTCTTTACAAATTTCCTAAGAATAGAACATATAGTATAGTTTTAATGATTTTTAATGGAAATTTGGGCAAAATCTTGAAATTACAATGTTGACCTTATTAATGGCATACTTGATTCTTCCTGTATCAGCTTAATAAGATGATCGCAGTAGATCTGACCGTCCATTCCAGTGTACTCACTTGCCTGCTTCCCCATCTCAAAGGACAAACAAAGTAATTAACCCATAAAATATTACTAACATCAAGGGTATTATATTTATATATATATATATATTAAAAATCAATAGTTTACTAATTATAATTTAAAATCTTAATTTACCGAATTATTTAATTTATTAATACTGAATTTCCTAAATAACTTAAATTATAATTTATTAATTTATTTATTAATTATTAGGATTATGTGGTAAGATTTTAATTGCTATAAACTAAGTATTTGCTTTTGAATGAAAAATTGGTGACTACCTACCTTAGAAGTAATAATTTATTACATAAAAGTGTGTTTCTTTAGCCATAATGTTAATTTTAACATGATATACCATCTCATAATACATAAATTCTAATATTATAATTTAATATTTTCTTTAAAAAAATATTAGAATTTAATTATAGTTTATGTAATGCATATATATGTATATATATTAAAATAAAAAATTAATTTTTTTCACATTTAAATTACATGTCTCACGCATCTCAATATAATATTTGATTTTATGTAATAATATAATCTAATCGAACCTATCTTAGTTAATTATATTATTAATTACCTCAAGGTGGAGGAAATGAAAGATCCTTCTACCATTAGCTACAAAGCTAGAAGCATTCATGAGTTGGAGACCCTCCTCCTCCAATGCCATCAAAACCCTAGAGAAGGAACCCCTAGAGCCAGCTTTATTGTTATCCTTCGTAAAACATAACTGGATCATGATCTCCTTCTTGCTCAAGCAAATGGCAGAAACTATCGGAAGAGCACAGTCATTGTTACGATGGGCGAGATGCTCTTGCAAACTGCCTTGCGAAATCTCTATTTGCAGCTCCTCCTTCTTCTTCTTTAGCTGCTCGATGTGCTGTTGTAGTTTTGGTATGTACTTCAACATTTGATTGACGGTTGATGGAATACTTAACTTCTTCTGAAAAAGACTAATGTTAAGTTTCTTATAATCAACTAATCTAAAAACTTACGTTAATTATACAGAAAGCTTTTTGCCCGTTGTTAACGGCACAAATGCTTAAATTTGTGGGTGTCATTAGTACTTTACAGCCTTTCGCTCTAACCTTAAATCAATTTGGATTAAGGGCCGGGTTAATTAGCTAACCTTCAATGTACTAATCTTATTAATAATATACCCCAACTAAGATAAAGGATTAACCTCTGAATTAGATTTGATTGTCAGATATCTCTGAATTCTGTTAATAACTTCCCTAGGTTAGTAAGCTTTAGGGGTTGTTGACTTACTTTGAGTTGATTTCAAGTGAGCTCGACATTGAACTGCTCGATTTCGATTTGAGTTGGTTGATTTTACGTTGATTTCAAATTGATTTTCAATTAGAATCAAGCTAAATTATAAGTCATATTTTGCTATTACAATAAATATATATATATATATATAATGTTAAAATATTTTGTAAATTATAGATATGTTTTTAAGTTTATAGTATAATATTACGTAAATTTTTATTTTAAATTTTTGATGTCTACATCTCTAAGTTACATTATATGCATATCAATAAAAGTTTTTTGCAACTTTTAACTATTATCCCATCTTTGGCAATAGCATAGAAAACATGACTTATTTTAGCTATGGGCAAAATCTTAAATTTATTTTTTAAAAAAATTAAAAATTATTTTATATCTCAATTTACAAAAATTTTAATATTAAATAACCACTTTATTTCACATCTAACATAAATTTTAATACAACTAACTCACTTTATTTCACATTATATATATATATATATTTAAAAAATTCTGTAAATTTTTTTTAAATCATTTTTTTTTCCTCCAATCAAATGAAGCCTTAGGGATTGTTCTCTCTCTCTCTCCTGATCCTCTTTTTCTCTTTGCATTCTAACTGAAATGATAAAGCTAGCCGCCCTCATCACTGAGGTATAGAAAAAAAGAAAAAAGGATAAAGCGAGAGAAGAGAGAGAGAGAGACAAATAGTTAAAGTTCTGTTTGGTAAAAAAAAAAAAAAAAAGATTTGATTGAAATTTTTAGCTATTTTTGAAAAATTTATATGATATGAAATAAAGTGAGTTGATTATATTAAAAATTATGTAGGATGTATAATAAAATTGATTAATTTATTGAGAATTATATTAAATGTGAAATAAAATGATTGTTTAATATTAAAATTTGTGTGGGATAAGATATAAAATAATTTTTAAAGTTTTTTTAAGATAAATTTAAAATTTTAGTCATGGCTAATTTTAGCCATAATTTTTAGCCCATTGACAAACAAGGCCTAAAGGTCAGTATTGTAATTTTGTAATTTTAAATTTCTTTTTATTTTTGTTTAATAAAATATTGATAAAAAATATCTAAATAAACTTATGTAAAGTGTTTAATATAAGCTCAAAGACTTAATTAAAAACATTAACTTATCTCAAGATCGAAGACATTAAAAACTTAAAAAATGTAGATTTGCATAATATTATGCCTTAGCTACATAAATTTAAAGGTGCGTTTGGTTCAATGTTATCTTGGTATTATGTTATGTAATCTAAATGTCATGACATCTAAATATCATCTTTTGACTAATAATTTTATAATCTAATAGAAGATTTTTTATAGATGTCATTAAACCAAACAATTACTTTCTCTAGATAACATAACATAACATAACATCAAGATAACATTGAATCAAACGCCCCCTAAATGTAATATAAATTGCATCTGGTCCGGTGAAATTGGGAAGGCACTAAAAATAGATGCCAACTCTTGAAAAAAAACTTAATTTTGTTCCTTAAGACTGTAAAAGTGTAACGCCCGTTACCAAAAAAAGGTGAGTAGTAATTGCCAGGTGATGTCCCAAGAGATGAGGATAACTAGAGCAAAATACAACTCTTGGTAGGATTTTAGGCTAATAAATAATGACGAGAGAGGCACAAAAATGAATTATCTCACATCGGAAAGGAAGGAGAGATCATGAGCAACATAAGTATATAATATAATCCCAAATTATAGAAATGTCTTTTAGAGAAGAATTATAAGATTAATGATGGGAAACTCATAGCTAAATATACTTAAGTCAAAGTAGTTCTGAGATGAATAACCTCCTAGAAAGTACTTAAATCAAGTAATTTTCTAAAATCAAAATAGATAATACATCTATATTTGAATTACAAGATATTATAGTAGAAATTTAAAATTTAATTTCTCACATCTCTAGCTTTTCGCTTTAAAAATTTTAAACTAAAAAATATAAATATCAATATTTCAAAATTATTTTCTAAAAAATCAAAATATTAATAATTGACAATAACATTACTGCATATAATAAAATTTAACAATGATGTCTTAACTGAATTAAACAACAACACTTTTACAATTTCAAGAGCCTAAATTTAGGTTTTGCCAAAATTGAGACTAATTTGCAATGCCCTTCAAACATCATGAACTTGGATGCAATTTACGCTATTGTTAATTTATATTTAAATTTTTAAAAATATGTTAATTATTGTATTATATTTAAGTACATAAAATATATTGGATGTAATTTGAAAATTCTAAATATTTATCTTTATTCTAATATCGAGTTGATTCGGATTTGAATTGTTTTTTTTAAATCAAATTAATTTCGAACTAAAAGAAAAAGGTTAATTTCACATTGAATAAAATATAGCTTTTTTAAAACTTTGAGCAGAATTACCACCCCTAGCAGAGTTAGGGGAGTCAGTAGGTTCACTCGTCGAATAGTTAGGTGCTCGAACCATTGCCTTCCACGTGTGCACAGACACACCGCACTTGCATAAGTGGCAGTCAATAGTTGGGTTCCAAACCACCGAAAAATTGCTCCCAGTGGGGAGCCTAGGGACTGTTTTTCTTTAAGGTCTCGTTTTGTTGGAGTTTTTTTTTTAACAAGAAAAAAAAAATTTATTTTCTAGGTCTAATAAGAAAAAAATTTACTTTAATATTATAAAGTATGTAAGATGTGAAATAAAATTAATTATAAAATTTATATTTGTATTGAAAGTCAAATAAAGTTGATTTTTATAGTTGAAAGTTGTGTTGGGCCAAAAAAAAAGGCCTAAACCAAATGAGGCGTAAAAGCTCTCGGCTGGGTTAACTCAGTAACTCCTCTAACTCAGTTAATAACTCAGTTAACTCAGGTGGAAGAAGGTACCCTATGACCGCTTTCCGGCAGAAGCGAGCGGAGGGAGGAGAACAAGCTATTAAGCTTTTTCCGGCGGTCGCGCTCGTAGGCGTTATGGTTCTTCTTCCTGGGGCTGCGGCAGTGGCCGGAGGTGGGGCTGAGAACAGACGGCCAGCTGAGATCGTCGAGCTCCGCCGGCGGCGCCGGCGAGGGGGGTAAGCTGAAGGACACTTCGTCCAGGCATAAGAGGTCTTGCATGGAACGGAGCTTGGAAGCTTGAGTGGGTCGCTAATGGCGGGCAGGGATGATGAATGAAGAAGCTGAGGGTTTTCTTGTATTCCCAACGGCTTATTTATAGGGGAATTTTAATTGATTTTTTAATTAAGCATAGTTTTTTGCCAATCATGCTAAGACTCAGTGGGCCCACTGATTCGTGGCTCCTCCTGATTGGAGGTCGAAATTTGGGGAGCCGAGAATGCAAAACAATTTCATTAATTAGAGAGCATGGCACGTGCTTTGCATGCCAAGCACGAACATTCACATGCCCTTCACGTGCCTGAGATGCGATGCCACGTGGACGCCGCAGTCACTAAATTTATGTGGCACCAAGCTTATTGTAGCACATTATTTTCAACTCCTAATTTTATTTTTTTTTCGCATTACGATATAAACTAATTCTCTAAAATCGATGACAATATCGTGATACAATATTAATTATTGGCGCTCCTAATAAACTTGAATTTAGATTACTCAAATTAATGTCTATTATTAATAGGCTATCGTAACTTCAAAATAATTATAAATAGATCATCAGAGTTTTAAATTCAAAATACTTTCATAATCTTAATCTCTCATATAGAAGATTTCTCTTTTTTTTTTTCTCTTTTATTGGTAGAAAAAAAGCATAAAAAATTGTTCACTTTAATGCGTACTAAATCACAAATGATTGTAAGCAATGAAGATGGTAAAATAATACAAATAATTTTATCATATAATTATTTGCAAGAGTTTCAAAGATTTTTCAAAAATCAAATGAAAAATTAGCCAATTTTTTTTGAATTTCGATACAATAGATGTGGTTAAACTAATAACAATGAATTGTTCACAAAAATGGCTCACCAAAGAGTTGCAACCAGGGACGATAAAATGAGTTAGTAGATTGGGTTCGACTTGAACTCAAATCTGACCTATTCTGATTAACAAACGACAACATAAATGACTGAACGTAACCTGATTAATGAATGGGTAATTCAAATCTGGCCCAACCTGATTATGTTTAACCCATTTATAAAAAAAATTATGACTCGTACCGAAATTCTAGGTCGAATTCAAGTTAGGTTCACGAATCGGATCATATATTACTACCCCTAATTGTAATTTAGGATGTCGGTAATTCACGTTATAATTAACCAATCTAATATAGGACTCAACACTTTTGTTTGGTTGAAGAATAAATTTGGGCAAGAAAAGAGAAAATATTTTATTTTATAGAATTTATGGGAAAGAAATTTATTTTAATATTGGGAGGTGTGTATGATGTGAAATAAAGTTGATTTTAAGGTTGAAATTTTTATTAGATGTGAAATAAAGTTGATTTTTAAGGTTGAAATTTGTGTTGGATGTAAAATAAACTTATTAAAATTTATAATAAATTAAAAATATTAGGGCATTATGCCCAGGTCCCTGAGTTTAATGCTTAGGCCCTGTTTAGTTGGTGGCTTGAAAAGGCCAGCCCATTAATTTCCCCGTAACGGAGTACGGGTTCCGCTCTGCATAACGAAGAACTTGGCTCTGCTTTCTGCGTGTTTCGATTGAAATAGCCACGATGACAAGACTCATCGCTGCGAGCCATCTTTTTTCCGCTGACTGCGTTCTCCTCTTCCTCATTCACGGGTCTTCTTCTTCTTCTTCTTCTTCTTCTTCTTCTTCTTCTTCTTCTTCTTCTTCTTCTTCTTCTTCTAACGCCAACGAGCTCCATGGCCCCATGTTCAAGTACCTCATTCCTCAAGCTTCTGGGCTCCCCTAACCTCAGGCAGGTTCTTCTCCAAGACGTCCAGAAGGAAGCTCTTAGCCGTCTTCCTCTTCTGGTTTCCCGGGGCAATCCATTGCGCTCAAAATTTTGCCTTTTTCCTGTATTTTAATCTTCTTGCATGATGCATTAGCTCGATTTGCTACTGAAGCATGATTCATTTACCTCTGCAGCTCCCGTTCTTCCACTCACTGCATTTGTTTTGGGTTTGTTTCTGAGAGGTCTGCGCAACTAGCTTCAAACCCACGGAGCTGTAGCATATTAGGAGGAGTGTATCCACATTCGTTGCAGTGTAGCTGAGGTAACAGAGATTTGCCCTTCCGCATTTTATTCCCATGGTTTAAATGATAGATAAAAATAAAAGGTAGAAAATCTGTTTACAATAGTATTGCTACCTCCATGTTAGTCAATTTTTCCTTTTAAATATGGGTTTGTGTGCATTTTATTTTAGATGAAAAGTTATATTCAGAGTACTGCTGTAACATAGTTGTTATCTGGTGTTTGTCTTTGTGAATGAGAAAAAATAGCATTCCAAAAATAACCTTAATTTGTACCAATGCTTTGTACATTATGCTCACTTTACTGTGTCTGGATAGGTTTTACAATAGCACAGTTATACTCGTTGTGTAAATTTACAAATGCGGTCTGAGGGCTTTTTTGCTAGCTGTCCCTGTTTCGATTTTATGAAATCATAGATCTATTTATTTTGCAGAACTGTGGTTCTGATGTAATCTGTTTTACAGTTTGGCACATATTACTTTGTTCAACATTAGGTAAAGTAATATGTGCAGTTTGTGGTATTCCTTCGTGTCGATCTTAGCCAAATAATTCACCTAACTTACTATTTCTGAAATGCTACTTGAAAGAAAACTTATTTCTGTTATGTAGTTCTCATATCCCTCATCACATTTCAGGACTTTGACTGCTTATGAATCTTTAGTAGCTTGCAGTTTTACACGTAATTGTGCACCTTGCAAGCTGCACATGCTGCTCAAAACTCATAATTGGATTCTCATATATTTTTTTTTTCATTGATAGTTTTGTCAATGGAGAGAGTACATACTAGGAAGCGTCATTTCAGTTTGGTGAACAAAGGCCCGGAACCAGATGTAGGCCTTTTACCTTTTATTCCTCCAGATTGTGAATCACGTTCTTCAAGTACTTCAATTCAAGCAGACCATTCTTCAAATAAAATACCTCCGCATCGAAAAGTAAAACGTTCTCCTAATCGGATAACGGATTACTACCAACGTAAGTTGGAAGACAAGTAGCTAATAAAATTAATAAAAGGTTTGGTTTTAAAGTTCACGATTACTGATTAAAATGGAAAAATAAAATTATGAGACACGCGAACTTAATTGTGTATTAACGTGTTAACAGGTGCTTTGCTAATGTTCTCTTTTCTCGTAAAACAGATGTAAAGGATTATTTAAATTTTTCCGGGCAAGACACAAAGGAGGTGAGAAAGAATAAGAAGATGGATGCCGATGTAACAGTAACAGAAGGATATTATGGCGATATGGAAGTTCAAAAGGATGGTCTTAGTGAGAGTGAGTTAGATAAGCTTGTGATTCTCATCGAGCAAGCTTTCAACAATCGCAGGTGCATCAGGGGGAACCCAACTAGTATAGAGTGGCCATTGATTATTAAATCAATGAACGGAATGTTTAAGAAAGAGTTCGGCCTTGATAAAGTGAAAAATAAATGGAAGAAGCACAGGAAAAAGTGGAGGAAATTCAATGAGATTCTAAATTATAGTGGTGTGGGATGGAACAGTCGAGAATGTACTATAGATGCATCAGAAGAATTCTGGGCTGACATTCTGAAGGTTTGACTAACATGTTCATTGTAATTTTTTAAGATGGATAAGTTTTACAAAGTGAGAACAATAATCTTTTTTTCATGTACAGAACAAGAAGGGATATTGTATATGCCAAAAGACTTCTTTCAAACACTACGAAGTGATGACTAAGATTTGTGGAAATAGCAGAGAGGATGGAAAATTTGCTGTAGGGGCTGGCGCGAGTGAATCAGAAGAAGTTTCAATTATAGGGGATGTTATGCACACTAGTCATGCTGCTCATGCATCTGTTGGCCCTAGCAGCAAGGCTGCTTGCTCTTCTGGTAGTAGGAAGAGAAGTAGAGATTCAAGTAATACTTGTTCCTCCGTAGGGTTGGGTAAGTTGGAACTGAAGGATCGTTTGTTGGCTGCATATGAAAAAAAGGTTGATTTGTTGGAGCAGAAAATGGAGAAGAAGGAAGGAATTTCAAGTGAAGTGAACAAGCAATATCTCAAGAGGATTCGTTCAATCCCAAACATTAGCCGTAACGGAATAGTTGCGATGACTCAATACATCAAGTAAGATGATGATGCTAAGTTTTTTGTATTGAACATGGATGAAGGTTCCCTGAGAATGTTGGTGGAGTACGTAGTTGAGCGAGATCCTTTCTTCAGTAGACAGCTTGCATTCGATAGTCCAACCGATGATTGATGGTTGTGTTATGTTAGTGTGCTCCTTTCCCTTCTCCCTTTGAAATTCTCGAAACTATTTGATCTGTTGCTATTTTATGATTGTTATACTGAATATACTGAGTACTGTGGCTTGCAGTAATTATTACTGTAACCAAAATGTGTGATGATGGCTAACTCAACTCATTAGTTTTTACCTAATTATGCTGTTGGTTATTATGTAGCTACTTCTTCCTTAGTTGAATTTATTTATGTTTTTTTATGGTTATGTTAAATTAATTATTTTCTCTGTATAATGGTTGCATATGATGTCTTCTCCATTATTTGATGTGCGTTTTTAATTATCTTTTTGAAATGCTTGTATATAAAGGATAGAAGCGAAAAAAGGATGTCAAGTAGTACAGATAATTTTGATGATGAATATGATACTTTAATTGAAGATGCCTTGTTAGAGGAGGTGTTCAAGGATAAACAAGGATTATACCGCTCTATGTATAATCGTAGTTATTCAGGGCATGAATACGTTAATAATTTATTGGTCGGCCACCCAGGACATTTTCGTTCAACCTTTCGCATGTCTGCAGAGACCTTCATACGACTCAAAGACTTGATAGTGTCTCGAGAACTTATAAGAGACACCCGGAATATCACAGCTACTGAGCAATTGGCTATCTTTCTTCGTGTTGTAACACATAGTGCAAGTGCTCGTGATACTGCAGAGTTCTTACAACACTCGTTGGAGACAGTCAGTCGATATTTCAATACCCTTCTGAATGCCATGTTGTCAGTTTTCGACGAATTCTTGAAACTACTAGATGAAAATACAACTTCTTCAATAGCCAATTTCAAGGTATAATTTCCAATATTGTTTGGCTTGTAACAATTTAGCAAAAACTACATAATCATTCTCATGTAACCTTTTTACTTAGTTACAGAATGCAATCGGCGCAATTGATGGAACACATATACCCACCCTTGTGAACCTTGAACTAAACGACAGGTTCATTAATAGAAAGGGTTATATGTCACAGAATGTCATGATGGCCGTTGGATTTGATAAGATGATTCAATATGTAACAGCTGGTTGGGGTGGTTCTGCTTCAGATATGTCCGTGTTACGTTGGAGTTTAGAGAGAAGTAATTTTAGCGTTCCATATAGTAAGTACTCTTTAATTTGACAGGCACAGTATAATCATTCTTGAAATTTGTATTATTTTTCAGTGCTTTCTGATATAGGAAAATATTATCTGGTTGATTCTGGATACGCTAATACTGATAAGTTTATTGCTCCATATAGAGGATTTTGATATCACTTAAGTAATTACCGCCACGCTATACAACGACAATACTCAAGTAAGGATGAGTTATATAACCACAAGCATGCACAGTGCAAGAATATATTTGAGCGTACATTTGGTGTATTAAAGAGAAAGTTTAGAATTTTAAAAGAGATGAAGCAGTTTAACTTCAACACATAAGTGAAAGTAGTTGTTATCTGTGCAGTATTATATAACTTTATCTTGCTAAATAAGGATGACCAGGGAGATGATGATAGCACGATTGATGACAGTTCTGATTCAATTGACGGACTACAAGAAGAAGCTGTGGAGCAGAGGTTTTCAGGTACTTTTATAGATGATAGTAGACTTGGGGATAGGCTAAGACATGACATTGTAGATTCACTATGGGAAGAACATTTGCGTAAGTACACATCTTTATATATGATTAACAAGCGAATATTACTTGATACCGTATAACGTTGACTTAACTTTATTGATTGCAGGACATATTAGCCCAGCTTACTGACAAGTGATTGAATTTCTATTATATTTCATTTCAATCTTACTGACAACTTATACTTGATACTATACGTCCATTTGATCGTTTATACGTCCACTTGGTTGTTTATTAATGTGTAACATTGCAGTCACATATCTTTATATAATTTTCGATTATTATTACTCATTATTATCTTCCTTGTCTTTCAGATGCCGTACTATTTGGTCTTAGAAGGGCGTGAACGGGTGTGTATGATTGTTGAGAAGATTGTCACAAACAGGTACATCGGTATTCCGGAGCACTGTACTACAAAGTGTCAACTAAGGAAGATGGCGAACGTCGTCTGCAGGAATATCTTCGAAAGCATATACCCCAGCTTGTCATTTTGGATGATGTGAATCTGCCGCAGGAAGATCAAGCAGAGTGCAGCTCCACGGCCCAAAAGAAATCTGAAGAGAAGATGCAAATTGGGCTGCTCGCTTGCTATTTTGCTGCGTTGATGACACGCAAGCAAAGTGATGTGAAAAAATAGCATTTGCTCTAATCTTGGACCGTTGTAGCACAATGTTATGATCTTATTAATATTTGGTAGTTTACATTTCGCTTGTATGTTGTGATGTGAAGCTACACTGAGTTGTGAAGGTTATTATGTTTATACTACTTGCAAATGTCTCTTTTTATATGTAAATTTATGTATATCCGATAATGTATACGATGGAAGTTTCTTTACATATTTGTTCAAATTGGATTACGAAAAATATCTTTTTTATTTTGTGTTATACGTAAATTATTTTTTATGAGGATATGATATATATGTGTACATAGTAAACATATGATATGTGTAATACTTACGTGTACACGTTTAGTTATATTTTGTTCAAGTGAAAATGAGTTAAGTTCGAATCAAATTCAAATTCTTGTAAGCGGATGAATGAACGTGTACTCAGTTACATACACTTCATATTTGCATAACTGCGTAGGAAACACTGTTACTATTTTTGTAATTAAAAAAAATATTTTCCTTTAATTTAAAACCTGTGTATTAACAGTTCTAAAAATATATGAGACACGCATTTAGTTTATCTTTGCTCGAATGAATTGAATTTTGCTCAAATTAAGTTCAAGTTCTTATCGAGCTGCTTATACTTGATAAAAAATTAGAATTTTGATTAATTACAATACTATTTATAATAGCTAATATCTATCATTAAATAAATTTAAATTTTAAAAATGTAAATAATTTATGAAAAAATTATGATGAAACATGTCACTATCAATCCTATCAGGAACACGCTCAAATACTGCATCTGAATTTATTAATCTTATCACAGAATTAAATTCAAGGTCTGCCAGATCGATGTTGCACCTGCCGGTCGCGCAAACACGCTAGGCAAAGTATCGGAAAAAACTATCTTGCACTCAAAAATGCCCGTTCATTTAGCCCGAAAAACAAATTATTTGATCGTCCTAAAATTATAAATAACACCATTTCTCCCCCCGAATGATGTACAGTGGCATTTTCGTAGCAAATGATGTATGAACATATGCTCTATTTGCTGTAAAGGGTGGATCGTCATGCTGAATGTAGTGGAGAAAAAACAATGGACTAATTTCATTCGAAAAAGATGAATATGAAATGCAATTTCATTCAGCTGCTGTAGAAGAATTCTATGTAAAAAGAATTCTGTCAACCATTGAATCTATACAAGTTCTGGCGTTTAACTCGGCAATAGAAAATAGCTTATTATTTGACCTCCAGGAAGCATAATTCATCACAAAAGGGCACAACCATGCAAAATGGGAACATCATTTTATTAATTCTTCGTATCACATAAAATGGGCTGTAAATGAATTCAAGCAAAGATAAATATATGTATACAGATTTTATTTACTGTTTCAGAATTCATTACAGCAAAAAGTAATAAATATGTGCAGAATCAAGGGCAATGAAGTGTAACGTGATATTGATCAACAAGATCTGCATCAACACAAATTTTTAATAAGGAGAGGTTGCAGCTGAATTAGGTTGATGCAGAAAATGGACAATGTCAACCCGGAAAAAAGATAGCAGCCCCTTCAATCAATGCCCAAAGCAAGTTTTCTCCGTCATGCTTAATTCCCTCTTCTCTGATTCTTCTATTGCCTTCTCTGCCCTTGCGATCAACCTGGAGTGAGGATGGGGACAATGAGGAGCGCTGGCCTGCCCTTCCGATCAACCAAATTTAGTGAGGAAGACGATACTGCAGTCAGCGATTAACCCGTTTGAACAGAGCTCGGGCAAAGACGGCATGGCGAGAGATTGGAAAACCTTCTGATCAGGAAGAAAACCTGCGCTTGCTGTCCCTTGCAATCAATCCATGAGGAAGTGAAGAACGCAGTTAGCGGAAAAGGAGGAATAACTGACCCGAGTGCGCTATCCGTTTGAACAGCTCTAGGGTAAAGACGGCATGGCAACTGACCGGGAAACCAAAAGAGGAAGACGGCTGAGAGCTTCCTTCTGGACGTCTTGGAGAAGAACCTGCCTGAGGTTAGGGGAGCCCAGAAGCTTGAGGAACAGGCTCTTGCAATGAGGTACTTGAACATGGGGCCATGGAACTCGCTGGCGTTATCCTGCCCGAATATCTTTCTGAACGATTCGGGGTACCAGCTCTCGAACAGCCACCCCTCCTGCAAGAACACCAGCTGGTTCAGCTCCTCTTCGGCCGACGCCACCAGCGGCCTCCCCACCAAACTCGTCTTAAACACAGGGTCGCACCTGAAAAGATGGCTCGCAGCGATGAGTCTTGTTATCAAGGCTATTTCAATCGAAACGCGCACAAAGTAGAGCCACATTCTCCGTTACGCAGAGCGGAACCCGTACTCCGTTATGGGGAAATTAATGGGCTGGCCTTTTCAAGCCACCAACCAAACAGGGCCTTAATATCGTGCAAGTCCACATTTTTAAAATTATAATATCAAAATTTCTGAGTTTTAATAAATATCAAATTGGTCCTTTTTAAATTTTTTTATAATTAAAATTTTTTAAAGCTACCATTTTACCTCTGCTATCTCTCTCTCCTCCCGATCCGGCAGACGCACGCGAGAGATGTCAAGGGTAAAACGGTAATTTTAAAAAAATTAATAATAAAAAAATAAAAAAAGACTAATTTGATAATTTATTAAACCTCAGGAATTTCGATGTTATAATTTAAAAAATGTGAACCTGTGCAATATTAAGTGTTAAACTCAAAAATTTAAGTATAATTTACCCTAAATATTATTATTATATTTTTTTTGCCCAATTTGATATTTGCCAAACAAAGCAATATGTTTAATAAATGGTGTCTTATGAAATAAAGGGTAAATTGCATCCGGGGCCGAAAGGTTGAAAGTGGTGCATTGCAAATTAGTCTCAATTTATTAAAAATTTTAATTTAGTTCCCTGAAATTGTAAAAGCTCTATAATTTTGAACCCAATTAAAACATAATTACTAATTTTTTATTAGTATATTGTAAAATTATTCTCATTTATTAATTTTATAATTTTTAAAAATATAATTTTAAAATATTAATATTTTTAGTTTTAAATTTTTAGTACAAAGAAAGCAAAATATGAGGGAAAGTAAATTTTAGATTTTTATTAAATTTTTAAACATTGGCGAGAATAAAAGAAGGTAATGGTCCTTTAATATGTATAAATAATTTAAAATTAGTTAAAAATGATCAGATTTTATTTTTTTTATTTAAAAAAATAATGAAAATGCATGATGAGATTCTAAAATAGGGACTTTTATAGCAAAATCGAAATTTTTAAAAAATTGAGACTAATTTTCAACACTCTTCTAACCTCACGAGACTGCATGCTATTTACCCAATAAAAACACTAAAGATGTATTTAATTCATTGTTATTTTAATATTATGTCATATAATTTAGATGTCATCTTTTGACTAATAATTTTATAATCTTATAGAATATTATTTATAAATATTATTAAACTAAATAATTAATTTTTCTAGATAACAAAATATAATATTAAGATAACATTGAACTAAACCGCCCCCCTCCCTCCAAATCCGTCTTCTTCCCCGTTTGTCTGCGAGTTAAAAATTAACCTGGTTTAATTTTAATCTAATATATCACATCACAATAAAATTTACTATTAAAATTAACTTTATTTCACATCATACACAAAATTTGATATTAAAAATTAACTTTATTTCACATTCTACACACATTACTAAAATAATAACTAACTTATATCACATCACTCGCATATCTCAACATAATAATTAACTTTATTTCACATCATTCACAATTTTCAATAAAAAAATATCTCTATTCAAGTTTAATTTTAACCTTGTTAAATTTAACCTTACAAACAAACAGACCCCTTGGCAAATTTATAATCGATTGATCCTCTAACTTTAAATAATATTGAGTTTATCAATAATCCCTTTTTTTCTTCCTCTCTTTTCGAAAAGATTAAGATATATACAAAGCAAATTCTCCATGCTGGTGGTGAACTCGAACTTCTCACACATATTCATGTCCTCTCTACCGGTTTAACTCTCATTGAGATTCTCTTAAAAGAAAATGATGATATGAAAGCTAGAAAAGACCAATTGATCTTACCGAAATTTTTCTTTCATAATGATTATCGTTTATTTGCTCACATTCGTTTTCGGTGATTTAGGATCAATGATTTTCAAAAATATATAGATGATAAAAAAAAAATTTATGTACTTTCAAAAAAAGATCAAAAAGAAATCTCCAATATAACAAGGATATACTTTATGAACTCATATAAAAGATTTCATATTTATGAATTTCAGTGAAATAATTCCTAAGTTTAAAGGACTCATTATATATATTATATATATCTTATTAAATACTGATATAATAGATTATACAATACAAAATAATGAATAATATCATTGATATTTGATAAATAATTGACTAAAATGGTAATCAAATAATACAAAATTATTTTCTTTTTCAAATAAGATATTTGATGTTATTTCCATTGAATAAATTTAAATGGGATGAATTTTAAATTTTTAAAAAATCATAATTTATCACTGGTTGTTCTGGCTTAATAACAAGTTTTTTTTTGTGGTAGAGTTAATAGCAATTAATTTTTTTTTTCTAGTTTATATAATTAGATATCTTTAATTTTTAAATTAAATAAATAATAATTATAGCTTTTTAAATATAAGTTCAACATAGCTCGAATTCTTTTACCATATAATTTATATCATTTAAATTTAAATAATCAAGTTTACCTGATTGCTTTAAGTAATTTTTTTTAAAATAAATTGTTAAAGCAAGTTTAGTTTAATTTTATTTATTTTGATGACATAGGTAGATAATTTTATAAAAAATTATAAAATTGTCATTGTAGATGTTAGAATTTTATTTATTTTGATAACATATATATTACCATATTTTCTGTGCTTTATGTATATATGATCTATCTAGGATATCACATGTACATATTTCGAGACTCAAGTCTGCGCTGAGAATTATCTCGTTATTTGCAAAATCGTCATTTAGAGTGATATTGATATCGTATGCAATCAATTGATCGATTATAAAAATTATTTGTTTTACTCAAATGGCCATTACAATTTAAAATGAGTTTACAAGTAGAGATGTATAACCCTTTTTATTGGTTGGTGTGAAAAAATATTGGATAAATTATTAATAGATTTTTATAATTTATAAATAATTATATTTTAGTTTATATTTTTAAAATTTTTAAGTTCTTATAATTTTAATATGAATTTAAAAATAAAGTAAAATAGATAAGTCTTTACAATTTTAAAATGAGTGAAGAATTTTAAAAAATGTCTTAAAATATAATTATAAATAATCTTAAATTTTATTAGTAATTTATTCAAAAATATTTTATGAATTTACCTTAGAAAGTTAAGATAAAAAATACTTGAAAATGAAAGGTGAGCCGGAAATTTTTCTCTTTTTTTTTTTTGATGAAAACTCATAAATTCTGATGAGACCACAAAAAATCAAATATCAATTGCATAATAAGTTAGTTTAACTAAATACTAGCAATTATGCGTATATTCGATTAGTTTTTAAGATATTTGAAGAGAATACAAGTAATTTGACTTGATCTTGTCTATATCACGGCATTTTAATACAATACTCTGATTAAGCAACTAATATTTGTCATATCGATATATTTTAGCTGAAAAAAGATATTTGGTGATCTATTAGGGATATCTGATTGAATTTTAAGTTAATACCAATAATATTGGAGTTGTTGGCCTTCTTCTTCAATTTCATTATCAAAACTTGCTGGAGTATGCTATAAAAGCCCTTTTGTAGGATTCTTTTCATTCCAGTTGCAGGTATTCTCCTCATAAAAAATGATATATCTACTAGTCGCAATCTTTTTAGTCATTGGATTGAACAATTTATATATTTTTGATGTATCACTTACGTCAAGAAAGATGCACTTTTCACCCTTGTCATCAAGCTTCTTACTTTTTCTAATCTGGGAAATGTGTATAAGCAATAAAACTAAAAATTCGGAAGTAATTTACAACAAAAGTCGAATATCTGTTCGATACATGAATGCTCCAATTCACTGCTTCTAACCAAAACTCTATGGAATTTTTCGCTTTGCCGGCAAGCTCCTTATCATGTTAAGGATGGTTCTATTTTTTCATTCTGATATACCATTTTGTTATGGTGTATAAAATGCTACATGCTCTCTTCTAATGTCATAGGAAACACATAAATTTTCAAACTTTTTAAGCAATATTTTCAAGGATAATCATCAATGAAGGTATGTAATAAAATATTTGTGATAGTATATCGAACTATTTTAAGCTAATTCAAAAGGAATACAAGTGTTCAGAGTATGATTCATTGCATAATAAGTTATTTTAACTGAATATTAGCAATTATATAAGTATTTACTCATTATTTATTGTATTTAAAGAGAATATAAATAATTTGACTTTGATCTTGTCTATATAAAGGCATTTTAACATAATACTTTTATAAAACAACTAATACTTGCTATGCCGATGCATTTTATCTGAAAACTGATATTTGGTGATCTATTTAGAATATCTGATTGAGTTTTAATATAATACCAGCAATTATACATCTTTTCGACAGTATATCGACCTAGTTTAAATGAATAAACATATTTAGAGACTGATTTATAACATATTAATGTATTTGAATTGAATAGTGATATGTTTACATCCATTTATTGTAATAACGTTAAATTCAAGCGGAATAAAAGCGTTCAGAGTACGATTCATTACATGATAAGTTATTTTAACTGAATATGGGTAATTATGCGAGTATTCATTTAATTTTTGCTATATTTGAAGAGAAAATAAGTAATTTGACTTTAATTTTATCTATATCAACGTAATTTAAAACAATACTCTGTTTAAGCAACTAATATTTATTATATCGATGTATTTTAGCCGAAAATAAGTATTTGGCGAACTATTACAGACATCTGATTGAGTTTTAATATAATACCGATAATTACACATTTTTCTAATAGTACATCGATGTATTTTAAGGGAATAGTTAGTTTTAGAGATTAATTTATGACATGTCAATGTATTTAAATTCAATAGTAATATTTTTACAGCTATTCCTTGCATTACGTTGAATTAAAGTGAAATACAAGCATTTAGAATACGATTCACTACATAATAAATTATTTTAACTGAATACTAGCAATTATAAGAGTATTCAATAACTTTTTATTGTATTTGAAGACAATAAAAGCAATTTGACTTTGATCTTATGTATATGAAGGCATTTTAAAATAATACTCTGATTACACGACTAATATTTGCTATATTGATGTATTTAAGTCAAAAACAAATATTTTGCGATCTGTTAGGGACATCTGCTTGCGTTTTAATATAATACCAGCAATTACATATCATTTTGATAGTATATCGATCTATTTTAAACGAATATGCACTTTTAGAGACTGATTTACAATGTATCAATATATTTGAATTGAATAGCGATATTTTTACTGATATTCATTGTATTAACACTAAATTCAAGTGGAATATAATCATTTAGAATATAATTCGTTGCATAATAAGTTAGTTTAACTGAATACTAGTAATTATGCTTGTATTCAATTAGTTTTTACAGTATTTGAAGAGAATACAAGTAATTTGACTTTGATCTTGTCTATGTCAAGGGATTTTAACACAATACTCTGATTAAGCAACTAATATTTGCCATATCGATATATTTTAGCTGAAAATAGATATTTGATGATCTATTTGGGATATGATTGAGTTTTAAGTTAATACTAGCAATTACAAATTTTGTGATAGTATATTGAACTTTTTTTTGCTAATAGGCACTTTCAGAGACTAATTTATGATATATCATAATATTTGAATTAAATAGTGATATTTTTATAGCTATTCAATGGATTAACGTTGAATTCAAACGGAATACAAGTGTTCAGAGTATGATTCATTGCATAATAAGTTATTTTAATTGAATACTTGCAATTATATACGTATTCACTCATTATTTATTATATTCGAAGACAAGCAATTTGACTTTGATCTTATTTATATGAAGGCATTTTAGCATACTTTGATAAAATAACTAATGCTTGCTATGTCGACATATTTCAGCTGAAAATTGATATTTGGTGATCTATTTGAGACATTTGATTGAGTTTTAATGTAATACCGATAATTACACATCTTTTTGACAGTATAATATCATTCTAGTTTAAATGAATAGGCACTTTTAGAGAATAATTTAGGATATATTAATGTATTTTAATTGAATAGTTATATTTTTACATCTATTCATTGCAATCACGTCAAATTCAAGCGAAACAAAAGCGTTCAGAATGTGATTCATTATATAATAAGTTATTTTAACTGAATACGGGGAATTATGCGAGTATTCATTTAGTTTTTACTGTATTTGAAGAGAATACAAGTAATTTGATTTTGATCTTGTCTATATCATGGTAATTTAAAATAATACCTATTTAAGTAACTAATATTTATTATATCGATGTATTTTAGCCAAAAATAAATATCTGGCGAACTATTACGAACATCTGATTGAGTTTTAATATAATATCATTAATTACACATATTTCTAACAGCACATCAATATATTTTAAGCGAATAGTCAGTTTTAGAGACTAATTTATGATATGTCAATGTATTTGAATTCAATAGTATTATTTTTACAGCTGTTCCCTTGTATTACATTGAATTTAAGCGGAATACAAGCACTTAGAATATAATTCACTATATAATAAGTTATTTTAACAGAATACTAGTAATGATATAAATATTTAATCACTTTTTATTATATTTAATGATAATAAAAGTAATTTGTCTTTGATCTTATATATATGAAGGCATTTTAAAATAATACTCTGATTACACGATTAATATTTACAATATCAATGTATTTAAGTCGAAAATAGATATTTGGCGATCTGCTAGAGACATCTGCTTGCATTTTAATGTAATACCAGCAATTACATATCATTTTAATAGTATATCGATCTGTTTTAATAGTTTATCGATCTATTTTAAATGAATATGCACTTTTAGAGACTGATTTACAATATATCAATATATTTGAAATGAAAAGTGATATTTTTACTAATATTCATTGTATTAACACTAAATTCAAGTAGAATACAAGTATTTAGAATATGATTCGTTGCATAATAGTTAGTTTAACTGAATACTAGCAATTATGAATGTATTCAATTAGTTTTTACAGTATTTGAAGAGATTACAAGTAATTTGACTTTGATCTTATCTATATCAAAGTATTTTAACATAATAGTCTGATTAAGCAACTAATATTTTCCATATCGATATATTTTAGCTTAAAATAAATATTTGGTGATCTATTATGGATATCTGATTGAGTTTTAAGTTAATACCACTAATTACATATTTTGTAATTTATGATATATTTTAAGTTAATAGGCACTTTTAGAGACTAATTTATAATATATTAATATATTTGAATTAAATAGTGATATTTTTACAGCTATTCATTGGATTAACATTGAATTCAAACAGAATACAAGTGCTCAGAGTATGATTCATTGCATAATAAGTAATTTTAACTGGATACTAGCAATTATATAAATATTCACTCATTATTTATTATATTTGAAGAGAATACAAGGAAATTTGGCTTTGATCTTGTCTATATGAAGGCATTTTAACATAATACTTTGATAAAATAACTAATGCTTGCCATGTCGACGTATTTCAGCTGAAAACTGATATTTGGTGATCTATTTGAGACATGTGATTGAGTTTTAATATAACTAAATATGAGAAATTTTGTAAGGATTTAATTAGTTTTTATTATATTTTTAGAGAATACAAATAATTGGACTTTGATCTTATCTATATCTAGGAAATTTAACACAACACTCTATTGAAGCAACAAATATTTATTATGATGATGTAATTTAGCTGATAGTACGATTTAATTTAGCTGAATGCTAGCAATTATATTTATAGTCCATCACTTTTTATTGAATTTGAAGAGAATATAAGTAATTTGACGTTGATCTTGTCTATATGAAGGAAAGTTTACATAATACTCTGATTACACAATAAATATTTGCTATATCAATGTATTTCAGCCGAAAAAAGATAGTTCATGAGATATTAGGGACATCTAATTGAAGTTTATTATAATACCAGCAATTATACTTTTTTTTTTAAAGTATATCAAACTTTTTTAAGCTAATAGGCACTTCCAGAAACTAATTTATAACATATTCATGCATTTGAATTGAATAGTGATATTTTTACGGCTATTCATTGGATTAACATCGAAATTCAAACGTTCAGAGTACGATTCATTATATAATAAGTTATTTTTACTTAATACTAACAATTATATAAGTATTCACTCATTGTATTTTATATTTGAAGAGAATACAAGTAATTTGACTTTGATCTTGTCTATATGAAGATATTTTAACATAATGCTCTGATTAAACAACAAATGCTTGTTATATCAATGTATTTTAGCTGAAAACTGATATTTGACGATCTATTTGGGACATCTGATTGAGTTTTAATATAATAACGATAATTACACATCTTTTTGATAGTATATTAATCAAGTTTAAATAAATAGGCACTTTTAGAGAGTGATTGATTTGCCACATATCATTGTATTTGAATTGAATAGTGACATTTTTACAATTATTCATTACATTATGTTGAATTCAAGCGGAATACCAGCATTTATAGTACGATTCAATGCATAATAAATTAATTTAGCTGAATGCTAGTAATTATATTTGTATTCCATCACTTTTTTTTAAATTTTAAGAGAATACAAGCAATTTGACGTTGATCTTGTCTATATAAAGGAAGGTTCACATAATACTCTGATTACACAATAAATATTTGCTATATCGATGTATTTCAGCCAAAACGTGAGATATTAGGGACATCTAATTGAGGTTTATTGTAATACAAATAATTATACATCTTTTTAAAGTATATCAAATTATTTTAAGCTAATAGACACTTTTAGAAACTAATTTATGACATATCCATGCATTTGAATTGAATAGTGATATTTTTACAGCTATTCATTGGAATAACGTTGAAATTCAAACGGAATACAAGCGTTCAGAGTGCGATTCATTACATAATAAGTTATTTTAACTGAATACTAGCAATTATTTAAGTATTCACTCATTGTTTATTATAGTTGAAGAGAATACAAGCAATTTGATATTGATCTTGTCTATATGAAGACATTTTAACATAATACACTGATTAACAACTAATTTTTCCTATGTCGATGTACTTCAGCCGAAAATTGATAATTAGCGATGTATTTGGGATATCTGATTGAGTTTTAATGTAATAACAGCAATTACACATCTTTTTGACAGTATATTGATTAAGTTTAAACGATTACGCACTTGTAGAGATATATTTATGGCATATTAATGTATTTGAATTGAATAGTGATATTTTTACATCTATTCATTGCAGTAACGTCAAATTCAAGTGGAACACAGGCATTCAGAGTACGATTCATTACATAATAAGTTATTTTAACTGAATATGAGCAATTATGCAAGTATTCATTCAGTTTTTATTGTATTTGAAAAGAATATAGAAAATTTGACTTTGATCTTGTCTATATCAAGGCAATTTAACACAATACTGTATTTAAGCAACTAATATTTGCTATATTGATGTATTTTAGCCGAAAACAAGTATTTGGCGAACTATTATAGATATCTGAATGAGTTTTAAAATAATACCGATAATTACACATCTTTCTAACAGTATATCAATCTAATTTTAGCGAATAGTTACGTCTAGAGACTAATTTATGACATATCAATGCATTTGAATTGAATGTTTTTACTGCTATTTCTTGTATTACGTTGAACTCAAGTGGAATACAAGGATTTAGAGTACGATTAACTATATAATAAGTTATTTTCACTTGATACTAGCAATTATAAGAGTATTCAATCACTTTTTTTTGTATTTGAAGATAATACAAGCAATTTGACTTTGATCTTATCTATATGAAGGTATTTTAAAATAATACTCTGATTACACAATTAATATTTACTATATCGATGTATTTCAGTCAAACATAGATATTTAGTGATCTACTAGTAACATCTGCTTGCGTTTTAATGTAATACCAGTAATTACGTATCGTTTTAACAGTATATCGATCTATTTTAAGCGAATTTACACTTTTAGAGACCGATTTATGATATATCAACATATTTGAATTGAATAGTGATATTTTTACTTATATTCATTGCATTAACATTGAATTTAAGTGGAATACAAGCATTTAGAGTACGATTCATTGCATTAATAAGTTAGTTTAACTAAATACTAGCAATTATGCGTGTTTTTAATTAGTGTTTGCTGTATTTAAAGAGAATACAAGTAATTTAACTTTGATCTTGCCAATATCATGGCATTTTAATACAATACTCTCATAATCAACTAATATTTGTCATATCATTATATTTTATCTAAAAATAGATATTTGGTGATCTATTAGGGATGTCTGATTGAGTTTTATGTAATACCGGCAATTACACATTTTTTGATAGTATATTAATCTATTTTAAGCAAATAGGCGCTTTTAGAGACTGATTTGCCACATATCGTTATGTTTGAATTGAATAGTGACGTTTTTACAACTATTCATTGCATTACGTTAAATTCAAGCGGAATATAAGCATTTATAGTATATAATAAATTAATTTAGCTTAATGCTAGTAATTACATTTATATTTCATCACTTTTTATTGAAATATTTGCTATATCGATGTATTTCAGCCAAAAAAAGATAGTTCGTGAGATATTAGGGACATCTAATTGAGGTTTAATATAATACCAGCAATTATACATCTTTTTTAAAGTACATTAAACTATTTTAAGCTAATAGACACTTTCAGAAACTAATTTATGACATATTCATGCATTTGAATTGATTAGTGACATTTTTACATCTATTCATTGTATTAAATTCAAACGGAATACAAGTGTTCAGAGTACGATTCATTACATAATATGTTATTTTAACTTAATACTAGCAATTATATAAGTATTCACTCATTATTTATTGTATTTGAAGGAAATACAAGCAATTTGACGTTGATCTTGTCAATATGAAGGCATTTTAACATAATACGCTGATTAAACAACTAATATTTGGTATGTCGATGTATTTTAGCCGAAAACTGATAATTGGCGATCTATTTGGGAAATCTGATTGAACTTAATGTAATAACGGTAATTATACATCTTTTTGACAGTATATAGATCAAGTTTAAATGATTACGCACTTGTACAGACTGATTTATGACATATTAATGTATTTGAATTGAATAGTGATATTAATACTAGTAATTATATGAGTATTCAATCACAATTATTATATTTGAAGATAATAAAAGCAATTTGACTTTGATCTTATGTATATGAAGGCATTTTAAAATAATACTCTGATTATACGACTGACATTTTCTATATCGATGTATTTAAGTCTAAAACAGATATTTGGCAATCTGCTAGGAACATCTACTTGCATTTTAATGTAATACCAATAATGACATTGTTTTAACAGTATATCGATCTATTTTAAACGAATATGCACTTTTAGAGACTGATTTACGAAGTATCAATATATTTGAATTAAATAGTGATATTTTTACTACTATTCATTATATTAACGTTGAATTTAAGTGAAATACAAGTATTTAGGGTACGATTCAATGCATAATAAGTTAGTTTAACTGGATACTAGCAGTTATGTGTGCATTCAATTAGTCTTTACAGTATTTCAAGACAATATAAGTAATTTGACTTGAATCTTGTCTATATCAAGGCATTTTAACACAATACTCTGACTAAGTAACTAATATTTATCATATCGATATATTTTAGCTGAAAAGAGATATTTAGTGATCTATTAGAGATATCTGATTGAAGTTTAAGTTAATACCAACAACTACACATTTTGTGATAGTATATCGAACTATTTTAAGCTAATAGGCACTTTCAGAGAGAAATTTATGATATATCAATGTATTTGAATTGAATAGTGATATTTTTACAGCTATTCATTGGATTAACGTTGAATTCAAATGGAATACTAGTGTTCAGAGTACATTGCATAATAAGTTATTTTAATTGAATGCTAGCAATTATATAAGTATTCGCTCATTATTTATTATATTTAAAGAGAATACAAGTAATTTGACTCTGATCTTGTCTATATGAAGGCAATTTAACATAATACTTTGATAAACGACTAATATTTGCTATGTCGACATATTTCAGCTGAAAACTGATATTTGGTGATCTATTTGGGACATCTGATTGAGTTTTAATATAATACCGGCAATTACATATCTTTTAGACAATATATCGTTCTTGTTTAAACAAATAGGCACTTTTAGAGAATGATTTATGACATATTAATGTATTTGAATTGAATAGTGATATTTTTACATCTATTCATTGCAATAACGTCAAATTCAAGCGGAATAAAAGCGTTCAGAGTGTGATTCGTTATATAATAAGTTATTTTAACTGAATACGGGGAATTATGCGAGTATTCATTTAGTTTTTGCTCTATTTGAAGAGAATACAAGTAATTGACTTTGATCTTGTCTATATCAAGGTAATTTAAAAGAATACTCTATTTAAGCAACTAATGTTCATTATATCGATGTATTTTAGCCGAAAACAAGCATTTGACAAACTATTACGGACATCTGATTGAGTTTTAATATAATACCGGTAAATACACATCTTTCTAACAATACATCGATATATTTTAAGCGAATAATCAGTTTTAGAGACTAATTTAGGACATGTCAATGTATTTGAATTTAATAGTAACGTTTTGACAGCTATTCCTTACATTATGTTGAATTCAAGTGGAATACGAGCATTTAGAATATGATTCACTATATAATAAGTTATTTTAATTGAATACTAGCAATTAGATGAATATTCAATAACTTTTTGTTGTATTTGAAGACAATAAAAGCAATTTGACTTTGATCTTATGTATATGAAGGTATTTTAAAATAATACTCTAATTACACGACTAATATTTGCTATGATGTATTTAAGTCAAAAACAGATATTTGGCGATCTGCTAGGGATATCTGCTTGCGTTTTAATGTAATACCAGCAATTACATATCGTTTTAATAGTATATCGATCTATTTTAAATGAATATACACTTTTAGAGACTGATTTATAATGTATTAATATATTTGAATTGAATAGTAATATTTTTACTGATATTCATTATATTAACGTTGAATTCAAGTGGAATACAAGCATTTAGAGTACGATTCATTGCATAATAAGTTAGTTTAACTTAATACTAGCAATTATGCGTGTATTCAATTAGTTTTTATAGTATTTGAAGAGAATACATGCAATTTGATTTTGATATTATCTATATCTTGGCATTTTAACACAATACTTTGATTTTTTTTTTTAACACAATATTTTGATTAAGCAACTAATATTTATCATAGCGATATATTTTAGCTAAAAACAAATATTTTGTGATCTATTACGGATATCTGATTGAGTTTAAGTTAATACCAGCAATTACACTTTTGGTGATAGTATATCAAACTATTTTATATTAATAGGCACTTTCAGAGATAAATTTATGATATATCAATGTATATGAATTGAATAGTGACATTTTTCCAGCTATTCATTGGATTAACGTTGAATTCAAAAGGAATACAAGTGTTCAGAGTATGATTCATTGCGTAATAAGTTATTTTAACTGAATACTAGTAATTATATAAGTATTCACTCATTATTTATTATATTTGAACAGAATACAAGCAATTTGACTTTGATTTTGTCTATATGAAGACATTTTAACATAATATTTTCCTAAAATAACTAATGCTTGCTATGTCGATATATTTCAGCTGAAATTGATATTTTGTGATCTATTTGGGACATCTGATTAGTTTTAATGTAATACCAGCAATTACACATTTTTTTGACAGTATATCATTCTAGTTTAAATGAACAAGCACTTTTAGAGAATGATTTATGACATATTAATGTATTTGAATTGAATAGTAATATTTTTACATCTATTCATTGCAATAACGTCACATTCTAGCGGAATAAAAGCGTTCAGAGTTTGATTCATTACATAATTAGTTATTTTAACTGAATACGGGCAATTATGCGAGTATTTATTTAGTTTTTATTGTATTTGAAGAGAATACAAGTAATTTGACTTTGATCTTGTCTATATCAAGGTTATTTAAAACAATACTCTGTTTAAGCAACTAATATTTGTTATATTGATGTATTTTAGCAAAAAACAAGCATTTGGCGAACTATTACGAACATCTGATTGAGTTTTAATATAATACCGGTAATTACACATCTTTCTGACAGTACATCGATATATTTTAAGTGAATAGTCAGTTTTAGAGACTAATTTATAATATGTCAATGTATTTGAATTCAATAGTAATGTTTTTACAGCTATTTCTTTTATTACGTTGAATTCAAGCGGAATACAAGCACTTAGAATACGATTCACTATATAATAAGTTATTTTAACAGAATACTAGTAATTATATGAGTATTCAATCACAATTATAGTATTTGAAGACAATAAAAGCAATTTGACTTTGATCTTATGTATATGAAGGCATTTTAAAATAATACTCTGATTACACGACAAATATTTGCTATATCGATATATTTAAGTCGAAAACAGATATTTGACGATCTGCTAGGGACATCTGCTTGCGTTTTAATATAATACCAGCAATTACATATCGTTTTAATAGTATGTCGATCTATTTAAATGAATATGCACTTTTAGAGACTGATTTACAATGTATCAATATATTTGAATTGAATAGTAATATTTTTACTGATATTCATTGTATTAACACTGAATTCAAGTAGAATACAAGCATTTAGAATATAATTCATTGCATAATAAGTTAGTTTAACTGAATACTAGTAATTATGCATGTATTCAATTAGTTTTTATAGTATTTGAGGAGAATACAAGTAATTTGACTTTGATCTTGTCTATATCAAGGTATTTTAACAGAATACTCAAATTAAGCAACTAATATTTGCCATATCGATATATTTTAGCTGAAAACAGATATTTGGTGATATATTAGGGATATTTGATTGAGTTTTAAGTTAATACCGACAATTACACATTTGGTGATAGTATATCGAACTATTTTGAGCTAATAGTCACTTTCAGAGATTAATTTATGATATATCAATGTATTTGAATTGAATAGTGATATTTTTACAGCTATTCATTGGATTAACATTGAATTCAAACGGAATACAAGTGTTCAGAGTATGATTAATTGCATAATAGGTTATTTTAATTGAATACTTGTAATTATATAAGTATTCACTCATTATTTATTATATTTGAAGAGAATACAAGCAATTTGACTTTGATCTTATCTATATGAAGGCATTTTAATATAATACTTTGATAAAACGACTAATGCTTGCTATGTCGATGTATTTCAGCTGAAAACTGACATTTGGTGATCTATTTGGGACATCTGATTGAGTTTTAATGTAATACTGGTAATTACACATCTTTTGTGACAGTATATCCACCTAGTTAAAATGAATAGGCACTTTTAGAGACTTATTTATAACATATTAATGTATTTGAATTGAATAGTAAAATATCTACATCTATTCATTGCAATAACGTCAAATTCAAGTGGAATAAAATCGTTCAAAGTATGATTCAATACATAATAAGTTATTTTAACTGAATAGGGCAATTATGCGAGTATTCATTTAGTTCTTCTGTATTTGAAGAGAATACAAGTAATTTAACTTTGATATTGTCTATATCAAGGTAATTTAAAACAATATTCTTTTTAAGCAACTAATATTTATTATGTCTATGTATTTTAGCCGAAAACAGGCATTTAGCGAACTATTACTGACATCTGATTGAGTTTTAATATAATACCGGTAATTACACATCTTTCTAACAGTGCATCGATCTATTTTAAGCGAATAGTCAGTATATTGATGTATTTCAATCGAACATTTATATTTGGCGATCTATTAGGGACATTTGATTGTGTTTTAATGTAATACCTATAATTAAACCTCTATTTGTCGGCATATCGATCAATTTTAAGTGAATAGACACTTTTAGGAACTGCTTTATGATATCAATGAATTTGGGTTAAATAGTATTGTTTCTGCATCTATTTGTTGCGTTACGTTGAATTCAAGTGGAGTACAAGCATTTAAAAAAACGATTCATTGCATAATAAGTTATTTTAACTGAATACAAGCAATTGTGTGAGTATTCAATTAGTTTTTATTGTATTCAAAAAGAATATTTACAATTTGATTTTGATCTTGTCTATACTCTGATTACATACCTAATATTTGTTATATTGATGTATTTCAATCGAAAAAAGATATGTGGTGATCTATTTGGGATATTTGATTGCGTTTTAATATAATACCTACAATTATACATCTTTTTGTTAATATATCAATCAATTTTAAGAGAATATGCACTTTTAGGTACTGATTTATGACATATCAATGAATTGGAGTTAAATAATAATCTTTTTCTAGCAATTCATTGCATTACGTTGAATTCAAGGGGAGTACAAGCATTTAGAGTACGATTCATTGCATAATAAGTTATTTTAACTGAATACGAGCAATTGTGTGAGTATTCAATTAGTTTTCATTATATTTGAAGAGAATGTATGCAATTTGACTTTAATCTTTTCTATATGAAGGTTTTTAAATATAATACTCTGATTACACACCTAATGTTTGCTATATTAATGTATTTCAGTCAAAAAATGATATATGGCTATCTATTATGGACATTTAATTGCGTTTTAATGTTATACCTATAATTATACGTCTTTTTGTTAGTATATCAATTAATTTTAAGAGAATAAGCTCTTTTAGGAACTGATTTATGACATATCAATAAATTTGAGTTGAATATTTGCAATTTGACTTGGATCTTGTCTAGAGAAAGTTTTTTAACGTAATACTCTGATTATATACCTAATGTTTGCGCTATTGATGTATTTCAATCTAAAATTGATATTTGGCGATCTATTAGGGACATTTAATTGTATTTTAATGTAATACCTATAATTACACATCTATTTATCAGTATATGATCAATGTTAAGAGAATAGGCTCTTTTAGGGTCTGGTTTGTGACATATTATTGAATGTGAGTTGAATAGAGACGTTTCTGCATCTATTCATTGCATTACGTTGAATTCAAGTGGAGTACAAGCATTTAGAGTGTGATTCATTGCATAATAAGTTATTTTAAATGAGCACAAGCAATTGTGTAAGTATTCAATTAGTTTTTATTGTATTTGAAAAGAATATATGCAATTTGACCTTAATCTTATCTAATATGAATGTTTTTTTAACATAATACTCTGATTACAGACCTAATGTATGCTATATAAATGTATTTCAATCGAAAAATAATATTTGGCGATCTATTATGGATATTTAATTGCGTTTTAATATAATACCTATAATTATTCATCTATTTATCAATATATCGATCAAGTTAAAGAGAATACGCTCTTTTAGAGTCTGATTTATGACATCAATGAATTTGAGATGAATAGTGACGTTTTTGTAGCTACTCATTGCATTACGTTGAATTCAAGTGGAGTACAAGTATTTAGAGTATTCATTGCATAATAAGTTATTTTAACTGAATACAAGCTATTGTGTGAGTATTCAATTAGTGTTTATTGATATAAAGAGAATGTATGCAATTTGACTTTAATATTGTCTATATGAAGGTTTTTTAACATAATACTCTGATTACACACCTTATATTTGCTATATTGATGTATTTCAATGGCAAAATGATATGGCATCTATTAGGGACATCTGATTGTGTTTTATTGTAATACCTATAATTATATACATCTTTTTGTTAATCTATCAATTTTAAGAAAATAGGTCTTTTAGGAACTGATTTATGACATATCAATGAATTTGAGTTGAATAGTGATGTTTTTGCATCTATTCATTGTATTACATTGAATTCAAGGGGAGTACAAGCATTTAGATTATGATTCATTGCATAATAAGTTATTTTAATTGAATACAAGCAATTGTATGAGTATTCCATTATTGTTTATTGTATGTGAAGAGAATGTATGCAATTTGACTTTAATCTTGTCTATATGAAGATTTTTAACATAATACTCTGATTACAGACCTAATATTTGCTATATTGATGTATTTCAATTGCAAAATGATATGTGGCGATCTATTAGGGACATCTGATTGCGTTTTATTGTAATACCTATAATTATACATCTTTTTGTTAGTATATCTATCAATTTTAAGAGAATAGGTCTTTTAGGAACTGGTTTATGACATATCAATGAATTTGAGTTAAATAGTGATATTTTTGCATCTATTCATTGTATTACTTTGAATTCAAGTGGAGTACAAGCATTTAGAGTACGATTCACTGCATAATAAGTTATTTTAACTGAATAAAAGCAATTGTGTGAGTATTCAATTAGGTTTTATTGTATTTGAAGAGAACATATGCAATTTCACTTTAATCTTGTCTATATGAGGGTTGCTTAACATAATACTCTGATTACACACCTAATGTTGTGATCTATTAGGGATATTTAATTGTGTTTTATTGTAATACTAATAATTATATATTTTTTTGTTAGTATATCGATTATTTTTAAGAGAATAGGCTCTTTTAGGAATAGATTTATGATATACCAATTAATTTGAGATAAATAGTGATGTTTTTGCAACTATTCATTGTATTACGTTGAATTCAGAGGGAGTACAAGTCTTTAGAGTACGATTCATTGCATAATAAGTTATTTTTCTTGTATACAAGTAATTGTATGAGTATTCAATTAGTTTTTATTATTTTTAAAGAGAATGTACGCAATTTGACTTTGATCATATCTATATGAAGGTTTTTTGACATAATACTCTAATTACATACCTAATATTTGTTATATTGATGTATTTCAATCTAAAATTGATATTTGGCAATCTATTAGAGACATTTAATTGCGTTTTAATATAATACTTATAATTACACATCTATTTATCAGTATATAGATCAATTTTAGGAGAATAGGCTCTTTTACGGTCTGAATTATGACATATGAATGAATTTAATTTGAATAGATGTTTTTGCAGCTATTCGTTGCATCACGTTGAATTCAAGTGGAGTACAAGCATTTAGAGTACGATTCATTGCATAATAAGTTATCTTAACTGAATACAAGCAATTGTGTAAGTATTCAATTAGTTTTTATTGTATATAAAGAGAATATATGAAATGTAACTTTAATTTTGTCGATGTGAAGGCTTTTTAACATAATACTCTTATTACATACCTAATGTTTGCTATATTGATGTATTTCAGTCGAACAATGATATGTGGTGATCTACTAGGGACATTTGATTGCGTTTTAATATAATACCTACAATTATACATCTTTGAGAATAGGCTCTTTTAGGGATTGATTTATGACATCAATAAATTTGAGTTGAATAGTGATGTTTTTGCAGGTATTCATTGCATTACGTTTAATTCAAGTGGAGTATAAGCATTTAGCGTACGATTCATTGCATAATAAGTTATTTTAACTGAATACAGGCAATTGTGTGAGTATTCAATTAGTTGTTATTGTATTTGAAGAGAACATATGCAATTTGACCTTGATATTAACATAATACTCTGATTACACACCTAGTGTTTGCTATATTGATGTATTTCATTCGAAAATTGATATTTGACGATCTATTAGGGACATTTAAATGCGTTTTAATGTAATACCTATAATTACACATCTATTTGTCAGTATATCGTCACTTTTAAGAGAATAGGCTCCTTTGGAACTGATTTATGACATATCAATGAATTTGAGTTAAATAGTGATGTTTTTGCATCTATTCATTGTATTATGTTAAATTCAAGTGGAGTACAAGCATTTTGTGTTTGATTCATTGCATAATAAGTTATTTTACCTGAATACAAGTAATTGTGTGAGTATTCAATTAGTTTTTATTGTATTTAAAGGAAATATATGAAATTTGACTTTAATCTTGTCTATATGAAGCTTGTTTAACATAATACTCTTATTACACACCTAAGTTTGCTATATTGATGTATTTCAGTCGAACAATGACATGTGGCAATCTATTAGGGACATTTGATTGCATTTTAATATAATACCTATAATTATACATCTTTTTATTAGTATATCGATCAATTTTAAGAGAATAGGCTTTTTTAGGGACTGATTTATGACATATCAATGAATGTGAGTTAAATAGTGATGTTTTTGCAGTTATTCATCGCATTATATTGAATTCAAGTAGAGTACAAGCATTTAGTATATGATTCATTGCATAATAAGTTATATTAAATGATTTAAAGCAATTGTGTGAGTATTCAATTAGTTTTTATTGTATTTGAAGAGAAT
The DNA here is from genome assembly GCA_019297695.1 of Apostasia ramifera. NCBI lineage: Eukaryota > Viridiplantae > Streptophyta > Magnoliopsida > Asparagales > Orchidaceae > Apostasia > Apostasia ramifera. The sequence goes on from JAEMOT010000840.1 coordinate 251,419, forward strand.
ATATGCAATTTGACCTTGATCTTATCTATATGAAGGTTTTTTAACATAATACTCTGATTACACACCTAATGTTTGCTATATTGATGTATTTCATTCGAAAATTGATATTTGACGATCTATTAGGGACATTTGATTGCGTTTCAATGAAATACCTATTATTACACATCTATTTATCAGTATATCGATCACTTTTAAGAGAATAAGCTCTTTTAGGGACAGATTTATGACATATCATTGAGTTTAAGTTAAAGAGTGACAGTTTTTCAGCATTTTATTGCATTACGTTGAATACTAGTGGAGTACAAGCATTTAGACTTTGATTCTTTGCATAATAAGTTATTTTAACTGAATCCAAGCAATTGTGTGAGTATTCAATTAGTTGTTATTATATTTGATGAGAATGTATGTAATTTGACTTTAACCTTGTCTATATGAAGGTTGTTTAACATAATACTCTTATTACACACCTAACGTTTACTATATTGATGTATTTCATTCGAAAATTGATATTTGACGATCTATTCGGGACATTTGATTGTATTTTAATGTAATACCTATAATTACACATCTATTTATCAGTATATCGATCACTTTTAAGAGAATAAGCTCTTTTAGCGTCGGATTTATGACATATCATTGAGTTTGAGTTAAATAGTGACGGTTTTACAGCTATTCATTGCATTACGTTGAATTCTAGTGGAGTACAAGCATTTAGAGTTTGATTCTTTGCATAATAAGTTATTTTAACTGAATACAAGCAATTGTGTGAGTATTCAATTAGTTGTTATTATATTTGATGAGAATGTATGTAATTTGACTTTAACCTTGTCTATATGAAGGTTGTTTAACATAATACTCTGATTACACTCCTAATGTTTGCTATATTATTGTATTTTAGTCAAAAATTTATATGTGATAATCTGTTAGGGACATTTAGTTGTGTTTTAATATAATACTTATAATTACACATATTTTTGTCAGTATATCAATCAATTTTAAGATAATAGGCTTTTTTAGGGTCTTATTTATGGCATATCAATGAATTTGAGTTGAATAGTGATATTTTTGTAGCAATTCATTGCATTATGTTGAATTCAAGTGGAGTACAAGCATTTAGAGTACGGTTCAATGCATAATAAGTCTGAGTATTCAATTAGTTTTTGTTGTATTTGAACAGAATATATGTTATTTGACTTTAATCTTGTTTATATGAAAATTGTTTAACCTAATGTTTGTTATATTGATGTATTTCAATCGAAAATTGATATTTGGCGATCTGTTAGAGACATTTAATTGCGTTCTAATATAATACATATAAGTACACATCTATATGTCAGTATCTCGATCCCTTTTAGGAGAATAGGCTCTTTTAGGATCTGATTTATGATATATCAATGAATTTGAGTTGAATAGTGATGTTTTTGCAGCTATTCATTGCATTACGTTGAATTCAAAGGGAGTATAAACGTTTAGAGTTTGACTCATTGCATAATAAGTTATTTTAACTGAATAGAAGCAATTGTGTAAGTATTCAATTAGTTTTTATTGTATTCGAATAGAACATTCGTGATTTGATTTTGATCTTGTCTATATGAAGGTTTTTTAACATAATACTCTGATTACATACCTAATGTTTGCTCTATTGATGTATTTCAATCTACAATTGATATTTGGCGATCTATTAGGGACATTTGATTGTGTATTAAGGTAATACCTATAATTACACATGTATTTATCAGTATATCGATCAATTTTAAGATAATTAGCTCTTTTACGGTCTGATTTATGACATATGAATGAATTTTAGTTGATTATATTTTTCATGCTATTCGTTGCATTATGTTAAATTCAAGGGGAGTACAAGAATTTAGAGTACGATTCATTACATAATAAGTTATTTTAACTGAATACAAGCAATTGTGTGAGTATTCCATTATTTTTTATTGTATTTGAAGAGAATGTATGCAATTTGACTTTAATCTTGTCTATTTGAAGGTTTTTTAACACAATACTCTGATTACACACCTAATATTTGCTATATTGATGTATTTCAATCAAAAAAAGATATATGGCGATCTATTAGGAACATCGGATTGCGTTTTATTGTAATACCTATAATTATAAATTTTTTTGTTAGTATATCTATCAAATATAAGAGAATAGGCTCCTTAGGAATTGATTTATGATATATCAATAAATTTGAGTTAAATAGTGATGTTTTTACATCTATTCATTGTATTATGTTGAATTCAAGTGGAGTACAAATTTTGTATTTGATTCATTGCATAATAAGTTATTTTAACTGAATACAAGCAATTGTGTGAGTATTCAATTAATTTTTATTGTATTTAAAGGGAATATATGAAATGTGACTTTAATCTTGTCTATATGAAGCTTGTTTAACATAATACTCTTATTACACACCTAAGTTTGCTATATTGATGCATTTCATTCGAACAATGAAATGTGGCGATCTATTAGGGACATTTGATTGCGTTTTAATATAACACCTATAATTATACATCTTTTTGTTAGTATATCGATCAATTTTAAGAGAATAAGCTCTTTTAGGGACAGATTTATGACATATCAATAAATGTAAGTTAAATAGTGATATTTTTGTAGTTATTCATCGCATTACGTTAAATTCAAGTGGAGTACAAGCATTTAGTGTACGATTCATTGCATAATAAGTTATTTTAACTGAAGAAAAGTAATTGTGTGAGTATTCAATTAGTTTTTATTGTATTTGAAGAGAATATATGCAATGTGACCTTGAACTTATCTATATGAAGGTTTTTTAACATAATACTCTTATTACATACCTAATAAATACTATATTGATGTATTTCATTCGAAAATTGATATTTGACGATCTATTCGGGACATTTGATTGTATTTTAATGTAATACCTATAATTACACATCTATTTATCAGTATATCGATCACTTTTAAGAGAATAAGCTCTTTTAGGGTCGGATTTATGACATATCATTGAGTTTGAGTTGAATAGTGACGGTTTTGTAGGTATTCATTGCATTATGTTGAATTCAAGTGGCGTACAAGCATTTAGTGTATGATTCATTGCATAATAAGTTATTTTAACTGAATACAAGTAATTGTGTGAGTATTCAATTAGTTGTTATTGTATTTGAAGAGAATATATGCAATTTGATCTTAATCTTATCTATATGAAGGTTTTTTAACATAATACTCAGATTACACACCTAATAATTGCTATATTGATGTATTTCATTAGTAAATCGATATTTGACGATCTATTAGGGACATTTGATTGTGTTTTAATGTAATATCTATAATTATACATCTATTTATCTGTATATCGATCAATGTTAACAGAATAGGCTCTTTTAAGGTCTAATTTCTAACATATCAATAAATTTAAATTAAATAGTGATATTTTTTGTAACAATTCATTGCATTACGTTGAATTCAAAGAGAGTACAAATATTTAGAGTTTAACTCATTGCATAATAAGTTATTTTAACTTAATAGAAGCAATTGTGTAAGTATTCGATTAGTTTTTGTTGTATTCAAATAGAATATTCACAATTTGACTTTGATCTTGTCTATATGAAGGTTGTTTAATATAATACTCTGATTACATACCTAATTTTCGCTCTATTGATGTATTTCAATCTAAAATTGATATTTGGCTATCTATTAGGGACATTTGATTGCATTTTAAAGTAATACCTATAATTACACATCTATTTATCAGTATATCGATAACTTTTAAGAGAATTGGCTCATTTACGGTCTGATTTATGACATATGAATGAATTTGAGTTGAAGTGAGTGATGTTTTTGCAGCTATTCATTATATTACGTTGAATTCAAGGGGAGTACAAGAATTTAGATTATGATTCATTGCATAATAAGTTATTTTAATTGAATACAAGCAATTGTATGAGTATTCCATTATTGTTTATTGTATGTGAAGAGAATGTATGCAATTTGACTTTAATCTTGTCTATATGAAGGTTTTTAACATAATACTCTGATTACACACTTAATATTTGCTATATTGATGTATTTCAATTGCAAAATGATATGTGGCGATCTTTTAGGGACATCTAATTGCGTTTTATTGTAATACCTATAATTATACATCTTTTTGTTAGTATATCTATCAATTTTAAGAGAATAGGTCTTTTAGAAATTGGTTTATGACATATCAATGAATTTGAGTTAAATAGTGATATTTTTGCATCTATTCATTGTATTACGTTGAATTCAAGTAGAGTACAAGCATTTAGAGTACGATTCATTGCATAATAAGTTATTTTAACTGAATAAAAGTAATTGTGTGAGTATTCAATTAGGTTTTATTGTATTTGAAGAGAATATATGCAATTTGACTTTAATCTTATCTATATGAAGGTTGCTTAACATAATACTCAGATTACACACCTAATATTTGCTCTATTAATGTATTTCAATCTAATATTGATATTTGGCAATCTATTAGGTACATTTAATTGCGTTTTAATGTAATACATATAATTACATATCTATTTATCAGTATATCGATCAATTTTAAAATAATTGGCTCTTTTAGGGTCTGATTTATGACATATCAATGAATTAATGTTGAATTATTTATGCAGCTATTCGTTGCATCACATTGAATTCAAGTGGAGTACAAGTATTTAGAGTACGATTTATTGCATAATAAATTATTTTAACTGAATACAAGCAATTATGTGAGTATTCAATTAGTTTTTATTGTATTTAAAGGGAATATATGATAGTTGACTTTAATCTTATCTATATGAAGCTTTTTTAACATAATACTCTAATTACATACCTAATGTTTGCTATATTTGATTGCGTTTTAATATAATACCTAAAATTATACATCTTTTTGTTAGTATATCGATCAATGTTACGAGAATAGGCTCTTTTAGGGACTGATTTATGACATATCAATGATGTTTTTGCAGCTATTCATTGCATTACGTTGAATTCAAGTGGAGTACAAGCATTTAGTGCATGATTCATTGCATAATAAGTTATTTTAACTGAATAAAAGCAATTGTATGAGTATTCAATTAGTTTTTATTTTATTTGAAGAGAATATATGCAATATTACCTTAATCTTGTCTATATGAAGGTTTTTTAATATAATACTCTGATTACACACCTAATGTTTGCTATATTAATGTATTTTATTTGAAAATTGATATTTGGCGATCTATTAGGGACATTTGATTGTATTTTAATGTAATACCTATAATTACACATTTATTTATCAGTATATCGATCAAGTTTAGAAGAATAGGCTCTTTTAGGGTCTGATTTATGACATATCAATAAATTTATGTTGAATAGTGATGTTTATGCAGCTATTCATTGCTTTTCGTTGAATTCAAAGGGAGTACAAGCATTTAGAGTTCGACTCATTGTATAATAAATTATTTTAAAAGAATAGAAGTAATTGTGTAAGTATTCAATTAGTTTTTATTGTATTCGAATAAAATGTTCGCAATTTGACTTTGATCTTGTCTATATGAATGTTTTTTAACATAATACTCTGATTACATACCTAATGTTTGCTCTATTGATGTATTTCAATCTAAAATTGATATTTGGATATCTATTAGGGACATTTGATTGCGTTTTAAGGTAATACCTATAATTACACATCGATTTATCAGTATATCGATCAATTTTAAGAGAATTAGCTCTTTTACGGTCTGATTTATGACATATTAATTAATTTGAGTTAAATATTTTTGCAGCTATTCATTGCGTTACGTTGAATTCAAGTGGAGTACAAGTACTTGGAGTACGATTCATTGTATAATAATTTATTTTAACTGAATACAAGCAATTGTGTGACTATTCAATTAGTTTTTTTTTTGTATTTGAAGAGAATATATGCAATTTAACTTTAATCTTATTTATATGTAGGTTTTTTAACTTAATACTCTCATCACACACCTAATGTCTGCTATATTAATGTATTTCAATCGAAAAATGATATATGACGTTCTGTTAGAGATATTTGATTGTGTTTTAATATAATACCTATAATTATACATCTTTTTGTTAGTATATCAATCAATTTTAAGAGAATAGGCACTTTTAGGGACTGCTTTATGACATATCAATGAATTTGAGTTAAATAGTGATGTTTTTGCAGCTATCCATTACATTACGTTGAATTCAAGGGGAGTACAAGTATTTAGAGTGCGATTCATTGCATAATAAGTTATTTTTTCAGTGTACAAGCAATTGTATTTGTATTTAATTAGTTTTTATTATTTTTAAAGAGAATGTACGCAATTTGACTTTGATCTTGTCTATATGAAGTTTTTTGACATAATTCTCTGATTACATACCTAATATTTATTATATTGATGTATTTCAATCTAAAATTGATATTTGACAATCTATTAGGGACATTTAATTGTGTTTTAATGTAATACCTATAATTATACATCTATTTATCAGTATATCGATCAATTTAAAGAGAATATGCTCTTTTACGATCTAATGTATGACATATGAATGAATTTAATTTGAATAGTGATGTTTTTGCGGCTATTCGTTTCATCACGTTGAATTTAAGTGGAGTACAAGCATTTAGAGTACGATTCATTGCATAATAAGTTATTTTAACTGAATACAAGCAATTATGTGAGTATCAATTAGTTTTTGTTGTATATAAAGAGAATATGTGAAATTTAACTTTAATTTTGTCGATATGAAGATTTTTAATATAATACTCTGATTACACACCAAATGTTTGTTATATTGATGTTTTTCAGTCAAAAAATGATATGTGGCGATCTATTTGGGATATTTGATTGTGTTTTAATATAATACCCACAATTATACATTCTTTTGTTAGTATATCGATCAATTTTAAGAGAATAGGCTATTTTAAGGACTGATTTATGACATATTATGAGGAGTACAAGCATTTAGAGTACGATTCATTGCATAATAAGTTATTTTTCCTGAATACAAGCAATTGTGTGAGTATTCAATTAGTTTTTATTATTTTTAAAAAGAATGTACGCAATTTGATTTTAATCTTGTCTATATGAAGGTTTTTTAACAAAATACTCAGATCACACACTTAATGTTTGTTATATTGATGTATTTCAAACAAACAATGATATGTGGCGATCTATTAAGGACATTTGATTGTGTTTTAATGTAATACCTACAATTATACATCTTTTTGTTAGTATATCAATCAAGTTTAAGAGAATAGACACTTTTAAATATATCAATGAATTTGAGTTAAATAGTGATATTTTTGCTGCTATTTATTGCATTACGTTAAATTCAAGGGGAGTACAAGTATTTAGAGTTTGACTCATTGCGTAATAAATAATTTTAACTAAATAGAAGCAATTGTGTAAGTATTCAATTAATTTTTATTATATTCGAATAGAATATTTGTAACTTGACTTGTATCTTCTCTATATGAAAGTTTTTTAACATAATACTCTAATTACATAACTAATATTTGCTCTATTGATGTATTTCAATCAATTGATATTTGGCGATCTATTAGAGACATTTGACTGTGTTTTAATATAATACCTATAATTACATATCTATTTATCAGTATATCGATCAATTTTAAAAGAATACGGTCTGATTTATTACATATAAATGAATTTAACATAAATAGTGATGTTTTTGTAGCTATTCGTTGCATCACGTTGAATTCAAGTGGAGTACAAGCATTTAGAGTACGATTCATTGTATAATAAATTATTTTAACTGAATACAAGCAATTGTGTGAGTATTCAATTAGTTTTTTATTGTATATAAAAGGAATATATGAAATGTAACTTTAATCTTGTCGATATGAAGGTTTTTTAACATAATACTCTTATTACACACCCAATGTTTGCTATATTGATGTATTTCAGTCGAATATTAACATGTGGCGATCTATTAGGGATATTTGACTGCGTTTTAATATAATACCTACAATTATACATCTTTTTATTAGTATATCGATCAATTTTAAGAGAATAGGCTCTTTTAGGGACTGATTTATGACATATCAATGAATTTGAGTTGAATAGTGTTATTTTTGCAACTATTTATTGCATTACGTTGAATTCAAGTGGAGTACAAGCTTTTTAGTGTACGATTCCTTGCATAATAAGTTATTTTAACTGAATAAAAGCAATTGTGTGAGTATTCAATTAGTTTTTTTTATATTTAAAGAGAATATATGCATTTTGATTTTAATCTTGTCTATATAAAGGTTTTTTAACATAATACTCTGATCGCACACCTAAATTTTGCTATATTGATGTATTTCAATCGTAAATTGATTTGTGGCAATCTATTTGGGACATTTGATTGAGTTTTAATATAATACCTATAATTATACAATTTTTTGTTAGTATATCAATTAATTTTAAGAGAATAGGCACTTTTAGGAACTGATTTATGACATATCAATAAATTTGAGATGAATAGTGTGTTTTTGGAGCTATTCATTGCATTGCATTGAATACAAGTAGAGTACAAGCATTTAGTGTACGATTCATTGCATAAAAAATTATTTTAACTGAATACAAGCAATTGTGTGTGTATTCAATTAGGTTTTATTTCATTTAATGAAAATGATGATATTTGTAATTTTACATTTAATATATAAGATTACATATATAAATATGTAATTTTAAGATTAAATAAGTAAAAAAAATTATTTTTTAAGGGTACTGTATGTTATTTTTTCTCATATTTATTATGTACATATACTTTTAAATTATGTAGTCTTTTTAGTGGTGGTATTTTCTATTTTAGTGAAATGTCATACTGATTCCGTTAGATATTCTTGAAAATAAGTAGTGAGTTTTTTAATCATAATCTTTCACATTTGACATGATCGTTAAATAATAAAAATTATTTATTTTGAGTCATAAATAATATTAATATAAAATATTAATGAAATATTTATGTGTCACAAAAATTTTAAAATATATAATATTATGCATTTTTTTCATAAAATTTATATTATATAGTTATCATTTTTTGAAAATATGCAGTGCAATATAAAAAAAATTATGAGAAATATATATAAAAATTTTAAATTTAATTTTTAACATATTTTTTAATATAACTGTTAATTCTATTTTATATCTTACATATTTAATATATCAAATAAATTTTATATATGTCCAATATATTTATATACGTGATTTTAAATTTTACCTCGTTGTACTCTAATTCTCATTTCTTTTTTAAAATAAAATTCGAAATGACTTGAATTTACTCAAAAAAAAAAGATTGCATTTATGATCTTAACTTTTGATTGATAAGTTGTTGTTTTTGGACTTCACAAATTTATTTCAAAGTGTAGTGCAATTTAAAAAGAATTACAACTTAAAGTTCATATTAAGAAAAATTGAGAGAATAAGTTATAATTTTTATAAACTAAAAAAATTCAAAGACTAAATTATAATTTTATAAAGTTTAAAATAAAATCTAAAGAAAGTCAGTAGACTAAATTATAAGTTTTTAAGATTTAAAATCAATTGAAGAAAATCATAAGTCCAAATGATAATTTCTTTAAAAAAATAAATGTTTTAATGTTTTAAAAATGAAGTGACTAAATTATATTTTTTTAGGATATGAGAGTAGAAATAAGAGAAGTTAAAGGACTAAATAATAATTTTAAAAACTTAAGGTTGTATTAAAAAAATTAGTGATCAAATTATAAATTTAGTTGTATGAAATTATGATCTAATATTAGGATTAAGAAAAATTATGAAATTAAATTATAATTTCTATTATAAAGAATCGAGATATAAGGTCAAGATCTAAAGAAAATAGTAGAGTAAATTGTAATTTCATAGGTCTTAAAAATGAAATTTAATCAAAATTAATAGAGCAAATTATAGGTTTAGGATTTTAAACCAAGAGAAAATGAAATTACATGTCTAAATTATATGGCTGTTTTAATTTTATAGAAATCGAGAGACTAAATTATAATTTTTTAGATATAAGATTACAATTAAGAGAAGTTAAGATAATTTTTTAGAACCTAAAGTTGTATTTAAAAAAATTAGATCCCAAATAAAAAGTTTAATTGCAAGAATTAGTGCTAGGATTAGGAGTAAAGAAAAGTTAAGGACTAAATTATAATTTTAATTATAGATACTCAAAAAATAAAAATAAGACTTAAAGAAATTAGAAAAGTAAATTATAATTTTGTAGGACTTAAGGTGAAGTTTAGTAAAAATTAGGAGATCAAATTATAAATTTTGAGGATTTAAAATCAAAGTTAATGAAAATCACGATCCAAATTATATCTTCTGTAAAAATACATATATTTTAATATTTTAAAAATTAGGAGTTTAAATTATAATTTTTTTAGATTTAAGACTAACATTAAGAGAAGTTAAAAGACCAAATTATAATTTCTGAAGAACCATGTGTAATGACCCAAAATTGAATTCATGGAGTGGAACTAGATTTGCTCAATCGTAGTAGATTTCATCTAGGTCCACCAGGATTTCTTGAAGGTCCTAATAAACTTGGATGGAATGCCAATTAATTTTGAGAGACTTGATTGTAATTTTTCTCCAATTCACCTAAGAGAGGTCTAGATTAATTACATTAAACTAAGTGATTAACCTAATTTAAATTCTATTTGAGACTAAAATCAATTCTAATTCTCAAGCCTTAAGTCATCATGCAAGCTCCACACTTATTAGAATTAGTGAGAAATAATTAAATAGCCTAAGGGGTGTTTGGTTCAATGTTATCTTGTCGTTATGTTATGTTATCTTGATGTTATGTTACGTTATTTAGAGAAAATAATTGTTTGGTTTAATGACATCTATAAATAATCTTTTATAAGATTATAAAATTATTAGTCAAAGAATAACATCTTGATGACATGACATCTATATTACATAACATAACATAACACCAAAATAACAATAAATCAAACATCCTCTAAGTTATATTTGACGTAGTTATTGTTGGGTGTTTTTTGAGAAATTTTTTTCTTAAGAAGATTTATCTTCTTCCCTATCTTCTTCCATCCTCGATGAAAGCTCATGAACCTCGAGGAGGCCTTCTTTCTGCTAAAGTTGACGTAGATGAGAGCGAAGGAAGAGAAGTTGGAAGGGACGACAGAAAGAGGTCAAAGATTTAAAAAGAATATCTACATTTTTTAGGTTTCAGGAGAATCCAAATTATTACTGTAAAGTAATTTTTTATGTATTTGAGATCAAAGATTAAAATCTGCTGAAACTCCGAAAAATTTGACAGATTTCAACCTTCGGCCTCATTTAGTTCAAGCAGTCTTTTTTTATTCAACACAACTTTTAACTATAAAAATCAACTTTATTTCACTACTAATACAAATATAAATATTATAATTAATTTTATTTTATATTTTATATATGCTTTCTTATTAGACTTTGAAAATGAAATATATTTTTTTTCTTGTTAAAAAAAAAGCTCGAACTAAACGAGGCCGAATTGTAGATAAATCAAATGACCTTTAATTGAGCTAAAATTCTGTAGAGTGGTAATGGACTTATATATCTACAAGTTTTATAATTAATACTTAGCTTAATTAAGCCATTTAATTTATTTTAATTGCTCTAAAGTCCTGTTTGACGCTAGAATCAAAATAGTACTAATTTAAAAAATAACAATAATAATAATAAATAAATTTTTTTATCATTCTACACAAATTCTAATATGAAAAAACGTTATTTTATTTCACATGCTCAACAATTTTCAATAAAAATATCAATTTTATTTCACATCTTAGATCAAAATATTCGAATCGAGTATTTTGATTTAAAATATGAAATAAAGTTAATATTTTTATTAAAATTTATTGAGTATGTGAAGTAAAATAATATTTTTTATATTAAAATTTATGTAGAATAATTAAAAAATTTATTTATTATTATTATTATTATTATTATTATTATTATTTTTTAAACTAGTACTATCTTAGTTCTCATTTTAGCCCTCGCGCTAAACAGGGCCTAAGTTACTATAATTTACGGTCTAGAATAAGCTGAAAATATGTGGTGATTTGAAAATATTTAATTCTATGAGATGGATTCTAAATGACATAAAACTTTGTCACTTTATGCCTTACAATTTTGATGTTTAATATTTGGCTTAAAAATATTATTTGATAGATATTTTAATTGATTGAATCTAGTGCAAAAATTCAAGAATTAATATCACAAATATTACTTTTGTGATATATATCTTGATCAAATGACTTACAATAAGAATGAAAACTTGCAGAGTAATATATCACTTAATTTACTACAATTTTTATATTCGGAGTTGAGTATGACTAAAAGTATATTCTTGTATTTTATTAGGTGAAGTTTGATTGAAAATTTATATTCAGATTTACAATAAAACTACGTATAGTAAAATAAAGTTTAATAGAAATTAGGGGATGAAATTATAATTTTTTAGAATTTAAAATCACAACAAAACTAAAATAAATCACAGGTTCAAATTATAATTTTTTTAGTCTTACAAATTAGGATATTTAAATTATGATTTTTAGAAGTTAAAGACTGAGATTAAGGGAAGAACAAATAATAATTTTTTAAAACTTAAAGCTATGTGTAAAAGAAATTAGTGACTAAATTTTAAATTTAATCGTAGAGAATTAAGAGTTAAGATTAAGACTATGAAAAATCGAAGGACTAGATTGTAGTTTTTATTATAGAGAAATTAAAAGACTAAATTATAATTTTGTAGGACTTAAGATAAATTTTAATATAAAGTAGAGATTAAATTATATCTTTTAATTAATAATTAAGATCTAAGATTAAAATTAAGAAAAACTGTGGGAAGGAATTTTAATTTCTTTGAACTTGTGATTAAAACTAACACAAATTACAAGATCAAAGTATGAATTATTTAAATTAAAGATCAAGATATAAGATTATTTCTTAAAAAATTAAGAATCAAATTATAATTTTTTTACAAAAATATAAGGTCTAAAGTAAAAATAGTTAGAAGCCAAATGATTAATTATAATTCTCACAAAAAGACAAATATGACTGAACTTACTCCCATTTATTTGCAGAAAAAGATAAAAAAATTTACCTTCAAACATTCTCTCCTTTAATATAGTATATATAAATATATAGATAAATATTACAATTTTATGTATTATGTGAATAAAAATCATTAATTTTTAATATAATTAACTACTATACTTTAGGATTATAAATGAATCAAATTAAACTGAGTGCATGGTGATTTGTTCAAACTCATAAAGACAATTGACTAAAACTTAGCGCAAGCTCGAACTCAAATTTATTAGAGCTTGGTTTACGATCATGAAGACATTTTTGGGCTTCTAATACGTAAAAAATCTCACAAATGTGTTTGTGAATAAACTCACTAATATATTCGCTAATAAGCTGATATACAATATGAAAAAATGATAATATACATTTGAGTTAACAAACATGAAAATCATAAATTTTTATCAAGAACATTAACGTGTTCACGAACAAACTAATAATTGAGCATATTTATGAGGTTCATTTTTTAAAAAAAGTTCATAACTTTCATATGAATAATTTACGAGCATTAGCAAACTGAATACTAGCTAGTATGTTTAGACTCGTTCATTCACTAATCGATTTTTGAAATTATGTTCAAATTTATTTATTAATATTAACAAATCAAATATAAACAATTTTATCAAACACGCATTCATCTACAACCCTACTAATCCTTAAACTCTAATGAGGTATGATGCGATAACTCACGAGCTATCGATCGATTTAGTGGTTTTGACTAGAGTTAGCGTGAACAATTAACAACTGGACTTCATTAAAGTCGCCAATTCCAAGGGATGATAGTAAGGCAAAATTGAGTCAGGTTAAATGAAACTTATTCTTATTTGTTTTCTTTTAATCATGACCCATACCCGCTTTATACTTATTTTCACCTCGCCCTGCTTCACCCCGCTCTGCCCTGTCTTGCTTCATTCCTACCAATTGTGCCTGCCTTATTCTACCCTGCCCCTAACTATCCCAAATCTAATATTAATAATTTGTTTTAAATTAAAATATAGAAATAATATCTATTTAAAACTTTTTAATCGTAACGAATTTTGTGTCAATATGCGTTTAATTTTGTTATATTTGAATTATAGATTACATGTATAATTTTACTATTTATACGTCACATTATTAAACATATTTCATAAAAAATTGCCACCCTGGCATTAATCGCACGTTCGCCCACGTGCATTTTTCGTGGCGCTATACAATTGGCTAGGAATGCCGCACGCTGTTCTTCTCTTCGTAGCTGATTCCTCCCCTGAACTGCAACAATGACAGGCGCACCTTTCACTCAAAAAAAAGGAAAGCCCGTCCGTCTTTTCTTTCATCATTTTTTTTCTTCAAATCATTCAAATAAATTTTGGCAAATTACATCCTGATCTCTGAATCAAGCATCACTTAAACATCAGTATAACCCTTTTTTCATGATCAAGTAAAACTTAATTTTAAACAATTGAGGCAGACTAACTTTTAAAGAAAATAGTAGAGACGCACATCCTCCACTTCCCGTTGGCTTTCTTCACCATGACGACGTTGGTGAGCCAATGAAGATATTGAACTTCCCTGATGTAGCCTGCTCCTAATAGTTTATTGGCTTTCTCTTCAACAGTATTCTGCCTTTCTCCTGCCATAACCCTTTTTTTTATTTTATGGGAATGACAGTACTTGTTATGTTCAGATGATGCTCACAGACAGCCCTGTCAACACCCGAAATATCATCAGAAAACCAAGCAAAAACGTCGATATACTCAGAAAGCAAGACAGTGATTTCCAACTGCTGCTTGTCATTCATAGATGAGGATAAATTTACACACTATAAATTAAAGTCTAGAGGTCAATAATGACTTTGATCCCACACATAATATCATAATTTCATAGATATTTTAAATATCATATATTTTGAACCACTAGACTTCACAATTAAATTTTATTTTCTTAAATTATCTATATGAAATTAAATTCTATACTTGTCTGTATGAAATTTGTGTAAAAGTATTTTTAAGAAAAGAAAATAAATTTTTAAAAAGAATAGTCTTACTTCAAATTTATGAATAGTACATATCTTATATTTTATATTTAGTATACTTACATTCGTCACCTTTCTGAAAAGAAAATATAATAAATTAAAGTAGACGTAAGTATCTTGCAAAGAGCGGAATGAATTTGCAAATAAGAAAAAGTAATGTTCGGATTGATTTATTAAAGTTCACCACGGAAGTAATGCCTAGGTCATATTGCAAGTTTTGTTGAAGCTAAGGTAGTTTCAAGAAGTTGAGACCATTACATAAGTGATTCTGGATCACAAGGACCCAGCTGTAATTTTCTCGAAATTATTCACTCGATCCTTTTTCTTTCTTCCACTTGAAAGCTATAAAGAAATCTCATGATTTCTTCTGTGATTCTCTCAACCCGAATCGATCGCCACTTCCACGGGCTCGATGTACTCCTGCTGCCGTCCTTCTACTGATCTCACCTTCTTCCCTTCGGAAGACAGGCTCCGGCCGCCGTACTGCCGACCGATCTCTGCCCTCGCGCCGTCTCGATGGCCAGCGGCGGCGGCGGCGGCGGCGGCGATGGCGTCATCGGCGGGTGGATCGCCGGTTCTGGAAACGATTGTGATCCGCTGTGCGGGGCGCCAACGGGGGAGGAGGAGGAGGCTGGCGCGAGATTGGGCGATCGCGGCGATCGGGGAGGCGATCGGGGGTTTTGAACAGGGAGGTGAGGCGGCGGCCGCGGCGGCAGAGGAGAGGAGGAGGCGGGCGGAAGTGGTTGCAGCGGCTGCGATGACGGCGGTGCTGGGGACCGGGAATCGGGTGATGTACAAGCTCGCTCTCGTCCCCCTCAAGCAGTATCCATTCTTTCTCGCCCAGCTAGCCACGTTCGGGTCAGTGATCCTCTCCCCCTTCTCTATCTTTCCTTACTGCTCTCGGAAAGCGGTTTTTGAGTAGAAGATCGAATGAAAAATATTTGTTTTTGCACTGTCGTCCCTTGAAAATTTTTTATTTACATTTGTACTCTCGGGTTAAAGTAGACAGGAGGCGTAACTTGCTAATTTTGTCAATGTTGGGAGGTTTTCCGACATTTTTGACGGTTTTTTAGGTCGCGGCGCGGACGAGTGCAATAAAGAACTATTCGTTCTAAAAATGCTCTTACTGCGGAATTTTACTACATATTTTCTGTTGAGAATCTGCAACTGAAAAACCTATGCTGGGGACTGTTGAGATGCCTTAAATCCTAACTCATTCAATGTTCTTAACCAATTATCTGGCCTTTTACCATAAACTGGTTGACCCAAAATTTTGCCAACAAATCGGGAAATGAAGGAATTTTTAGGAAATGAAGGAATCTTTTTTTAGGTTGTGATGCAAGCACAGATGGAAGGGAAGTTATAATGAAATATAAAATGACAAAAGAGAGAAAGAACAGACACAAAAATAAATATGTACATGAATACATAAGGATAAGTGAAGGTCAGAGATAATGTGAAACTGTTCGATGCCCTTCTCTGCTATTCCTAAGAACTTAATCTCGTTCAATGCCCATCTCTATGTGGGCCATACCTTAGGAGATCCTAGTCCTATTCGATGTCCATCTTTACGTGGACCATACCTTTGAAGTCCATCCCATCAGCATTTCTACGCAATGTGGGGTTTAGAAAGAAAACTGTGATTTCATTCCATAATAACGTCCATCTCTATTGCATCATTGCATCCATATATATAGATTCACGATATTACAAGATGACAAATGTAACTTACCTTAACAAATAAATAACTACAAAATGACAAGTATATCATTTTTATGATAAATAATAACCCAAATATCAATAATAACTACAATAATGTACATAAATAAAAATAGCTTGTATGCTCTTTCATCAAAATACTAAATGTGATATAGGCATGAATGGAAGGGAAGTCATAATTAAATATAAAAATGACAAATGAGAGAAAGAAAAAGAGTCACAAAAATAAATATGCACATGAATATATAAAGATAAGTGAAGATCAAAGATAATGTGAACCCATTTGATGTCCTCTACTTGGGTATCATATTTTCTCAATCTCTTGGGACTTAATCTCGTTCGATATCCATCTCTATGTGGGCTATACCTTTGGAGTCCATCTCATCAGCATTTTTATACAACTGCAAGGTTCAGAAAGAAAACTATGATTTTATTCCATAACAACATCCATCTCTATTAGACTATTACACCATTATATCCATATATATATTCATAATATTACAAAATGACAAATATATCTTCCCTTAATAAATAACTACAAAATGACAAATATATTATTTCTATAATAAAGTACGACTCAAATAATAATAACTACAATAATGTACGTAACGTAAAAGTGGCTTCTATGCTCTTGCATTAAATTACTCCTTTTAAAAGAACTTGACCTTGAGTTCTAAAAGAGCAGAGAGGTGAGGTCCTTGAAGTGATTTAAATGACATAATTCTATGCCTCTCCCATCCTCGCCATACATGGGTTGCTTACATTTTTTTCTTTCTTTGGACATTAGATACTTCTTGCTTTTATAAATTTCAACACATGAAATAATATACTCTCCTACCATTGGTTCCTTCTATGAATCTTTGAAGTTCTGATGCATCAAAACTTCAAAGTGTCCATGAATGTAGTTGCTGTTGTGTTTTGTGTGCACACCTACCCAATTTCTCATTGTTGTGGCAATAGAGTTCAAGAAGTAGTCTTAAGATCAGTCAGATTTCTCATAAAGAAATTGGAGAGTTTTGGATGAAGATGAAGATGGCAGAGGCGTGGTAGTGGCGGCGTGGTGGTGACAGTGAGTCAAGCCGTTGCACTTGCAGAAGATACAAGTTGGCAACATCATTAATTGTCGTAAATGGTCGATGGTTGGTAAGAGGTTGCAGCAAATCGGCGGGTGGATGGGATGGGTGGTCTGTAGTGATAAGTTTGTCATTATGGTTTTTGTTGAGGCCAATGAAGAGTAAGAGGAAATTTAAATTATATCTAAGTCCCCGCAAATTTGAAGTGATTTTGATTGAAGTAATAATGTTGATGTGTAAAAGGGTTTAATTGCAACCTACAGTGGAGTGAGATGGCAATTGCAAGGGAATGTTGCTGCCACATTTTATGTAAGGGAGGTGGTGGGAGAAGTTATTAGGCAGTTATTGAATGAGTAGTTAATAGAAGTTAATATGTGATTAATAACAATAACACAATTATTAGGAAGTTATGATCATAATGGATAATGTAGTAGGCATCATTGGGAGGGTGGATAACAATGAAAATATCGAGGAATTTCTAGCTATTAGGATGAAGATTCAAATTATAAATTTAAGATTAATGCTCATTTTTATATGAATACATAATTGGATAATTATGTAGAGAAATTGATGATAGTTTGGGTGGAAAATTTAAAATTTAAAATTTTCTTCTCATTTTTTGACTTTTTTTCTTGTTAAAATTTATTGTTTTTACCATATATATATTTCTTTAAATGAGAGAATGGAAACAACGTTAATATATGGTGGAAAGAAACAGAAACACAAAAGAAAAAGTATTAGAAATAATGAAAACATAAAAATAAAAAAGATCACTTTGTTAAGAAATGAAGAAAAAACTTACACACTAATACTAAATATGTAGGCACAGATGAAAGGGAAGTCATAATTAAATTTGAAAATGACAAATGAGAGGGAAGATACACAAAAATAAATATATACTTAAATACCTAAGGGTAAGTGAAGTTCAAAGATAATGTGAATCCTTTTAATGTCCTCTACTTGGGTATCATATTTTTTCGATCTCCTAAGAACCTAATCTCATTCGATGTCCATCTCTATGCGGGCCATACTTTTGGAGTCCATCATACCAGCATTTCTACGCAACCGCAAGGTTCAGAAAGAAAATTGTGATTTATTCTATCTCTGTTACATCATTATATCCATATATATAGATTCATAATATTACAAAATGACAAATATACTTTCCCCTAATAAATAACTATAAAACTACAAATATATTATTTCTATAATAAGTAACTACCCAAATAATAATAATAACTACAATAATGTACATAAGAGAGAAATGACTCTTGATTGTTGGTTACTAAGCAAAAACTTGTTGGGGTTTTGGTCGTGACTTCGAGAAGAGTTTGCGTTTTACTGTCGGCTGCCAAGTCATAAATAGATGGAATTTAGGCTAGGACATTGAGGAGGGGATTGCCCTTCATTGTTGGTTGTCTAGTTGCTAAATGTATTAAGTTTTAGAATGGAACTTCGAGAAGAGAATTGCCCTTCATTGTTAGCTGTTTAGCTATTAAGTGTTTTAGGTTATAGGATGGGACTTTGAGAAAGGGGTTGCCCTTGATTCCTTAGGCATAAATAGCCATTTTGTTCATGATACTAGGAAATTTGTTGACTCACAGGGAACACTTAGGTCTAGTTTGTTTAGGGCTTTAAAACTCAAAACTCATCCAAAAAGGTTTTCATCAATATTTTATATTTCTTCATATCATACACAAATTTAAACATTAAAAAATAACTTATTTCATATCTTATAGAAATCTCAGTCTTAAAAAATAATTTTATTTCATATTTTGCACATATTTTAATGAAAAAATTAATTTTATTTCACATTCAATACAATCCTTAATAATAAAATAATTTTATTTTATAAAATAATATTTTTCTCTTTCAATCTCAAAAATAACTTCAAATATTCCTAAAACATGTTCTGGCTGTTCGATGTGGTTAATTTGAAGAGATTTATTGAGACGATGTGCACCTGTGTAAGGTTAGTTTGGTTTATTGAAATTACAAGATATATTTGTGTATAAAATTTAGGAATAGCATCTATTAAGGTCGTTGCTGCTCCATGTCCTTGGCATAATTTTGCTGCTATCTCTCAACAATTTGTAGGTGTGGGGACTGACCAATTCTCGAACAATAAGTGGTCCTTCCTAATTTTGATTCTAATTTTCTCAGCGTCATGCCTTTTCTCACCTCATTTTTGATATTGAGGACAAGCTCTCCTCACTGAAATTCCATCTGTATATATGTTTGTTATAATATTTTGCATTGCATTGCTTGTGTGCCATTTGTTCTAAGTGTAACAACATACCTTAGATCTTTGAGTGGCAACTTGAGCCATCTCCCTTGGTTTTTCAGCTCTTCCATTGACGAATGTTCTTTATGTCGTAGCTTGTCGCTAGTTTGACTCTAGGAGAATATGCTTCAAATTCAACAAGGATCACTATCATCCCCTCATAAACTAGGGAATATAGTGTTTCACTCATTGCGACGATTGGTGTTAAGTTCCAAAACCATTGCTAGTTGTTCATCGGTTCCTTAGAGCCTTGCTCTTATGAGTCATTTCTTGTGGGTGTTGATGAATTTTGAGTTTCATGCTTTGGCTTGCCTATTAATTTGTGGATGTTGTATTGAGGCGAACTACAGGTTGGTTTCGTGGCTGAAATATAGGTCTTGAATAGCATTACTAGTGCAGCCTATGTCGTTGTCACAGATCAGGTTGAGTTGGATTTTGAAATAGCATATGATCTGACTCCAAATGAAGTTTTCACTTGACCTATCATGGGATGTGCCATTGCCTTGGCCTTTTTTGTAATGACTTAAATTTGAACTTAATTAGTAATACATGTTCATGTTTGATTAATGAGGATTTAGAAATGGACTTGATGTAGATCCTAAATCACCTAATTGAATTGATTGTTTTGAGGAAATGTGTGTAAGTTTCTCTACCCAACTTTGAACTTGCGCTTGTTGGGAATCTAGAGAACTTCCTGTCTTAGAAATGTGTCTTGGTGGTGTTGGGTGTTTGTCTTTAGGCACCTCACTCTTTTTTTTTTTGGTTGGCTTTGCCAACTTGGAGCACAATAATTTTGACGGCATTGGCATCCTCCAAATGTGTTCTTCTTTGGGCTCTGGCTCTCATTTTTGCTAGTGCCTTTGGCATGTTATTTACGAACGAGTCGTAGGCCTCATTTGGTTCAGGCCATTTTTCTGGCCCAACACAACTTTCAACTGTAAAAATCAACTTATTTCACTTCCAATATAAATATAAATATTATAATTAATTTTATTTCACATCTTATATACTTTCTAATACTAAAGTAAGTTTTTTTCTTATTAGACTTAGAAAATAAAATATATTTTTGTTTCTTGTTAAAAAAAAAAGCTCGAACCAAACGAGGCCGTAGAGTTCTCCTGAGAGGATTTTGTGGATGAAAATCATCATTCATTTGTCGTCGATGGTGTCTTTTGTCTCTGCGTTCATTTTCGAAAAGTGATTGAGGTATTCGCGCAGTGGTTTTTTGTGTCCCTGCTTGATCTGCCACAGTTCAAGAATAGTTTGAGAAGTGTCTTTCAAAGTGAATCTTGTTTGGAATTGCTTTGTGAATTGCTCGAAATTGTGGATAGAGTTGGTCGGGACTTCGTCCAACGCTAAGTCTACCGATGTATTGTGAAACAAATGGCATTTATATCCTTTGGAAATGGGATCACATATGCTGAGCGTTCTTGTAGCACTTCACATGTGCTATGTCTGATTTGCCATTGTAATCATTGAACTTTGGTGGCTTGAAGTCTTAGGGCATCGAGGCTGGTAGGATGGCCTGTGCGAAGATAAAGTTAGCTGGGATTGTCTATGGCTAGATCTATGGATGACTCTCCTCGAATGGCTATGCCTCGAGAAGGTCGAGGGTTGCCATGTTTTGGTGGTGGTGTTGTGCTTGTCATGGTTTTGGCCGTGGCTGGTGTGGCCTGTTGTTGCGGCTCTTGTTGCGAATGTTGGAGGAGTTGGGAAGGTTTGGTATGAGTGCATTCATGGGTTGTGATATTGCTACATATTGGTTTGTTAAGCAATTAATGGATGGTTGTAGTTCCACCCGTCTTGCTGGGATCGGAGATGGGCTAGTTTGGTGTGGTGAGATTTGAAGACAAAGGTTGTGGGCACTGTTGGAAGTGTTTGCCATAGGGTGATTTCAGAAGAAGGTTTTAGGGAGAATGAAGTGTTTGGGTTGTATTATTTCGGTCCTACATAGGGGAACCAAACTTGTTGACACAAAATTTTGCTAATAATTTGGATGACCAAAATTATGAAGGAAAATGAATACAAACTTTAAAAGCCAAAGGGGGATACCATTTTTATGAAAACCTAGGTGATCTGGGAAAACCATGACTCTATCTTAGCAGTTTAAAAGTTCTTCTATATTTATGTAAAAATGCAAGTTATAGGAGGTGGAAATATTAAAATTACAATAGGGGACATCTGTCGAAGAGCTCTCCTTTAGCTTTGTTTAGGGGGTTGAGAATCGGAGGTGAAGTTGGGATGCTCTGGAACCTTGTGATGTTGGTTGCGAATTAAAGAGAAGTCCGGAGTGAAGAGTCCCTACTTTGACGTTTTTGGATTATAGCGGTGGGTCCTCATGATGATCTCTCACAACTACTGCGCCATTCTAAATTAAGAAAATATATGTGGTGGGGTATGCTAGACGATCAGGCAGTGGCAGGATATGGTTGGCGTGTGCGATCATGTTATTGAAACTTGTCTGATATGTTGTAGATTTGCTGACTGGCGTATAGACTTTTGAAATCAATTCGAACAACGGTGTTTGATGGGTGGATCTTCTCCTAACATGTCCCTAGTTTTAGCTGGCTCCTTATAGAATTTCGTGCTGACTGGCAAAATTATTTTCAACTAAGGTTGTTTTACTAGTATCATTTATCTAGGAATCCCTACGGTCTGCCATTCGATATGCCAGTTATCATTACACATATATATGGTTGAGACCTAAAGTGGAATTGCCATCATACGACCAATATCACACTTTGTAAGAGTATTACAAGTTATGTTCTTGAGTATTATATCAACGACAATTGGATTAATGTTAAGGATATGATTTTTTCTACTTTTGTAACTCTAAATTGAGAATTGTTAGCCTTAAATTTGGAGTGAACTTCGTTAAATCTCTATCACTCTTTGTTTGTATCTATGCTTTGATTTCAATTTTCTTCATTTTTCCTAACGTGGGCAATCTCCTGTAATGAATATGTTGCTGAGGTTGTTAAACCTTGGGGCCCGAGGGAGTTGGCATTTGAATTTCTTATGCTATTCGTGATCTTCCATTTTTTTAGCAACTGTGAGAAATATTATTATGTTTTGTCACAACTAAATTTATCATTTACAGGTATGTTGTTGTATACTTCTCCATCCTCTATTGCCGTTATCAAGCTGGTATTGTCACTGATGAGATGCTTTCTGTGCCCAAGACTCCTTTCCTGTTTGTTGGATTATTAGAAGCTCTTGGGGCTGCATCAGGGATGGCAGCTGGTGGTATGCTATTTATAAATTCTTATACACCATAGCATATATATATATATATATTATACTCTTTTTTACGCCATATACCACGTTGTCCCTGCAAAAACCTTGTTAAATTTTGTTACTGCAGTAGTTGTGATAGCTATGTTTGGATGTAGCATACTTGAATAAATTAAGCTACCTTGCACATTTGCTATCTTGGAGATAGCTTAGACTTAAGAAGCATAAGGCTCTTTAAGCTGCCTAAGTTCAATTAGTAAGGCTTAACATTGAAAGTTAAGTTGCTTTAGAAAAGACGTTTGGCAATGTATTTTCATTAAGCAGCTTAAAACCTTTACTTGGCTATTTTGAGCAGCTTAATTGGTGTAGCCAAATGCGATGTCTATCATCTCCATAAACCACTGTTCTTGCAATTTCTTTAAGGTGCTGATGTTTATTTTTCCATGACCATGTGCTTTGTTGTTCTAGTTATCCCTCCTTTTGAGATCCAATGATGATGTTTGACTACTAAAAGCTTTCGGCAAGGAATGTCGAAAAAACAAGGAATTGTTTGATATGAAGCCTCATGAAATAATGTCAATGGGGAAATCTTCAAAGTTCCTTGAACAAAGATATCCTTAAAATAGATGGCCTTTAGGATGGTTATTTGTAGAAGGTGACGTAAAATTGAAGGCCTTTGTCGGATAAATGTGTTCTTCAACAAAGATAGAAGTTGAAGAAAAGTATTCTTTGATGAAGGTTATCCTTGAAGAAGTTTTTTCCCCCCATAAGAGGTCTCCTAAAGTCAAAGAAGCTACCCGTTTATCAAATTCTTCGAGAAGAGTTATATTCCTTGAACAAAGATATCCTTAAAGTAGATGGCCTTCAGGACGTTATCTGTAGAAGGTGAAGTAAAATTGAAGGCCTTTGTCAGAGAAATGTGTACTTGAACAAAGATGGAAGTTGAAGAAGGTTATCCTCGAAGAGGTTTTTCCCCATAAGAGATCTCCTAAAGTCGAATTATCAAATTCTTTGAGAAGAGTTATCTTAGGAATACTTGAATTTCTTGTGTGAAGCCAGGTCACATGAATTAGGCTTGTGGTAACAGGAGAAGGTTGACAAAAACTTCATCTTTATACACTTGAGCCATAAAAAAAGAATAGTTCTAAGTGCTCTTTGGTGTTGAAGAAATAAAACATGTCTGGCCTGCTAAGATATGATAGATATAGGTGGTTGTCTTGGGGGTATCCTATCATGTAGCTTCTTGTAGGTGCTATTTTTGTCTTGCTGGCCCGCCAACTATGGAGTTTTATAGATCGGTAACTATGATGTTAAGAAGTTTGTGTCAAGATTGTTGAATTAGAAATCAGCTTGGGGTGCAAGTTGTTGCTCAGAGATGAGAGGCACATTGATGCTCCTTGCCTGCATCACACGTACCAAACATTTGTCGGAACTTGCTCTTTGTCGGAAAGCTCAATGACAAATGCTACATTAAGACCTTTAACAAAGGAAAGTGGAAGCTTGCCAAGGGTCATTTGCGGCAGCTAAGGGCCAAAGTGTTGTTCCCCTTAGAAAAAAAAGCCAAGGGCCAAGGTATGCAAATTCTTAGCAGAAATGTTGAAGGAAGGCTTCAGAAAGGAGCTGTGGCATTGAAGGCTGGGCCACGTAAGTGAGAGGGCCTATAGGCCCTCGAGAGGAAAAAGCTCATGCCAAGCCTTGGAGGTACATATCTTAACAAGTGTTGGTGTGTTGCAGGGAAGTAGACTAGGGTGCTCTTCATGAAGCTGTTATTTTGCAAGAAGGCCAAACCTCTGGAGAAGGTGTAGTCTTATATTTGTTAGATAAGGCACAGATCGCTCTGGGAGTGTTGTACTTTGTCACCTTGATGAACGACTTCTCAAAGAAAGATTTGAGGTTACCCCTTGAAGTTGAAAAGATACTTATATTAAACATGTAAGGTCTCTTAAGTGCATCCTTATGATACTGGGGGTGAATACCATGGATTGTTCATACAATATTGTCAGCTTGATGTCATTCAACATGAACGCTTAGTGACGAAGTTCTCTCTTCAAAATGGTGTTCAAAAGGATGAATTATGCCATTATGTAGGGTTAGATGCTTGTTGTCCCTTGCGAAAAATGCTGAAGTCATTTTGGATAGAGGTAATGATGACAACAATGGACCTCGTCATCTGATCACAGAGCATGCCCTGGACCGTGATCTTTCATAAAGTTCTGACAAAGAAAGGTTGTCTCTCTCAAGCATCTACGAGTTTTTTATTTTCAAGCATTTTTCATTTGTTGAAAATGATAGGGCAAAGTTTGTCCCTCAAGATATGTGAGTTCATTTTTCTTGAATATTCACAAGGAGTGTTTGGGCACATTACGTGACCTAAAAGACAACAAATTTATGATAAGTCGGGATGTTGTCTTTGCAGATCACATCCTTGATGTCAATAAGGGAAAGGAATATTTGTCATTTCCATTCACCTTTGATGAAGACAACGAACTGATTCTAGTTGAAGGGGGGATAGAAGAAGTATAAGTAAAATCTGGGGAACTAATTTGAAGAAATGTTGGAGTAGAAAACGAAGAACAAGTCGACGGAATCTTTGAGGATCCCCATTTGTCTAGCATACAAGCCAAAGTAACAAGCAAATCTTTGAGGAAGAGATGACCTTCGACTTAGTATCCAATGACCTGAACCCAAGGAACATGAGAAAGCATATTGACAATTTATTTTTCAGAGCTATCATGCATTGAAGCATCTCAGCCTAGAACACCCTTTTCAAGATTTAAACATCTTCAACGACTTAAAAATGTTTCGTCACTATTGGATTCAATTTCAACAATGACATGCTATTCTTATTCTAACTTATATGTAAACAACGACCTTGAATTCGTTGATAACTTCATTCTCAATAAACCAATGACCTTTACTTTCGATGGTCTTCTTAGATATCTCAAAATGCCTAAAGACAAAGGTTACTCTATTTTTGTTCCTTCATGTGTATGACTTCTTGGTATGTAGGGTTCATCTCACATTCACCTGAAGATTGCAATTGTTTTTGATCCTTCAATGTGCCAACTTATCCTTCTTGTTTTTGATTCTTCAAAAGTGCCTAGAACATGAGAGAGCAATGGAGCCTTCATGTGTACGACTTCTTCTACATGCAATATTCACATTTTCTCTCGTTTTCACATGATTACTCTCTGTTTTTGATCCTAATGTGGATGAAAATACTCTTTGTTCAAATTTTATTTGTTACTTATTAGTTTCAACTTGACTAGTTGTATGGCACGTAAAGAGTTATCCATATTCCCTTGTTAGTTTACCTGTGAATGTACCTATTGCAATTAATTTCTCTGGCAGTTTATCATTTATCATAAGGTTGATATGCTAGCTGAGATTTATTATTTTTTAAGTTTCTAAATCATTTGTGTGCATAAGCAACTAGTTGCATTCATCCTCATCGTATGTTGACATTCCCCTTACCTTTGCATTTGGTTATGTATAGTTCATATTTCATTCATATCTAGTCTTTAGTTCATCTCATGTCATCCCACTAGTTTGTCATCATTACCCAACAGAATCTTTGACCGTGCCTATGTCAGAATATTAATATTGTTTAAAATCTATCTCTCTCTTTCTCTATATATATTACCATTATTCATTCTGTTCAAGTGCATTCACTTGCGTCTGCACTTTGCTCAGGCCTAAGCCAGTTCATGTAGCTGTATACTTTTCACCATATCATGGCGAGCAAACTATTGTATTCTTTATGCATGTCCCATCTACATGGGGCATTTGAAAAATGCTTACTCTTATAAACAAGCTTTTGCATTTTGATCCTCACATGATTTTCTTTTGCTTCTCTTAATTAAGATTATATTTTTTGATCCTCAGCTGCTGTATGGTTATTTTGATTCCACAATTTATTTGTCACTATAGAAGATTCAATGGTGTATATTATCATTTGCAGCTGTTCTATCGGGGGCATGGATTCCGATATTATCACAGGTGATGACCTTGTTAGTCAATGCTGCACATTCTAATGAGGAAAGAATCAGATTGAGGATGCATAATTATACATAACTTGCAGACTTTCCTTGTGTGGCAACTTATCTTGTCATTTATATTTTTGGGGAGACGCTATCGTGCCAACCAAGTAATCGGATGCCTTCTTGTGTCTATTGGTGTAATAATAACTGTAGCTAGGTATGCATTCCTATGACCAATTCTTCCAATGACATGCTCCAAGTTTAATTCCAATTGTTTTCTTTTCCATCTTTATTATCACATTGAATAAATCCATTTTCTTTGCTTAGTTTAGTTATTAAGTATAATTTGTTTTCTTATGTGGTAGTTTATTAGAGTAATGTTTTCTTATTGTTGATTCATGTTATCCAAAAAGCATTTTTTAAATAATTACATTTTTTAGTAGAGTGCCAAAAAGATTGATGTATTTCATGGACAACATTTGTGATTAGTTATGATGTAATGATGATGTAGGGCTGAACCGCTGAAGTTTCTAAAGACAAAAGAGTTGTGATGTTGAACTAGGAAAAAGGACGAGGAATTAGAAGAAAAGGAAGAAGACTAGATGAAAAGAAATGGAAGGAGTTAATTTTTTCACACTAATTACAATTGCATAGGGCTTTATTTAGAGTTCTAACTTAACTAACAAGAAAGAATAAGGATAAAAAGGGATAATTACTAATAATAATAAAGATACTAACTGACCCTCCTTGATCTTCTAAGTTAAGATACAACAACAACTATGTCATTATCCCACTGTATGGGGTCAGCTACATGAATTATTTGTTTCCATTGCACTCTGTTAAATAACATCACACCTGAGCAAAGCACAATGAAACAAACCTACCTTATGCTAATGCCAAAGCAACAAGATGACATATTTTTTTTGGTCTTTTTTTCCTCTTTTTTACATGGGAAAGATTTAATAACTCAATTCTCTAGCCTATGATTTATATATTCAAATCATCTAATTCGAGTTTTTTGAGTTTATCTTCAATTAAGACTATTTCAATTTTCTCATTGATATACTCATTTTTCATTGTATCCTTTCGTGTATACCCACTCATCACTTTAAGATCGTTATTTTTGCGACAATTATTTTATTGGTGTTTTTCTGCTTTGTAGGTCAGCATTCAACAGCATACATCATTGCTGGTATAATAATTTGATTGAGTAAAATTAAAAATATCAAATTTCATATTTGGGGCTTATTATTTTATCTTCTTATAACATGAACAGTTAAATTTATTTGAAACTTAGATGTAGGATTTTTATATATTGTGTGGATAAGAAAACTAAATAACTAAATTTATACCAAATTATCTATAAAATATAATTATATAATTAGATTAAAATAAATAAAATTTGATAAAATATAATTATTCTCTTCGTCGTCTCTCTTCTCTCTGCCACCCACCCTCTTTCTATCTCTTGTTCTCTCTCTTTTGCTCACCCTTTTCTCTCTCTCTTTTTCTCTTAATACTGACAGCTGTAATTTATAATTTGGCAGCTATTGCTAGCTCCTACATATCTAATTTAGATAGAAAATAGGATAAGTACAAAATTTTCAGGGGTAAATTGATTCTTATCAATATTTGACAGGTTCTATGTATGATTTTTTATTTTGGATAGCTAAGGCAAGTTAATATTGGAACTTTACAATTTTTAGATCGGAATAATAGATAATATGAAAGGGTAAAAGGGAAAGCGATATTTTAACTGGCTTAAGTAGTAATCTTAATATGATAGTAAGAGATAACTAAGTTTTCTTTTGGGTTATCTGGATCTGCATCATTATCCTCCAATGGAAAAGCACCGGACTATGTTGAGTTGTGTGCAAACGTGACTTGCTGAGATTTGAATTCAATACTTCCATTCTTCCTTTGTGATCTAAGCATCAAACTAGTCATTTAATGTAAACCTTCATGGAAGAGGAAAAAAAGGTTAAATACAAGGTTCAAATGTGCCTAGCTTAGATAATAAATCCTTCCCAATTAAAACAAAATTAATTAAGTTAACCGGTTAGTTTAACTAAATTTGTATTGTGTTCAGATTTTTGAAGAATAAGAATAAATTCATTGAGTCCATACCTTAGTGTAAATTTTTTGACTACCTGGTGTGAGGCGATAATTTACCTGTCTGCTCATGTCTGGGTTGTGCAGAATAGCCCCTTGGATTCTAGTGGAATGCGGTAATTATAGCTTCTCTGCACTTTATTATGGTTAAGCAACAATAACATTAGAGCCCTAATCCAAAACTAATTAGGGTTGACTAATTAAGTTATGGTTCAGCTAAAGAAATATGTTTTTGGTATTTTGGGGTTTGCAAATTTTGAAATATTTTCTTTTTGGCTTTTAGCAAAAATGTTTGACAAACCAAGACAATGTTAAGCTTAACATTATAAGCTATCATGGTTAGTCATTTCCTAATCAGAATTGGGATTACATGGATCCATCCTTTGATGTTTATCCGGAAATCATGTGCTACACTACCAACCCCTCTCTCCTTTTCCAGACCCTCCAAATACATCAGTGAGAAAAGGAGTATCTATATTGGAAAATCAATCGAGTAGCCCTCCTAGTCCAAACTCTGGATAGTAAAAGAAAAGATTTCTTAAATAAGCTTCTCCTTTGTATTTCATTCAGGGTTTCCCTTTTTCAATCTTATAAACACTTTATTTGAGCAATCCATGATTAAGACTTGATATATGATGCCATGAAGATAGCACATACTGTTCTGAAAATTTATTCTCCATTCTTCTTTGGCAGTGGCTCTGGTTGTGGTCTGTCATTGCAAAACGTTGGGATCTTCTGGGCACTTCTAATGATTGGTTCATTTTTTTTCCAAGCTGCTGATACTGTATTAAAGGTATAAGCTGATCTGTGGAATTTAAGTTTCTTTGATTTTCTACAATCTATTAACTCTTGATGCTTGGCAACCTGTTTTGTAATAGGAAATAATTTTTTTGGATTCTGCTAAACAATTGAAGGTATACATTTTTTCACATCCTTCAAAATTTCTAGCTATATTCTTGTGAAAAGTCAAATGCTGTTTTTCTTGTTAATATAGCATTGCCAATTAGCAGGCATCAGTGTTACCATCTGCACCTTTGTTGTGCATATCCTTTTCTGAAACTAAGAAATCAAGTTTAATTCTTTCATTGTACAGGGAGGATCAGTTGACCTTTTTGTTGTAAACTCCTTCGGATCTGCTTTTCAAGTAAGAACTTGTATTGGAGTGCTTCTTTCTACTAGAAACTTATTACTCACACAACACCCCATACAGGCTATGCTGCTGATAACCTGTTCTAACTCTCCCCGTGCAGGCAATTTTCATATGTTTGCTACTGCCCTTTTTGTCAAAGCTATGGGGAATTTCATTTTATGAGCTGCCAGGTTACATTAAAGATGGTGCGGCCTGCTTTCTCCATATCGGCAAACCCATTACTGGTATGTTTTAGTCTTGAGCTGTTAGCTGGTAATTGCCAAGAAATATTGTTCACAGAGAAAACAGGGTTCTTGACAGACCCATTCATAATGTTTACCCTTGCAAAAAGGATGAGCAAAAAGAGAACAAACACAAAGAATGCAACACAACAATGGATATGCAAGTGTTTGTGGTTCGGAAAGATCCTTCTATATGTACATGCTAAGCTGAGAGAAAATTCTACTAAATAGAAATGATTCACCTAAGGTGGATTACAAGGTTCCCCTATGATAGGGACTAACGACAGTACAAGGAAGGAAATCCTGAAAAAAATAATATTTCTAGAGAACTCTCGTGAAATTAGTGTTCAGCTAAAGATCTTTGTAGAACCTTCAACATATTTGGATTTTTGTCTTGTGTATCCTCTCTTTTGAGTGAGTGTGCGATCCAATATTTATAAAGAAACTAGTATCATTTCTGTAGAATAGTGAATAAGGTATCCCTGGAAAACTTGTTAGCATGTCTATTGTTAGTAGTCTGGTCGGGGATGGGATGATGCCTCTTCAGCCAATATTGCATGGCGATCCAAGAAGATTCTGTTGGGTTACTTTGGGGAAAAAATATAGATTCCAAAAGGTTCAAACATGGCTTGATGACATGATCCTAACTATGTCTTGACTTTATCGTAGAGGTTTGACCAATTCCAACCATTGTCCTTGGTTTGTGACGCTGAAGAAACCCACTTTCTCATTGTGTGGAGGGTAGAGTCTGCAAGGAGGTCAAGGGGCTACTCCAACAACATACTAGCATTTTTCCTCTAACATCTTCCTTTCAGAAGTACTTGCAGATGATAGCCAAAGTTGCTAGGAGCAACAAGTGTGATATAAGACTTAGTTTGGAGTTAGCTTGCATCTAGCTGGCGTGCTCGCAACTCTAGGTCCATGGTCATCCAACTTCTAACCTGGAAACCACAGTGGCTAACGTTTTGAGCCTAGTTGAAGCCGACCTACACCAACACAAGAGCCATTAGAACCCAATAGCCCATCAAGGGCCCATGTTACCTCCCTCTTAATTGGTGTAAGATTAACTTTGGTGGCTCTCTTAAGAAAAATGAAGTTGCTGGAGTGGGCTATATTAGGGGTGGCAAAATGTGGCTGGTCGGGTTCGGGTCAAACCCGAATCCGACCCGACCCGAATAGCTTCACCCCGAGCCCGACCCGATTAATAAATGGGTCGGGTTGGCGGGTCCACCGAACTCTACCTGACCTAATTATGGGCTATATAGAGTATTTTTTGTTAAATGACCAATCCGAACCCTACCTGACCTAATTATGCCCAACCAAAACCCGACCCATTTAATAAACGGGTTAAAATTCATGACCTATACTCGAAATTTGCCCTAGGATATACATAAGAGATCACTGTGAAGCCCTTTTACATGCAGGAGGGAAGCAAGTCCTTACTCATTTTGTTGCCTCTGTGGAGAAAATGGCTGCTTTATATGGGATTCAATGTGTCATAGACTTTGCTTAGCATTACAAGCATATTTGGCTTGAGGGGGACTCAATTGAGTCACTCCAATTAATCCAAGAGGGCCTAAATCGAGCCACACAAGCCATTGGAACCCAATCACCACAAGGAGATCCGAAAGTTTCACGGGGAATGGGAAATGTGTAGAGAACAGACAACATTGTGGATGATATTATCTTCTTGATGTTCTGATTTATTTCATGTACAATCATGTAACCAGGAATATCAACAGTGCTGTAGACTATCTTGCACATTTTGGAACTCTAGGTGATTTTAATTGGGAGAGAGAAAGACCCCTTCCTATTGATTTTTATAACATCCTTGAAAGGGATGTTGGTTGATATAATTTTTGTACTTTTTATTGCTTTTTAATGCAAGGCTTATGCCACTTTTCGAAAAAATGGTTCAAACGTGGGAGATTGCATTATAGGCCGGTTTGCTTTGGGTGATGATTGGCACTAACCTTTGTCAAGGAGATTTTGGCTTATTCCGTGGAACCCAAAAGAATTGCTCGGGTGACTTTTTGGACCTGGGTTAAAGAGGTTCAACTTGAATTGGCACTTTAACTAAAGACCTTGACCTTTCCTGCCCTAAATCGGATGCATAACGCAAATTAAAATTATATTTTAAATATAAACTAGCAAATTTAAATGAAGAATTATTTAAAATTAAGGCAAGGTATTTTCAGCATATTATTTGATAAATAAAATAGTCAAAATTTCACAAATTTAATAATTTTTAAAATTATAATTAATTTGGATTGATTATAAATAAAACCTTATCAACTTAGATTTGAGCGTGTTGATTAAGTTCAAGAAATCAGATATGAGATTTCAAGAACATTTTTTTTCTTTTAAGGGTAAATATCATATAGGTCACTAAGATTTAAGAATAATATCA
Organism: Apostasia ramifera; assembly: GCA_019297695.1. Classification (NCBI taxonomy): domain Eukaryota; kingdom Viridiplantae; phylum Streptophyta; class Magnoliopsida; order Asparagales; family Orchidaceae; genus Apostasia; species Apostasia ramifera. Next base: position 284,713 of record JAEMOT010000840.1, read on the forward strand.
AGTTGGTTCACAATTTTAAAAACCCTTCAATTTGATCCTACTGTTTGACATTTAGGTTTCAATCAAATCACTTTTACTTAATTTATAGTTTTTTTAGTTTTTAAGTAAAATTTGTATTTAAATTAAATTTATAAATATTAAACGACAATGATCGAGCCCTCATACAGATTTTGGAAGTGACATCCGTTCTATAACCACACGGAGGAGATTTCATCATCTATATCGAAGGGGGAATGTCCTAGGATCCCAAGGCCATTCTACTAGGAAAAATACTTGGGTTCGGAGCTCCCGCCACGTCACATTTTCGGAACTGCTTGGTATAGGTATAAATGTGCTTGTTATACCAAGCTCCGAAAATGTGACGTGGCGAGGAGCTCCGAACCCAATAATTTTTCTTCTACTAGGGGCCTCACTAGGCAGTAGGCGGAAGTCTCTGAGAAGGGAATTCCTTCAGGACTGGCAACATTTCCAGAGGAGATCTCATTAGCCACAACTGTCAGCAAGCTTTGCAGGACAAATGTTCGTGTGTGGGGTTGACAGCAGTGCAATCCTTTCACTTGGTTTTGTTTGTTTATTTTTCATTCACTTTGCTTACTTTAACTTTGGCTGGTATCACCTTACATAAATCACAAAATTAATAACTAACAATTTTTCACACCCTTCTCAGATCTTATTATGGAAATTTTCTCACATCTTCCATGGATCCAAGAATTTAAGTAACTTTATTTAAGGTCCTACTTAAATCTCAAGATAGAATATTATCATTTCAGTTTAAGTTTAGGTGGATTAACTTTCAGCAAATTATCAAACGTTGTTTCTGTAATTGATTGACCTCAGGATGTGAAGGAGCGCCAATGCTGCCACTGCTGTTTGTGATGGTTAACATGGCCTTCAATATATCAATGCTGCACCTCCTTAAGATCTCTTCAGCTGTGGTCTCTTGCCTGGCCTCCACTTTCTCAGGTTGCTTATAATCTTATTCCTTGAAACTTTGTGCAAGAGCCTTTTTATAGGGCTAGCTAGCGTTGAGTCAAAATGAGCAAGTTTGTCTCAACTACAAATCAAACCTCACAAATTTTGTGTTGGGTCGAGCGATTTACCAAACTTATAGTTTGAATTAATATGCGTTGTACCGTAAATGCATGATAATTAACCTTGAGGCATAAGTTCATAGTTTATGGGCTTACGACCCGGGAAGAATTATACATCTTTATATGCATTGTACTATCAAATCTCTCATACCAATTCACCTAAAAGTTTTAGATTGTAGTTTATGGCCGTATGACCCAAAAAGAAACATACGTTTTTAGCAAAGGTAGTCCTATGAAGCTTTGTGCATATGGAATCTGATTTCTATTGTGCTTATGTCAACAGTATGTTTTTTGATCTATGCAGTGCCTCTCTCAATCTATGCCTTCACGCTCCCACTACCCTTCATTGGCGCCGCTTCACCGCTGCCAGCTAGATTCATGCTGGGGGCTGCTGTCCTCATTGCAGGACTCCTCATCTACTCTTGGACTCCACTGGCGCCACAGAGATCGGCTGCCTCTTTGCCGCCGGATACCTTTCTGCCCCAGGGCTGAAGAAATGTGTTGCTCTAGTTGGAAGTTCCATTGCATCCAATATTCTCCTCTTCTCCCGTATGTATACCTCTTCCTACTCGTTCTTTTTAGATTTTTAGATAATAAGCTGAAAATATATTTCTGTTGCATTTTTTATTTGAGTCGCGTATCGCATGGTTGTCTACCAAAATATTTGTATTTCATTTAAGAAATGTGTTTTGAAAATGAATGAAATAAGGCAGGTGTGCATATAAAATGGAATGACTTGTATATTTCCAATGTAAACACAGTCCACTTTAAGTTCAAACATTCACTCATAATTGAGATGCTACTGTAATGTCAATGTGAGGATTAGTTACTGTCAGATCCTTGTAATTTGCATTCTTAAACTCCTTCAGTCAAGTTCTTATAATTTGTGTGGCATAATAGTTTAGCATTGGTGTCAACTCTGTCGTCAACAAGACATGAATTCTCAACAAAACAGTGTCAACTCTGTCATCAACTCTGTCATGAAGCCTTGCGGTACTTAAACTCACAAAAGAAGTTGAATTTAAGACACGCAAAGTGGGTTGAATTCCTACAAGAGTACACCTTTGTACTTAAGCATAAAGCAGGAATCGAGAATAAAGTCGCAAACGCTTTGAGTGTCAAGTCTCACTCCTGTTCACTATGAGCGTCGAAGTTGTGGGATTTGACAAACTCACTGAATCCTATAAAGATTGTCTTGACTTTGGAGTCATCTATGCCGCCGTGAAGGAAGGACAATCTAGAGAGTTCACTGACTTCTTAATTCAGGATGGCTACTTTTTTCGTGGTTGTAGACTTTGTCTCCCACGAATATCCGTTAGAGACTTCCTTGTTTGGGAGTTACACGCAGGTGGATTGACCGGTCACTTTGGCCGAAATAAGTTGATTGAGGCCGTAGAGACCCAATTTTATTGGCCAAGCCTCAATAGAGATGTCCCGCGTATAGTTGGTCAGTGTCGAACTTGCGATGTGGCCAAACAACAAAAACAGAACACTGGACTTTATACGGCTCTACCCGTACTTGATCGTCCTTGGCAAGATCTTAGCATAGATTTTGTTCTAGGATTACCTAAGATAGCTGATAAGCATGATTCCATCTGTGTCGTGGTTGATCGATTTTCTAAGATGGCGCATTTTCTCCCTTGTTCCAAAACATCAGATGCCTCTAGGATCGCTCGCTTATTTTTCGATGAGGTAGTTAGACTGCATGGGTTGCCAAAGTCAATGGTGTCTGATCGAGACACTAAATTTACCAGTTATTTCTGGAAAACTCTGTGGCATCTCCTCGGTATGAAACTTAAATTCTCCATGGCATTTCATCCTCAAACAAATGGACAAACAGAAGTAGTTAATAGAAGTTTAGGGAACCTACTTCGTTGTTTAGTGGGAGAAAATGGAAGAAATTGGGACCTTGTCTTACCTCGTGCTGAGTTTGCATATAATAATTCTGTCAATAGGTCTGTAGGCATGAGTCCATTTGAAATTGTGCATGATTATAAAGCTAGAGTTTCTGTAGATCTCATTCCATTACCTATGCATGTTAAGATGTCTGAGTCTGCTGAGTTATTTGCACAGCATGTTAGGAAATTGCATAAAGAGATCAGCAAGAAATAAGTGCCAGTAATGACACTTATAAAAAATTAGCAGATTGTCACAAAAAAATGCAGGAATTTTCAGAAGGAGATTATGTGATGATTCGGGTTCGACCCGAGCAGTTCCCATCTGGAACTGTTAAGAAATTAGAAGCTCGCGGAGCTGGTCCTTTTAGAATCTTAAAGAAAATTGATTCGAATACGTATGTTGTTGATTTACTACCAAAGTATGGTATCAGTTCAACCTTCAATATCTCAGACTTGGTGGCATACAAGGAGCCAACAGTAATACCCAGTGATCCGTTTAAGCCTTCATTACCCATTGAGAGTGAACCCTTGCCCGAGTGTCCACTAGCCAAATCCACTTACAAACAGGAACAAATAGAGCAAATCCTTGATGAGCAGATAATTTCCACAAGAAATCGAGGATACCAGCGTTATTTGGTTCGTTGGAAGGGTTTACCTCCGTCTGAGGATTCATGGATTACCAGAGATGAGCTGCAGAGACTTGATCCAGATTTGCTAGAGAGATATCACAGCAGAGAGGACCCCTACTCGACAGAGTCGAGTCTTTCCCACCCGAGGAGAGTTGGTGGGGACACCACGATCGACCGTCGATTCCGTCGACGGCCGAGATCTAGTCATGCTGCTTCGATCTGGATTGATTGACTATTAGGACAGATTTGAAAAGATAAATGCTGCGGATCGCTGACTCGATGGATTGAAAATCTCCTATTCATTCTGATTGATTGGCGATTTCATTTTGGGATGATTTTATTTCTTGCATTTATTTTGTATTAGTTGTTTCTATTTCGGTGATCATTATTTTAGGCATGTTATCTAATATTTTCTCGTTTGTGTGAGAAATTTATTACATTATGTATTTTATTTATTTATTTATTTATTGAGTTAGTCTATATGGAGGCCTATACAAATGCCTCGTTGTTTCTCTTATTTTCTTAATGCTGAATAAATCTGATTTGTGTTTTCCCTTGGGATTATTTGATTCTGGAATGAATCGATATCCTGAATAGGGAAGGGCTTGGGCCTTGGGTGAGAATCCCTAAACTCCACCCGCTCCAGCTCCTCCTTTCCGGATTCGATTCCATTCATCTTCATCTCTCAGCATTCACCTCACCTCACCTCATCATCGCCCACCCCACCTGCTAGTTTGCATTCTTGAATTTAGTTTGCCGACTCCAGTTCGACGTGATCGCGACGGCACATATCCACATCACTGACAGCGCTCCCGACTACGTTGACTGACCACACAGCCCCGCTCAACACCGTCGTGCGTCCCCATCGGCCACCCTGTGCGCCGCTCGGCGCACGCGCGCGCCNGCCCGTTTCTCGTCCCGGAGCGCCCCTGCAACCTCGTCCTATTTTGGGAGAGTTACATTTTGGTCCTTGAATTTTTTGGTTCAGGTACGAATTTCAACAAAAATCTTTAATCTGGTAAAATCGAATAATTTGGATTTTTCTACTCGCATGTGATTTGTTCGAACTTGTTCCGCCTGTACGACCCTTCATTATTGAGTGATTTTCAATTACTGTTGGTTAAATATTGTGAGATCCTAATCCTGTTCCCCGTTTCTAACTTGTTGAAAACCGGATAGCGCCCTAATCTGAATTGATAATTTCTCAATTACCTTCGATCTAATTTATTTAAAATTTTAAAAGTAATTGGTTTTACGGGCTTAATTAATTTCTCAGTTATCACAAAATTATTCTCTGATATTCAAGCATTAGTTTATGAATAATCTACTTTATAAAATTGCTGATCTCTAAAATGCATCGTCATTCATCCGTCCCGCATCAGGTAGTATGTATCAGGCTCCTGGAGGAAGACCAGAATGATGTTCGTGAGCATTTTAAAGTTAAAAGGATAGTGAGTCTCAGCTCAAGTCAACTTTTTATTATTTTATAAAAATGAAAGTGTCAATCTTTTGCAAAGTTTATGATGTCACCTAAAATTTGGTGACATCTACCCTTGTGGTGAAGTAGGGGCGTAGTGAGATTGATTTTTTGTGAGAGAGATGTTGGCACAGAGTAGTTGTGAAGCTTGTGGGTAACAAAAATAGTTAAGTAGCAGGCATTTTTTAATGTAGTAACATTGAACCAAACACACTTGTTGATAGATATCTGGATAATATTAATATAGAGGGCATTTGGTTCAATGTAATATAGATATTAGTCTTCTTTGAATGCCAAATATTATCTAGATGTGTGTGGTATTCATGTAGTGGTTGTTTGGTTTACTGTCCTAGTTTTATTGCAGCGGAATCAAATTCTCATAATCCTTTTGCCTCATTCTGATTTCTCTTGCTTTTGTGTTGTTGTAGCTTTGTTTGCAGCTTAGGTAACATCTTGATGTCTGTTTTTGCTGACCTAAACGCCACCAAAAGTCCGCTAGTGTAACTATGTAAACATATGCTTTGATCAATAAAAAAAAAAAATTATGTATGTTAACACGTGGTTCCAGCGCTGCATCTCAGTCATACACGTGGCACCTCGAGAGGCACGGTAATCCTCCATCATGATTAATCACTAATTAATGAGCTTTACTTTTGCATATCTCAAACCTCGACCCCGATGATTCAACCTTCAATAAACTTCGTTGACGAGGATTGAGCTACAGCAGTCCCGTAACATCGAGGATGACATATCCCAGCTCTTCCCAGGCAGCGGGCACGATATTTCGAGTCATCTTCCAACATCATCGGTGATGATGTTTTTCAGTCGCACCTGTCGCTATCAGCGTGCCACGACCACACTATTTCCAACAACGCATGCTCCTTCCAGTCACGCCGGCCAAGGACCCGTGTGCTCCAGCTACTACAGATTTTTGGGAAAAGCACGAAGATCAAGGAGACAAGCTCTCCACCCATTGCTTTCAGCTCCTCCAATGGCCGACAGCAGTGGGACCACTAGTACGGGCTCAGCAATTGTATATATTATCCTACTCCAGAAACTCCGGGCGAAGCTCCACTACCTCCCGCCTATAAATACCCTTGAACAGGCTTCAAGGAGGAGGTCGGGCCTGCTGGATCCTTTCTTCCCTACTATTTTTACCCTTCTACTGAACCCAAGCGGCTCTTTTTCTTGAGATATAGTGGAAGATTTCAGGCTGATCTGGTGGACGTAAGGGATTTTCTCCCTGAACCACCTTAAATCTTTGTGTGCTTTTCTGAATGTTTTTCTCCCTCGTTTAAGTCTTAATTATCAGGTTTAGCCCTCTGCGTACCGCTGTCTCTCGGGACCTCCCCTTCTTACGTCAACATTTTGGTTCTTTCATTGAGACCTCGAGAAGATGGTGGCCAATTCCGCAGCCCGTAGCACACAGGCAGGTGAACCTCCGTCAGGGCGCTAGGTGACGAAGCTTCAGGTTCGACATCTCGGCGCCGCGCTGGATCCACTTCTTCCTCCAGAGGCACCCGCATGTCAGAGCTGCAAGGGACGCTGGCCAACCTCACCGACCTGGTTACTGGCCTCACAACCTAGCAGGTTGTAATTCTCAGGCAGACTCAGCCAGTTTGTGCTGCCATGCTGCCGCCTGCACCTTCTTCGCCGGCTGCAGCAACTCTTGCAATCCTTCCGCCGGTTGCGGCGGTTCCAGACCCTCTCCCGCCGGATGCGGCGGTTCCCGCTCTTCCTACTGGAACTCCCTTCGCTCAATCGTCTGGTTCTTCTTAGCCTCTCAGGCACCATCTCCCTCATCAGGAAGTCCACCAGAACCAAAATCCTTCAACCTTCCCTCCTTTCCTCGCTATGCAGAATCCTCTTTTCCCAGGTGCTTAGGCCCTCCAGTATGGACCTGATCCCTTTTTTGGCCCGCTTGGTGGCAATGCCCCCTTCTCTTCTCGATGTTTTCGAAGTCAGCAAAGAGAAGAGGAAACATCGGGGTAATGAACCATCGTCCACGATGAATCGCAGGGGCAAGAACCATGGCAGGGACGATGGGAAACCACATCGAACTCATGAGTGGAAGAACTTTTTCTCTCGGCCGCTTACTGAGGTGTACATGGCGGCCATAAAACATGGTTGGATTCGTCCTTCAGGACCCAAGCCAGCACCACCCGCTGGAGTGGATCCGGAAAACTTCTATTTATCAGGGATTCTTTTATATCAATATACATTCAGAAATTCACTTGTTCATGGTTTTTTTAAGTTATATTACTGGAACTTCAGCTACTTCCAATTCTTGACAGCAGATAACAAAGATTTTTCTAGATATAAGGTCCTTTGTTCAGGCATTTCATGTTCTGGAATTCTTACGCTGTTAATCCGATAATTGACAATTCAGACTGAGGTATTCATATTATCTAAAGCACGACTAGCTCATCTTTTATTCAAGCATCGTGCGACAGGTATAATTCCCATCTCAAAACTTCAATCATCGAATCCGAGGTTACAGTACCTCGTGAACGATGCTTCATTATACTCACAACTTATATACGGAGGTCACTGAGCCTAGTTACTCCTGACTAGCTGAGGGCCAGAAGAGCCTACTCGTAACCTTAGGGCAGTCCCTGTTATCTACTTATGATACAGGTCCCCCCTAAGCAGAGTGT
>JAEMOT010000842.1:0-16199 GCA_019297695.1 Apostasia ramifera
GGATGCGACTTTCCTTGTACCGGTATCGCTAACATCGATCTTTTCTATCCAATCCAAAAGAAGGCGACTTCCGCTAGAAGGGTGAAGAGGATGGACAAAAGTGGCTGCCTAAGATATCCCGGAGCTTGCACGACGTAAGCACCAAGCCGGGCCTAGAAGACATAGAAAACTGCCTGAAAGAAGTCAGATCTCAGTCACTATCGAGGCAGGGCAACTACTTCACTGACTCTTGTAGTGAAATCGTCTGCGTAAAACGACGGTAAGAAAGAGATGAATTAATGAGAAATACGGGCTCGGCACCACTTCTTCCCCAAAGAAATCGATGTAGGAACCGGGGGAGTAGATAATATAAGAATAGGGGTTGTGTAGGTAAGCGATTTTCAGCAGTTCCCGGACCAGAGGGGCCCCCGAATGGGATCTGCATTCAAGGGTGACATTAGGGACTTCCTGTATCCCACACCTCATCAGAAACTTCTCGAACCATGTCATCAACAAAGGTCCCTTGAGTGAATCGCTGCCACTGATCTAGCATGCGACCGAAGTCACGAAGGCTCCGGAAGTTTCTCCTTCAGGGTTTCCCATGTTCTTCACGAATAGGAAAAATTATTGGGTGCGGACGGCACACCGTTAGGACGCCCAATCAGAGGACGCCACGTGTGCCCGGACCCAGCTGTATGGCACACGTGGCGCCCTCTGATTGGGTTCCGGACGATGCGCCGTCCGAACCCAATAACTTCTCCACGAATAGCGATTTTAAAGGCCCAGTGGGCTAATTCCAGTAAAGCCGATAAGCCCGGCCCACATATCTCCCAAAGTTGAATTTGTACATTTAGAATTTCAAATAAAAAGAAAGTTGGAAAAAAGAAAGACAATTAGTGACAAAATAAGTTTCAAAAATTTTAACCACATAATATGTTATACTAAGGTTAAAGAATATCTAAGCAGGTCAACTTAATAATTCGTTTATTTGGATCAGGCCGATCATTAAATTTAAATTAGATCTAGCCTCTGCATCATTCATAAATATATTACACTAATATATTTATGCTTTCAAATTTATGAATTATTTTAAATAAAATTAACTTTTTATATTAAGATAAATATAATCTATGAAATAAAATTACTTGTATAGTGTTAGAACTTTCTCTAACAGCTCAAGTCGAACAGCAGTTCAAGTCGAACAGCAACTCAAGTCAAACAGCAGCTCAACAGCAACTCCTTGTCCAACAGCGTCTCAAAGAGATATCACCTGATCGTACTCCCCGTACTACTATGTTAACTCAACATTTAAGATAGCATGGGAGCCCACTCCCTAATCGTCTTTTGCAGGAATAGGTGTCAGATGTGACAAATCGTACCTATTATGTCCCCTCCTCTCCAAGCTATAAATAAGGGGGAGGAGGAGAAGCTCTGGACAGACATTCTCTCTTTGGGAACTTCTCTCTCCGACTCTCAGGAGGATGCTCTCAAGAGGAGGTCTATCTCTCTCTGGCCGAGCTGCCCCTCTTTCTTTTTATCTCTCTCTTATACTCATTCGATCTCCCTTTAGAGATCCTCAAACTTTATAAGAGACGAGCTTCGATTAGTGAATTTAAATCGCCTGGACGGCGTCGTGATTTTTCCCCCGGGCACTCGGATTTTCACGTAAAAATTATTGTCTCATTTCATTCTGTTTTGACATATTTTGTGCATCAACATATAGATACCGGACCGAACATTAATGATTTATGATATATTCGATGTCGATAGAAAAAAATTGTTTGATTGGTGTTGATACGACCAAATCTCATGAACAATGATCTCGACTTATATCAAATCAAACAAAATTATTTTGCAAGCCATCAAATGATCAATTCATAAAATCACAATCAGAGAATAAGTTTTGAATTTAATGCATCACGTTGGCCTAACTGGGTCAGATCAATGTCATGTGCCGAGCCGAAAAAATGAGCCCACATGTTAAGCTACTTCCAATAAGGTTGAACCAACTGTGTACCGCCGTGCTCGAGTCTATAATGCAGGTCAGAAATCAAGTTCTAATTATTTATTTCTCTGTTCATCTTGAAAATTTCCGCAGATTATTAATTTCTCTTTTTTTATTATAATATAAAATCAATTCTTTCGCTGATTAATAAATTAATCGATTATAATTTATTAAATTATTCAGTAAATTAAGTATTAATTTATTAGAAAATCTATTTAGTAAATTAAAATAGCTCAATTTATTGATAAAAATTCTAAAATTTAAAAAAATTACATTCGAGCTCTTAAAGTCGAAAGAATATTGTAAATTGATCTTAATTTTTTAAAAATTTTAATTTGAAATATAATTATTAATTATTATTATTATGTTGTAAGATTATTCTGATAAGTTAATTTTATGTTTTTATAAAATATAATTTTAAAATATTAATATTTATATATTTTAATTTTAAATTTTTTCTATAAAAAAATGAGTGAAATTAAATTTTATATTTTTATTAAATTTCTAAAAAATGATAGAAATAAAGAGATATAATAGTATTTTAAAATATATAAATAATTTAAATTAATCAAAAAAATAATTAAATTTTATATTTTTTATTAAAAAAATATTAAAAATAAAAAATTTAGATTAATTCACAATGCTTTTCTGTCCTCTAGGCTCTAGTGCCTAGTTGCACTATAAGAATGTAAGAAATTTTATATGCATAATGCATAGTTATTTTTTTTTTAAATATTATGGCATTGATAATTGAAAATTCAGAATAAAAAAATTTTAGTTATTACATGAAGTTTGGTTATATATTATCTTAATATTATATCATATTATTTAAAAAAAAATTATTTAAATTAATAATATATATAAGTAATTTTATAAAATATTATGAGATGTTCACTCAAAAAATATTATTTAAATATTATAATATTGATTATAATTTAATAAAATATTAAAATAATATTGAATTAAATAACTATTAGATTTTGAATTTTTATCTGTTCTAATTTAGATTAATACATAAGCAGATAGTATTTCATCACATCTAACTCACATTAATTGGTAATTTGATTTATTCGATTATAAACTAGCTGAAATTCTAATGCTGAATTTGTGGATCAATGCCATTGAACCAGATCATGAAATGTTCACAAAATGAATGATTATTGTATTTTTTTGTAATTTTATTAATTTTTAATTATATATATATTTTAATTATTAGTTTGAATGTGATTTGACCACAATTAAATATTTTTAAAATTTGAAGTTTTTACTCTATTAATTTTATTGAGGGATTTACATACAGAACACTGAATTCATCACAAATTATACATTTCACCATCTTTTACTAAATATTACACATATCACACTCTTTTTACATTTCTATAAAACTCATAAGCAGAGTGTGATATGTATAATATTTACTAAAAGATGGTGAAATGCGTACTGTATGATGAATTCAGTGTTCTGTATGTAAATCCCCCATTTTAAAGTTACTCTGATTTTCAAAACTTTCATTATGCGAAAAAAATTGAATCAATTTAAAATATTTGAAGTAATTTTATTTGGTTTAAATTAAACTTAATTTAAAAAAAATATAACTTTCTAGCTATTTTTTAGTACAATTATGTCAGGCCGCAAAAATGGTTCATTTTAAAGAGACTTTATTCTCTCTTTCTTCTGGACTGGGAAATTGAGAATAATTAATACAATGCTGGCAATTTGGCGAATTACGAAAAAATATTTTATTTTAGAGGAATTAAAGATTAAAAATCCAATAATTTTTAGACGATTTAAAATACAATCATTTGCATGCATATTTTTCATAATTCAAGTTATTTATGATTTTATGAAAAAAATTCACACCTCAAAAAACTGATCGATATATAGCTCAAAAATTAATTTAGGGAGCATTTGGTTCAGTGTTATCTCAATATTATGTTATGTTATTTTTAGAAAGCAATTGTTTGATTTAATAATATTTTTAAATAACAATATAATTAATTACAAAAATGTCATTACACGCTGATATCTAGATGTCACCCCAAATCGGGCGATATCTCAAGATAACACCGTCAATTTGTTATTATAATATCAATAACTCTCAACTAAACAAAAATAATTTGGATAGTATTGAAATTTTTTAATATCATAACATTGAACCAAACAAATGTCCATTGATGAATAATAATGATATTTAGATAACATAACATCTAAATAACATTGATATTGAGATAACACTGAACCAAACGCCTCCGTAGTTTAATCTACTCGATAATTTAATGGATTAAATTTTTAATATAAATCAATTAAATTGACTTTCGTTATTGAAATAAGAGAACCATTCAATTGCTTTCTAAAGATAACATAACATAATATTGAGATAACACTGAACCAAATGCCCCCTAAATTAATTTTTGAGCTATATATCGAACAGTTTTTTGAGGTGTGAATTTTTTCATAAATGATATCTTTAAATAATATTATAATTAATTACAAAAATGTCATTACACGCTGATATCTAGATGTCACCCCAAATCGGACGATATCTCAAGATAACGCTGTCAATTTGTCATTATAATGTCAATAACTTCCAACTAACAAAAATAATTTGGATAGCATTGATATTTTCTAATATCATAACAATGAACCAAACAAATATCTATTGATGAATAACAATGACATTTAGATAATATAACATCTAAATAACATTGACATTGAGATAACACTGAACCAAACGCTCTCTTAATTTAATCTACTCAATAATCTAATGGATTAAATTTTTAATGTAAATCAATTAAATTGACTTTCGCTATTGAAATAAGAGTTAGAAAAGGCACCAATGAAAAGGCCATCAAATCTTGAGCAATTTAAGAAAAGTGTTTTAATTATTTGTTTTTTTGGGTTCCATCTTTCAATTGGCTCAATTACTCCTGCCTTTCTGAGCTATTCTTGATTTCTTTTGGCTTACAACAGGAGGCAGAATAATTGGCTAACACGTGCAACTCACGTGCTTTGCTACTAGCTTACTAGGCAGGCCATATTCTTTGATTCTTTGGGGTTCTATCTTCTAATAAAGAAGCTAATTTTGTTTAATTTAATATATGATTTCGAATTCAGTAATTAAGTCCAACAATACAATATTTTTTTTGAGAAAATTACATACATGTCACATGATTTAGTTTTATTTATACCTTACCCATCCATTCTTAGTTAATTACACTATGCACACTCAAAACATTATAAAATCTTACATACACACATTTGAGTTAAAATTTAATTAAAATTTATTTAAAAAAAATATTCTGTTAGTAAATCATTAAAATTATATTTTTACTCTTAATAGTACATATTTTTCTCTTCCTCAATACTACACTAAAGTGCTGATTTGTCCTAAAATCAATTCACATCGCGGATGTCTCTTTCCTTTGCCGCCACCTAAATATTAAGATTTTAGAATTTTCACTCAAAATATTTTTAAATATTCGGCTCAGATTTTTTGTAATCTAACTATAGTTAGGTTATTGAAAAATTATAATGACTCATTATAATAAAAATAAGTTAAAATGTGTGTATGTAAGATTTTATACTGTTTTGAGTGTGCATAGCGTAATTAACTAAGAATGGATGGGTAAGGCATGAAAAAAACTAAATTGTGTAGTATGTAGGTAATTATCCCTTTTTTTTACGTATATGGCACATATGTAAATATTTAATATTTTATGTGACGCATATTGCTGAAGAGGATGGAGAGTAATCACCGGGAGATGTCGAAAAAGAAATGAATTACTTGAGCAAAGTATGTGTGGTGAGAGGGGACAAAAATGAATCGTCTCATATCAAAAAGAGAAAAAAATACTATATTGTATAAGTAGATAACGTAATCTCAAATAGTAAAAGTATTATTTAGAAAAAAAATTCGTAAGACTAATAATGTGAAACTTCACAATTAAGTGTGCTTGGGACAGAATAATATTGAGATTAGTCACATAATTTTCTAAAATAAAAGTGAACAATATATACCTCTATATTTAAATTACAAGATATTACATTTTAACTACATCTGCATCATTTACATGTGTTTTTATTGATTATGTTTACTAGCATAAATGTTATATATAATAAAAAAAGGAATCATCATAAAAGTGTCTAAATTGTAATTTATAATACATTTAATATTTACAATTAGGATAAAAGATTAATTTTAATTTAGTTAAAGTTAATATTGCCAAATTTAAATCAGATAAAACGATAAAATTATATATGTAATTCCCAATTTTTTTTAAAAAATATCGAAAAAAACAAGTAGGAAATTTGAGATATTATTTGTCATGGTTTACATTTTATAACAGACCATCTGGCAATATATTTAAAAAAAAAAACAATTTGACTTCAGCAAAATACTGCACAATGGTGTTTTGCAAAAATTAATTTTATATATATTGAAACTTACATTTAATGTAAAATAATGTTAATTAAATTAATTAATTATTATATTTTATGTAAATATATAAGTTGATAAAATAAAATAAAATTTTAATAAAATAATATACATAATAAAAAATATAATTATATTCTTAATCTCAAGATTTAGGATTTGTCAAGTTAGTTAACTGCTTATATAAACACACCCCAATTCTCAATATTATTTATATTATTGTTATCTTTTGTAAATTTAATATTATATTTAATTTTATTTTATATTTTACATGTAATTTAATATAGCAATTTTTTCTTATTTAAGATCTAAAACTTAATATTATTAATGTAATGTTTTAGGGATAGCTTTTGCAAAAATGTATCTAAATGCGAAGCGGATGGCATGATAGCATGTCATATGTGGAATGAATTAAATATTAATATTAAAATTTATATTTGATGTGAAATAAAATTAAAATTTTATTGAATATAAAATTAAGTAATTATTAAAATTTGGATAAATTTAAAATATTAATAAAGTATTTATTGAACAGTTTTTGAACCATGAATCAAATAACACAATGCAAAAGAGTTCAGTTGCATGCGCTTGCATTGCTCCAGCAGTATATTTAAATGTATAATCATAATTTAAGGCTTTAATTATTTAAATCATTATATATTCATTATATATTTTAATAAATTAAAATTCTAAATTTTAATTAATTTACTGATTAATTACAGAAGCTAGGGGGCATTTTTTATTCATTGCGTAAATTTAGCTGTGGGTTGTTCATCAATCTATAATTTTATTTTTTTTAATGTAAAAATCCATAATTTATTTTGGTCTTATTAGATTTGAATGATTTTGATTATATTATTGACATTGAGCCAAGTTCAGCCACTTCAAATTGAAAAAAATGTTACAAAGAATCAACCCCAAAAGATGACGCATTTGACTGATAATCTTCTTGGAATGATGTTTGGTTTTATTGCATCACTTTTAATGAGACGTGGAGGAAGCTCAAAATTGAGTCGAAAAAAGTTTATCAAAGTTTCAAATCTAAATACCTATCGAAAAGAGATCGACATTTGTTAAGATCCAAGAATTAGAATCTTGATGCAATTGAGGTTTAGTACCTCAGTGAATTAGAAAGACATAAGAAGAAATTTAGATAGTTAAGATGTACTAGATTTTGTAAATCTTATATGAGTTTATGATCCTTAAAACAAAAAAAAACTTTTGGACTTTTAGTTTTAGAAAACATCGTACTAATTTTAGTAAATACAAGGAATCAAAGGCGGCTATAGAGGATTGTGTTTGAAGATGTATCAAATGGGAAATCTACATTAGAGCACTTTTCATAGTTCATAAAATATTAGTTATTCCCTCTTCCAACTAGTAAGGTAACTTGGAACTCCTATGCAGGAGACTATTAAAACTATTGTTAGAATTGTTGCTAGTATTTGCAACTTATAGAAAAGTGTGTAATGTAACTTCTGAATGAGTGAGATTACTATTAAAGTCACCACGAGAACATCCAGATTTACGACTATGCTAGCTGTAAAGTGTTGTCGTAGAATTTAGATATGAGGAATAGTGCAAAACAATTGACTATGTAGAAGGAGTACTTCTCTTTTGAAATTTTTGTATAGACAGAGAAATATAGTAGAGAAGTTTGTCCTACATTAACCTTCTAAAGCTCTATGAGAATATTTTAAGCGTGCTACTAAATCAATTTTATTCGTAGTTGCATAGTTTATATCAATCATAAGAGATGCTTACATTAAAATTTTGTAGCTAGTCTATGACAAATTACATGCCCTTCTTCAAAGTTTTTTTTCAAAAATTGATCTAGTCAAAAATCTCATAAAATTCTTCCATAAACATATATAAATATATATATATATATATATATATATATTTGTTTTTTTCTCTAACCATTTCTTTTTGCTACTTGTGAGAATTGACTTGACTATCTCTATACAAAGAGACAATATTCCAATTTAAGAGAGAATTTTAGGACATATGGATATTATCTAGCCTCACTAAAAAATAAATATTACATTATTGTGAATTTAACTTATGATTTTGGCATACTTATTAGCTTAAATTCGAGGCCGCAGGAGATCCTTTTTAGGCATAGAAATCAATTGTTGCATGCGCAACAAGAGCGAGGCTAGATTAGTTTATATTTCCTAATTCCATGCGGATATATTTGACGGTATTTATTATTATTTTATCAAAGTACTGAGAAGAAAAATTTTAGAGAATAGATCACCTTGTTATATAATTCAATGCAAGGTCAACTGAGGTGCCATGATACGTTGAAATTTTCTCATCGTGATTCACAGAGGCGAACTCGTGGATGGCTTTATGGAAATACGTAGGAGGGCGCCGAATGCCCAAACTATTGACACAAGTTGAGTTGATGACCCATGTACTTATTTGTCTCAAAAAATGTGCAACTAATAGGCAACTTTTGTATCTAATTTAAATATTTGGATCAATTTCATATCACCAAAAATATTTGGATCTATTTGAAAAAAAAAAAATATACATATACTTGGATCTGTTAACAATAGCATCTCAACCTCAGAGTCCCGTATGTAATTTACATTAATTACTATTATAATGTACTGATTTTAGAATTATTAACTATAACGCACTAAATAATTGTAGAATATTTATGTGAGCCGAACATGAGTATGCTTTATTTAAAAGAAATTATATATCACTAAAATTCAATTACTTTATATTTTTAATAATTAAAATAATAATATTATATATTAGTGATGAAAATGATATATGAATTATAAATTTTCTATAAATTTATTATTTTAAAATCTAAATAAAGTATTCTCTAATAAATATAATAATATTTTATACATTTATATTGTGTGTTTAATAAAAATAATAATATAATAATATTTATACATCATATTGTAGATATTAAGTTAGAAGTCAAAAGTTATTAAAAAGTAACAAGTACATATTAATATATATAAATATATAAATACATTAAGAAAACATTTTATTAATATGCAAAAATAACAATTTTATAGTAAAATTTATAATTTTTATGGTTAATATAAAATATTAAATATTTAGATATTAAATATATAATCTTATTTAAAATTTGACTTGCCGACTTTATTGCATAATTTTTTAGGAAGAAATTGGACAATTGCTTCAAAGTCTTTGAGCTATGAAATTTTATATATTAATTACTAAAATTTGATTCATTCAAAACTTTGAGTTTCATGCTCTACATTTTTATAGGAATTGACGGATCGGCTAAATAATAATAAAATTTAAAATTCAGAGATCTATATGTAATAATTTAAATTTTATAAATCTATATATAAAAAATTCAAATACTTTAAGACCTATAAGCAATTAACCAAAACAATATCAGCAGTACACCAATCCCCAACCATTCTCTGGTGGCAATTTTATGCAAGTGTTTTACTTCATTTAAATTGATTCGATTTTTTTTTCTAGCTTTAATTTAGCTCGATTAAAATAAAATTGATTCAACTCATAATCGATTCGACATATGAATAAACATATATATTTAGAATTTTTTAAAGTATAATTAAGATATTTTTACATATAAATATGGTATAATATTTTATATAAAGGAGATTGTATTAGAAATATGTGTATAAAAATTAAAATTAAATTTATAATGTTATATTTTAATATAAATAATGAATATTATTATAGAAAAATATATCTTATAATAAGACTTGATTCAATAAAAAAAATTGTCTCGAAATTTAAAGAATTTTAGTAGGCTTAAATTGAACTAGACTAAAAATTAAAAATTTTAATTTCGAGTTGAGCCTGGCTCGCTTGAAATCGACTTGAAGCCGCCCCTAATTCCTGGGTTTATGGTAGAATTTTTTTATTTTATTTATTTTTATTTTCAATTATTTTTTTAAAAAAGAAATCAATAAATAAAATTTACTCATATATTTTGATGCTTTTAGTACTTTTATCCCTTCATTTATAACTTTCATTAAAAATACAAATTTCATACATAAATTTGAAAACATTTAAATTACATATTTAGATCTCAACTATTTTAATTATCTGTGTACATACTAAATCCTCATAAACATTATAAAACAACTTTAAAAAATTATTTTATATATTTTGATGAGTTTGGGTCAACTTATAATTTTAAAGAATATAAATTCAAGCCTGCAATTCATATACTTATAATAACATATATTCAAGATTACTTCCATGTGTAATAAATTATATTGTTTCTATCACAAAAAATAAATAAATAAATTATAATGCTCAAGTAAAATAGGGTAAAATTATTTCATTTGTCATCTAATTATCATGCAACATCATGTATTTAATTAAATTATTTTAACATAAAGTCATTAGTTACTGAATTACAGTAATATATCATTTAATAATTACATAAAAAATATCTTCAATTAGATCACTTTTATAAGTTACTATATAATTTAATGATCGTATAAAGCCCTGTTTAGCGTGAGAACCAAAACAGAACCAAAATAGTACTAATTTAAAAAACAATAATAATAATAATAAATAAATTTTTTAAATCATTCTATATAAATTCAAATATAAAAATATTCTTTTACTTCACATACTCAATAATTTAAAATAAAAATATCAATTTTATTTCACATTCTAGATCAAAATATTCAAATCGAGTATTTTGATCTAAGATGTGAAATAAAGTTTATATTTTTATTTAAAATTATTGAGTATGTGAAGTAAAATATTATTTTTTATATTAAAATTTGTGTAGAATAATTAAAATAATTTATTTATTATTATTATTGTTATTTTTTAAACTAGTACTATTGTGGTCCTGTTTTGATCCTCGCGCCAAACAGGGAAGATTAAATTTTCAGTTAAGTTAGTTTAAACTATAAAAACACAAATTCAATGGCTTTACTACAATAGCAAATGGTTATCTTATAGTAAGCTATCAGTTAAATTAATCCCTTTGATATATTTTTTAATAAATTATGTAAGAGCATGTATTTAATTGGATAATTTTGATATATAACAAATAATTATTGGAGAATAATTATTTAATCAAATTATTTTGATATATAATAAATGAAATATTTATTTGACAATAAGTGCAATTTGTCCACAAATATTTTTTTTTATTACTGCACCCAAAGAAATGAGACATTTTTTAGATACTGTAAAGGAAAGGACTAAAATGCATAAAATGTCAAAATGTAGAAAGTATTTTGTAATTTCTTGAAAATAGCGGACTAAACTTGAATTGATTAAAAAAAAGGAAATACAATGGCCTTTTTATAATTTGTTAATCAAGAAGTACATTTTTTTAAGGGAAAATAGCATTTAGGTCTTACTCATTGCGCAAATAGGTCCCTCGAATATTTAAATGTAGCAAACTGGTCCTCTAGTTTGATGAAATATGCACGTAAGTTTTTGGACTATAACAGACGTTAGAAATCACATCTCTCTACTCCTCCCCGCATCTCTCTCTCCTATGGGCAAATATGAAACCATTACGGTAAACATTGTTACCGGCACGTAATGTTTGTGGTTAATAAATTCCAAGTAGGTCCTCCAAATTGAGGGTGCATTTATACTTGTGTATAGTTTTTCTAAGCTAATTAGTAAATATTTTTTAATTCATAACTGACATTTTATTGTGCACAATGTATATAATACCCACAATTAGGCCAGTAATGGGTCGGATCTTGATCCGATCCGATCCATGATCTGAACTAATTATCTTATGAAACGAAATAAATTTTTGACCCGCATAATTATTCTAAAAAACCGACTCGCTCCGTTTAAGTATTGCCCGGGTGGATCCGGGTCGATGCTGATCCAACCCGAAAAAAATCTGACCCAGAATTTATAAGTATGAAATTATTTTACGTATTTATATATTTATTATTTAATTGCATATGTTAATTGTTGTTTTATTTTATGAAGGTTTTGAAATGTGACTGAAGCCTATAATTATTAAAGAGACTATTGCAAGTTATTTTAAGTGCAGTAACCAGGAAGTGCTTGCATTGTAAAATGGGATTAATAGCTACAAATATTTTTTACCGTTGAGATACAATGTTTAGTGCTAACTTTAACAGAATTGTGCTTTATTTTTTATGTAATATTTTCATTCAACCGTTGGTTCTGTGTTTTGTAATATTATAATATAATGCTGATGTCAGTGATATGATCTTTAGATGTTTATATATCATCCTTATATTTTCTACTATAATAAATTTATATTGTAAACTTTAGTGATCAAAATTTTATCTAAAAATATAAGAATATATATACAACTAATAGTTGTAATCATTGAAAAAATAGTGTTAAATTATATAAAAAAAGTTTCGGGTCGATTTAAATTAATAAATCAATTTAGACTTTATCTAACTTAAAATATTAATTTAGTCTTTAAATTAGTAAAATTAGTCTATTAATTAGAAAAAATATCCTCAATTTAATCTTTTTATTAATATCAAAGGAACTATTTGTATATTATCTTAAATTAAAGAACCTATTTAGTTAATTTAAAAACTAAAAAAATCTGAATGCACATAAGTTTAAACTAAAGGGACCTATTTGCTATTAATTCTTAAAATAAATAGTATAGTCAACTATATTTAAAAAAAAAAAGGTAAATTGCATTTTGTCCCTTGACGAGGTCGAGCAATGCAAATTAGCCTCAAATTTTTGGTATATTAGATTGTAAAAATGTTATCATTTAGTTCCAAGTAAGGTATAGCAGAAATAAAAAAGATATAATAGTACTTTAAAATATATAAATAGTTTAAATTAATTAAAATATAATTGAATTTTATATATTTTTGTCAAGAAAGACTAATAAAATAATAAATTAATGAAAGAAAGATTAATAATATAATATTTTTATAATAATGATTAAAATTGAGAATTTTTAAAATTCAAAATTAATTTGCAATTCATTGCTAACCTCAGGTGCCAAAATGCAATTTACTCTTAAAAAAATAAATTTACATTTCTTTTCAATGCTAGAATGAACAAATTTTTTTCTATAAGATTTCACCAGTGCAAAGCGGTGGCTTTAAGTCGATTTCGCGCTAGCTGGGATCAATTCGAAATTAAAATTTTTAATTTTTAATCGAGTTCAATTGGATCCTACTAATTTTCAAGTTGAACTGAGACTAATTATAAGTTTTTTTTATAATTTTTATGTAGATATTTCTAATATTATTTTTTTATAAAAAATATTATATTATATTTATATATATAGAAATATATCAATTATATTTTAAAAAATTTTAAATATGTATGTTTATATATATATATATATCGAGTTGATTATGAGTTGAATTAATTTTATTTTGAGCGAGGTAATTTAAAGTAAAAAAAAAATCAAGTCAATTTTAAATAAAACAAAATATAAATAAATTTTAATTTTTTTTTATAAATAGCTAGGCATCGGCCAGGTCATCGCTTCAATATCGGCCATCCACGTGTCAGCTCTTCCTCTTTCGGCCGAGCAGTCTTTAGGACTAAAGAAAAGGCCTTGGATTTGTCCTACATTTGGAAGGATGCCTTGGCCTAAAGGGAGTTTTCATTTTTTCAATTTATAGAGCCTGCAACTGTCATTTGTAAATCAATTGTAGTCTTGCAAATATCTTCAGCTACGATGAAACCTTTTCGAAAGCAAGTAGCTCGAATACCATCTCCTCGATAATAAAAACACATTCTTCGATCGATGATAATCCTTATTTGAAAGGTCTACACAGTCATTGCCCTTACAGTCTAATCTCATGTATGTCGACTTTACTGCTTCTACTTTTTTAAGTCATCTGAAGACTACTTTTGATTAACTGATATTTAAAACGGTGTGGAAACTAATAAGTATTAACCTATATTTCATTACTTTTTAGGTCAAATTATGAGATTAATAATGAGAAACTCCACAATTAAGTGTGCTTGAGTTGGAGTAGTACTGAGATGAGTTATCTCTTGAAAAGTATTTAAATCACACGTTTTCCTGAAGTCAGAGCGGATAATAACTATACGTTTAATTACGACATGCTACAATATGATATTAAAATTAGCTTCTTATAGTGCAGTGTGGTTCAAAGATAAACCATATAGAAATTAGTGGACTTATAATGACTCATAACTAGTGAGGGTAGGGAGTGAGGGTATTATTCTAAGAGAAGAGAATCACTAAAAAAAAAAAATGCATCTCTTAACACACTTTTTAGGTTAGATGATGAGTGATAAGAGGGGCATTAAAATAAATTGTGCTACATTGAAAAGAGATAAAAATTCTTAAGCTGTACAAGTAAATAACATGATCCCAAATAATAAAAATAATTTTTTGAAAAAACTTAGAAGCCAGTAATAACAAAATGCTATGATGGCTGATCTCTTGGACAACACTCAAGTCACGCAGTTTTCTAAGATCAAAGAAAATAATATCTTACTTTTATGTTCAATATTTCACATATATTTACATTTTATAAAATCTAAAAGTTCTTGTGAGAAGGCAAATATTATTTACTTAATTACTCCCCCATATATTCTCATATATTATATAGGAATGACAACAGGACGGGTTTTAGTCAGGTTTATAAATACCCATACCCATCTTGCTATATATTATTCATTACTCATACCCGTTTCCGCCCCACCCCGCTCCGTTTCCTCACTAATATTAATGAAAATCGAATTATTTTACTCTATTTGAAATAATAAAAATCTTAGTCACATGGTAAATATTACACTATAAAAGTAAGACCTTATATTTCTTCATTTTCAATGCACTCTTCTTTATTTGACTTTTTATAAGCCTATATAATATATATATATAACGGGGCGGGGCGGGTATACTTGATTCATACCCGTACCCGCCCCATTTCATAACAGGGCGGGGCGGATTGCGGATTGTGGGTAAGATTTTAGTATCCATACCCGTCCCATTAGGGACGGATCGGGGCGATTTAATCGAATACCGGTACAAATTGCCACCCCTAATATTATATATTTGCCTTCAACTGAAAATATTATATTGCCAGCCCTACAACCTTAATGCCTGCTCATTTTGGGCTGGCTATATAAAGGCATTCCTGCCGTCCAGATTTGCTGCAGAGGGAGAGTGCCTTGTCACTTCTAATTAGCATGGCTTCAAAGGCCTTTGGCCCTCACGTGATCCCACGTGGCTGTTCTTCAACGCCAAAGATGAGGCATGCCTGTCGATCCAGCTCGAAACGTTAATCGGGCACTATACAGTCTATATACCAAACAATAAAAATAAAAATTTGACCGAATTTTATATAATTATTGTTTATTTTTTGTATATATTTTTTTCTGTAACAAAATGGCTTCTAGTTTGAACCCAATAGAGGAAAGCGCATGATCGACTAGTTTCTTCAGTCGATGAGCCTCACCGTTGGTGATCTGAGTAACTTTAAGAGCTCTTAAAATTCAAATATCAGTGCGGATTATTCCCCCTCCTCCCAAGAGGCTCAAATTCAATTTTGACAACTTACGAAAGACGGTGGCCTAATTGAGTGGGATATACATCTTCCAGAATGATGCATGCTATAGAATTCAAATAAGTGCAATCCTTATATCTCAAAAATAAACCGCATTTGAAGGAATAAAGGCCATCAAATATAAAGCCAAATAGGCACATAGTATATGGATTGAAGGCAAGTCCATAAATATTATATAATGGCTACACTAAGGACGGGCCCTGTTTGGCGCGAGGACCAAAACAGGACCAAAATGGTACTAATTTAAAAAATAACAATA
>JAEMOT010000842.1:16245-28945 GCA_019297695.1 Apostasia ramifera
CCCTCGCGCCAAACAGGGCATGTAGCAAATAATACAAATGGAGTTGAGAAATTTTCTTGAGCATAGCCAATTCAACTCCGAAGCTGTGTCGAATATAATTATTTATATTTTACATTCACATAAATTGGTCTCAAGCTTTTTTCATCTACTTAAGAGCATGTTGGGAGTTAAAATCTGCATGCTACCTTAACTCATATTGTATTCGTTTAATAAAAATATCATGCAATTTTAATAAACAAATAAATAATTAATTAATTATAATTTAAAATCTTAATTCATTGAATTATTAAAAGAGAAGCCTTAGAATTTAATGGCAAAAATTGATGATGTACAAATTCTGTAGCTCTATCAAAAATCAATAATAATAATAATAATAAATTAATATTTTTTAATTAAAATTTAATTATTATTGTTATTTTTTTTAATTGTCTTCAAGCCCCTTAAAGGATATTTTTGACAATTTACAGTCGTTTAGATGAACTAAAATAGTGAATGACTTTAAAGTCCCATTTTATTAACCATTATTATATTTAATAGAATTTCATAATTACAGAAAAAGTAAAGAAAATAAAATATTATGCATTGACGCATCTATATCTTAATATTCTTTCATTTAAATAAACTTTAATGCACCATAAATTAATAACATAATTCGTAACTTCTATTATTTAATTAGAATATTATATTTTTCTTTTCGTTTTACCTTATAATACATATTTGTTACTAATCATGTAAAATTTACTTTTTTATAAGATTTTTTTTGATATTATATTTTATAATTTTTTGATAGTATTTTATAAGTTTCTTTTACAAAGTATGTTAATAAATTTATCTAATTACGTACAAAAAACTTTAAAATAATACAAAATATGGTGAAAATTATATTATCCTCCTGAAATGTATATTTAAGTCTTTTTTTAACTTATTTTATTAAAAACATAATAGTTAGTGCTGTTTGTTCTTAAATTTATTTTCATTTTAAATCATTTAGAAAGAAACTTTATTTGGACGCGAATCGATTAATATGTCGGATGTTCAATGGCGTATCACAGTGCGAAATATGACCCAATGGCATATGAAAAAGAAACAACATTATTTTCTTTGTAGCAATATTTTTGTGTTACAATCAATTTTTATATATAAAAGCTCAAATATATTATGTAAAATTTTAAATATTATATTTTATTACAATTTTATTTTTTTTTATAATAACTTTGGTAGCACTGAAATGTCCATACATAATTATATTTTAATTCGGTCTTATTTGGAATATATATGATTCTACATAGTATATTTTACGTCCTACCTATTACCCATATGGCTTCACACTAATTTTTTTTATATTAACTAATCAAATTTTTTTTTTTTATATTAGCATGAATGTGTATGATATTTTCAAAGATATAGGTTGGAGTATTTTGGAAATTTATTAAAAAAAATTAATAAGAAAATTAGCGGAAATGCCAGCTACAACATTATTGTTATCCATTCAATGAAAAGAACTTAAAATTTGTGGAATTGTGTGAAATAAAAATTTAATTTTAAGAATTTGAATGATATTTACATATTTAAATAATATTTTAAAATAAATTATACTGTATGATAAATTTTTGACATGTAATTAAAGTTTATTTAACTCAAAGACTAATTCAATATTTAAAAAAGAGTCCAGCTGCATTAAATGTAATTTCAAATTAAGGTGGACTTGCTGACCTAAATGCAATTATGCAAGGGGCAACGGGATGGGGCCTGTGGGACCCCTCCCTCTCTCTCTCTATAAATATATATATATATATATATACCTGTGTGTGGAGATAAGGCGACTATAAGTAAAAAATATTATGTGCAGCGAGCGAACCACATCACCATTGGCACTGTGCTAAGAAATCTAAAAAGGCCCACTGTGCAGAAAACAACAGTATTAAGTCACAAGTAAACGACTGGACTATCCGATCTCTGCAATAGACTGTTTGGTCCGTTGACCGAATGGTTCTTTTGGGAGGACCAAAGCAGATGTCAGGTAAGTTTCAATAAAGTAAATCAACTTAAATCAGGTAGGTATCAATTAAGAAGAATGTAGGTAGATGTGATATCTACCTAATCTCAAGCTATATCATTTTTTTGAACGAATACTTATCTGAATATCCTTTTAAAAAAAAAAAAAAAAACTACATACATTTCTAATAGTATACTGGATCATTCGTCAAACAAACGTTCAGTCATATATACACGATTGACATTTTATTTGAGATGAGATCCGCTTGTTTGCATGGTACTACATGATTGATAAGTGAACTGTTAACATGGTCCGCTTATCACACACATTAACTTCTTGACTTTGAGACATGGGTTAGAGCTAAATCAAGTTTATTTTTGAGTTAAATTAAATTTAATTAATTATAAAATATTATATATGATAAATAATTATCATCAAGTTTTTTGAAATTACTCATGTCAATGAATTTAAGAATTTTTATTTAAAATTTTGAGTTTTTAAATATTTTATCCTGAGTCATTCAGTTAAAAACTACTAGATAACTAAAAATTCTTTTTTATAGTTGTGGAGGTAGAGGGATGGCATTTCTGCTGCTTAAATAGTAACTGATATTTCAATATATTACATTATTATTTGTTATAAGACATAATATTATATATATATTAATACACAAATTATATATAAGAAAGATATTATATTATAAAATTATATATATAATTTGTGTATTTATATTTTATCTTTTATATATTAATAATCATAATATATATAGTTATTAAAAAATTTTAAATATGTGTATAATGCATGTAACAAAATTATTTCGAGATTAATTAATTTCATTTCGTGCAATTTTCGAGTTTTCTTTTAGGGAGGGGAGTGCTAATATACCCTAACAATGGTAATTTGAAGAATAACGTTTGCTTGTTTGTAGCCGACGGCAAGAGCTACTATCCCCCCAACGACAATCCTCCTGACCTCCCCAACACCATCATATTCGCCACAGGGCTTCGATCCTGCTTCCTCCCTCAACCTATTCTCTCTCTTCCTCTCTCTCCTCGTTTTTGCGATCAATCTATTGGAATCTTCTTCTCCGTAAACCCTTAATTCCGGCGCAGTCAGTTGGGCAGCGGCGCTGGGATCCGAATGCGGGTGTAAGATGAGCAATTTGGCGGAGGGAGAGGAGGAGGAGGAGGAGGAGGAGGAGGAGGAGCAAGAGTTCTATTACGAGTCTCTTGATCGGATACTCTCGTCTTCGTGCTCCTCCACCTCCGCCTCTGATGAGGAGGGCGATTATGGTTACCAGTTGCACGACCGCAGCCGCTTCGGCTGTCCGCCGCCGTCTGTCGGCTCCTTGGATGTATGGCTCAGCGAGCCGGAGTCAGTGGAGGAGCGCCGCCGCCGCTTGCTCCAGCAGATGGGGCTCGCCGGTGACCCGTTTCTCGCCCGCCGGAAGCATGAAGGTTGGAAAAGTGAGGCGGAGATGGGGCGATCCGTCTCTTGCGACGGTCTCTGGCCTCGGCCCAACCCGCCTTCGGTCAACTCTGCTGCTGGGGCTATGGGACGGTCCAGATCCGAAGGCTCTGTCGAGCCTGGACTTGTGCATAGACAACATCCGTCAGCTGCCGGTAAGCCACCGCTTGTTGGAAGATCGAGGACGTCCGTGGGGGGAGACGCCGAGGTGTTGGACGGGGATGTCGCCTCTTGCTTAGGTGGCCGGGGCCGCGGGGGTGATGGAGACGATGAGCAGAAGTGCACGATTAAGGACCTGGACAACGGGAAGGAGTTCGTCGTGAAGGAGTTTCGAGAGGACGGGATGTGGAATAAGTTGAGGGAGGTGGGAACGGGGAGGCACATCACAATGGAGGAATTTGAGATGTCCGTCGGCTGTTCACCCATCGTTCAGGAGCTGATGAGGAGGCAGAGCGTCGAGGAAGGCTATAACGGCTCTGCCGGTGACCAGTCGAAATCCAGCACCGACTCGAGCGGAGGTGGGGGTTCCAAGAGGAGGTCGAGCTGGTTCTGGAACTTCAAGAGCGTAATGGCTGGAGGGAACCAACGGGAGAGGCGGAGCAGTGATGAGAAGGATACTTCTTCGGATAAGGGAGGAAGGAGATCTAGTTCTGCTACCGACGACAGCCAGGACACGCCAAAGTCGGTCCACCGTGTGCCGGAGCGCATGAAGGTCCGGCAATACGGTAAGTCGCATAAAGAGCTCACCGGTTTGTTCTTGAACCAGGAGATTCAGGCCCACAATGGGTCCATTTGGACCATCAAATTCAGCTTAGATGGTCGTTACATGGCTAGTGCTGGGGAGGACCGTGTCATCCATGTCTGGCAGGTCTTAGAGAATGACAGGAAACCGGAGTTTTTGGTTGACCGAGGAGGGGAGGAAATCAACAATGGCAATCTCCTTGCAGTGACCATTTGTAATGGTTTTCCAGCAGAACAGATGCTTGCTCTAGTACCCATTGAGGGGAACCACTGGGAGAACAAGAGAAGGGCCAAAGGTGGCAGGAGATCTGTCAGTTCAGACCATCTGATGGTGCCAGAGCAGGTATTTGCACTCTCAGAGAGGCCAGTGTGCTCATTCAGAGGTCATCTTTGTGACGTGCTTGATCTCTCATGGTCAAAAGCTCAGGTACTTATATGTTTTCTCTTATTTGTAAACTGTGTAATTAGATCATTACTAGTTGTTTGGTTGAGAAACACAATAAATGAAATGTTGTCTGCCATTGATGCTTTTACGACTTGAACGTAAAAGGACAGGATTGTGGAGAATCATATTGAGGTAGACATGACCCAAATGACTAGCTTTGTTTATTTGTTTTTATGACCATACCAATGGCTACTACGTTGATGAAATAGTTTAGATGGAGCTTGGTTTTGTCTTATGCATCACAATTGGGAATACTGTGGTTGTATTGCTTAACCTCATTATTATTATTATTATTAGTGTTATCAATATCATCATTTTATTTTTTCAAATCACATATCTTTTTTTGAAGATCCTCTTAAGTTGCTATATTTTAGGGCTATATTTGCACCTCCATTTATCAAATATTTTTACTTTATGGCCCTGTTTGGCGCGAGGACCAAAACAGGACCAAAACAGGACCAAAAAGGTATTAATTTAAAAAACAATAATAATAATAATAAATAAATTTTTTAAATTATTCTACACAAATTCAAATATAAAAAATATTATTTTACTTTACATATTCAATAATTTAAAATAAAAATATCAATTTTATTTCACATTCTAGACCAAAATATTCAAATCGAGTATTTTGATCTAAGATGTGAAATAAAGTTTATATTTTTATTAAAAATTATTGAGTATGTGAAGTAAAATATTATTTTTTATATTAAAATTTGTGTAGAATAATTAAAATAATTTATTTATTATTATTATTATTATTTTTTAAACTAGTACTATTTTGGTCCTG
This sequence comes from Apostasia ramifera, assembly GCA_019297695.1. Classification (NCBI taxonomy): domain Eukaryota; kingdom Viridiplantae; phylum Streptophyta; class Magnoliopsida; order Asparagales; family Orchidaceae; genus Apostasia; species Apostasia ramifera. The sequence goes on from JAEMOT010000842.1 coordinate 21,685, forward strand.
TTTTGGTCCTTGCGCCAAACAGGGCCTATGAGTAATAGTTACCATTGTAAAATGGTCTCATGCTTCCTATCTTTTCCTTTTATCCTTATTGTCATCTTGCACCTTACTCTTAGCTTCATCTCTTACTTTGGTAGTCATGGCAACAGCTTTGCCAGCAGCTTCATGTTGATTGGGCTTTCGTTGTCTGATATTAAATGAGTTGATGTTGTTGACAAATAAATTGCATGAATGAGATGATAAGAGAATGAGATGTAAAGATTACAATTTTACATATTATAAACATAGTCCCTTAAATTATTAAATTATGACCCATCATTGTACTAGAGGAAAAAATTGAATTAAGGAGCACTAAATATTTTTTCTTAAACATTATGCATGCAGTAAGAAAATGGAGGTAATCTCATAAAGGACAACATCACACTCTTAAAAAAAATCATAATAGCATTTCTTTGTATTCAAATGTATGCATGCTAGAAATAATCTATTTATATCAGTATGTGTATGACATAAAATGCACATGTAATATTTGTTCTCTGTAAGAACCTAGTTGCCACATTTCCTACTATTCAGAGTTAGAGATCCAAAACATTATCATCATAGGGCACCAACAAAAGCAACTAAGAACTTTACATTTCAATAACTTATTATATACAATTATAGAACTTAGAAACACAATATACTTGTAAAATCACAAATAACCAACATGCAAGTATACATTTAATTGATTTACATAACAAAGCAAGCCATGCTTCTCAATTTTTATCATCATAGCATACCAACAAAAACAAGCAAGCTTCTGACTTCAGAATGTCATCAAAAAATTTTTCTAAAGAATTAAGAAACATTGAAAGAATCTTCAAAAAACAATCATGAAAAATTAATATGTAAGAAAAGATCTTAATGATCTACATCATAAAGCAAAAGATGCTTGTTAGAAATATGAATGTCAACAAATAAAGAAATAAAAATCATAAAACAAAAGGTAGAAGGATAAGTTCAAGATCCATTACAGGGAGATTCAGAGAGTTCTAAGCTCATATTTGTCATCTATTAGCGTTTGAGAGCGAGTTGGCGACTGGTGCTGTTGTGCGACATTGAGATTCAGAAACAACATCAACATGATCCAAACAACAAAGACCAAAGAAGATAAAAGTATCACAAATCTAAGATAAATGCTCGAGAGTGCAAGGTTCAAGATCATCGAAGAACGATTTCACAATGTGAATTGACAAATCGCAGACTTGTAGCTGGTCGCCTTTGTGAAATCATAGTAAAGATGAAATAAAACATGGTCTAGCTTGTAGCTGGCTAGTGGCCACTGCTTTTGCAACCTTGCCTCTTGTTGATGTTAGTGTCTCACAAATGAAAAATTAGGGCAATAGGGTGAACTGGAGGGGCAAGTCAGTGAAAGCGAATACGTCACTGATGAACTCACGATGGATAAATATCAGCTCAGAATAACTCAGCCATTGATTTTGAAATTTTAATCTGAACTGTTCAAAAAAAAATTGGGATTCGAACGCAGGTTTCGATAGCGCAAAACTGTTAACCACTGAACTATATCATTGGCTGTGAAATAATATGATAAAAATATATGTTAATATAACATTTGTATTATTACTATAATAATTTTTGATTCAATCTTGAGCCGGATCGATTCAATCCAGTGATGGCTCGAGATCGGATTGAAAAAATTGCCTAGCCAAGATTATGGCTCATTAGTTGGCTCGATTATGTCAAGTGGATTTCAATTTGATCCAAACTTCAATTGAATTATCGAGCAATCTTCGATCTTCGAGCCAAATTAACCGCCTTATCCATGATGTAATGATGTGAGAACAAGAGAGGTGGTTGCACATAGAAGAGCTATTATTCTTGGGGAAAGAAAGAAAGTTCAGGTTTTGTGGATTCCTTGCATTATTGAACTAATTCGAAATTTCTAGAGAGTAAACCAAACAGCCTTGTCGAAGAGCTACAAACCAGCGGATGTTGTAGAGAGGATGGATCCAAACCCTTTGCTAGTCTTCCTTTCCTTTTTTTTGATGGTTGGATGGTTGGGGGGACACAATAATCTCCCTTTCGCATACCCCCATCCCTAGTATATCTTAATATCTTAATATAGCTTTTTACTGATGTGGGTGGGGATATTAGGCTTTGTTTGTTACTTGTGCCATCTTTCGTGGTGTGAGATATTTGGGAGATGCTGTATTGCAAAAGACAGTTGGTAGGTTTATAAAGAGGTCAGATTTTCGATTCAATTCGATTTTGAAATTTGTTTCGAATTTAGTGAGTAAATGGATTTTTTTAAATCCGACGCTTTGATCCAATGATCCGACTCTACCCATTTGCAATTACGATTGGATTTTGGATCCACTATGATGTGATAGTTTAGATTATTGAACATAAATAATAAAATAGGAAATTCAAGGCTTTTATGAGTAACACTTGAGGCTAGAGCTGTAATATTTTGGTAATCCTTAAATTATTTTAGGGAGATCTACCTGTCTATACAACTTTTCCAATGATTTAATATTTATTGTAAGAATTTTCAAATATTTCTTCAAATAATTGATGATAATAATAGCGGCAATTTAGCATATTTTTTAATATTTAGCATATTTAGATGGTTTAGACATGTAAATCGTAGGTCGATTAAAATTCCATTTAAGAAAATCAAGTTATTAGATATTGCTCATGTACAAAGAGGAAGAGGGAGACCAAAGAAGACTTGACAAAAAACTATAAGGAGTAATTTCACTTAAACCTAAATAAAAAATTATTAATTGATATAGCGTAATGAAAACAAATGATTTATGTAGCTAACCCCACCTAGTGGATAATGGATTAAGACTTGGTTGTTGTTGTATTTATATATGTTCATTTTGATTGTATTATATATAAATAAAAACTAACCAACAATTCTTATGTATTTTTTTAATATTCAATATTTGAATGATTAATTATATATTAGGAAAGTTCCCTGGTTCAATCTAAAATTTGATTTGTTGTGGGTCATGGATCATATCTGAATCGATCCCAATCCGATCCAATTTTTGATTTGATCTGAATGTTATGCAGGTTGGATTTAAATTTAAGTTGATCTTATCTGTTAATCGGCTTAACTGTTGGGGCTTTTTTTTGGTTCCATTTTTTGACTCATCAGCTCGGCTATGCAATGTTTGGGTCTCTTGCTTGGGTGATTACCTCTTATGTTAGGACTTTTGTTGACCACAGATTTGACTTTTTTCCCTTCAATTTGTCCACATGGATGATTGTGATCTCGTCCTTTTTCAATACAATAATTAATTTGATTTTTAATTTTTCAATTTTTCTAGGATGTGTAGTAAATTTAAGAATTACTGGTGTATTTTTAGGATGAGTTTTAAGTGTTTTGAGGCTCCTAGTAGACAGAAGTAGGTGAGTGCACTTACATTGTGACTATTAGGTTAGTCGCTTGTTTGGTTGAACTTAGATTTATGAGAAATGTTGTGACATACGAAAATTATCAGGCATGTTTACCTTACATTAAATCTCCCATTATTTGTTCACAAATTTACGATGATCAATATAGATCAAGGTGCAACTTAAAATCCATTTGTTTTGTTTGTGTGTCTACAGTATTTGCTCTCATCTTCCATGGATAAGACAGTCAGGCTATGGCACTTGTCCAGCAATTGTTGCTTGAAAATATTCTCACACAATGACTTTGGTATGTTATACCTCATTTCTATTTTTGTATAACCTATGAATAACTAGAAAGAAGGTGAAAGGCATACTATATTTGACTTTCTCTTTCTCTGGCCCAATTCTTCTTAATTGCATGGCCTATTAATTTTCTTTCAAAAGAGAAGTAAAGGTGATTTTATGCAATGCATAACGGGCACGCTTTCTATATATTCCGCCAACTCAATGAATGAAGGCCAACAAATGCAATTTGATTTCCCCCTTTTTCTCAACTTTGATGGTTATTAAATCGTTGAATTGCAGTGACGTGTATCCAGTTCAATCCTATTGATGATAAATACTTCATCAGTGGTTCACTCGATGCAAAAGTACGCTTATGGAGTATACCTGATCGACAAGTTGTTGATTGGAGTGACTTGCATGAAATGATCACTGCCGTTTGCTATACACCTGATGGACAGGTTTAACAGTTGATCACATTTGCATAGTTACCTTGTTGCGACATTTCACCTCTCCAATTTTTTATTCTCAGACATTACCAAATCGTTTGTTTCATTATTGTTTCTATTTGAAGGGTGCTTTTGTTGGATCACACAAAGGCAATTGCTATTTATATGATACCTCTGGTATGAAAATCCAACTTTCTAGAATAGGACTCTTAGCTTTGCTTTACTAACTGCATACTGTTTGTGTAAAATTTGCTAATTCATCTTTTCTTTATCACTCTGTAGATAATAAGCTGCTTCAGAAAAGTAAGATTGATTTGCAGAATAAGAAAAAGAAATCGAGTCAAAGGAAAATTACAGGCTTCCAGGTATATGATATCCAGGGCTTTTTAAGACTGATCCTGTTCCCTTAAAATACAAAACATTGCATTCTCCCTGACATCTGCATTTGGAATATTTCATGTGCTTCCATTGTTGAACTAGTTGTCATTCTCATTGTGTTTTGGAGTGGCATTGATGTCGTGAACTGCACATTTTATCTTTATAAACCATGAGATCTTTTGTGGACGCATATTCTTATTTGCGTTGTGGGACAGTTTGCCTCTGGCAGCTCATCTGAAGTGCTCATCACGTCGGCTGATTCCCGGATCAGGGTCGTTGATGGTAACAATCTCATCCATAAATTTAAAGGTAACTTTTTCTTTTATTGTCAAGGAGTATTTTCCACCTAGTGGGATTAAGGTTTGGTTGTTGTTGTTGTTGTTGTCAAGGAGTATTTATTTTCTGCGTGTTATGCCTACTTTTATATCTGCAATCAAGTTGAATTATACTGAAGTTGCTGGCCTCTAAAATCCATCAAAATCAGTGGGATAATATGAGTTGCAACTATTCTGCTAACTGAAACCTTGGAGGGTCATACCAACCTTTACATTGGCAGTAAATGACTCCCAGTTCAAAGTCAGTTAACATGAGTTGAAACTACTGTGCTAACTAAAGCCTGGAGCATTATTTAATTTAAATTTAATTACAGGTTCCAGCATAATCTTGTAAATTCACTTAATATTAAAAATTAACCTGTGCTAACTAAAACCTTGGAGGGTCATACCATGCCCATGAAGGCAAAACTCTAGTGAGGTTAAAGCTAAAAACTATGCAACTTATCTTTCATGACATCTTTTGTCCCACATGTAACTGGTGCTATTCTCATGTTTGGTCCTGTTCCTTTTGATTTTGCGATGTGTTATGGGAATGGGAAGGAAAGGAGAGGACAAGAATAGTAAGAAGTAGAAGAAGAAGAGGAGGAATTGGGTGGAAAGAGGATGAATGGGAAAAGTAAATAGAAGATGAACAGGAAGAGGGATCTGTTCATAAATTACAAATTAATAGGATGATTTATGGAGATTACTTGTACGTGAGAGAAGGAAAATAACAAAAATTTGCCATAACTATAGAAAAGGATATTTCCAAAATATTAAGAAGCAGTTATATACATTTGACTTAAATCTTTCTATTTTATATATTTGAGATTGAAATCTCATATTTACATATTGGCTACTGGAATCTTGTAAGAATTTGAAATGCTATCACATTACTTGGTTTCCACACAATATCTTTTTTGTGTTTATACATGTATATTTCAATCTGTAGAATTCACTTTTATATAGTTTGTTTCTTTTGTATGCATGTTCATATTAATATTTCGTAAGTGTAGGCACTTATATTACAATGTCTCTTTTGTATTAACAGATATATCTATTTCATAAGTATGCATGTTTATATTATGCATGTATGCAAAGTGTATTCTACTATTTGCAATATATATGTATAAACGCTAACATATAACCCTTGTGCACATTGTGGTTAAGAGCTCGATCTACCTGACCTGCTCTGCTTATCTAAAACATGCACATTTACTGCCTTATACTAGGATTTCGAAACACGAGCAGTCAAATATCAGCCTGCTTGACAGCAAACAACAAGTATGTCATCTGTGCCAGCGAAGACTCTCATATATACATGTGGAGATACGAAGCGAATTCCCGCCAGAGCAGAAGCAAAAGTACCATTGCCATCACACAATCCTACGAGCATTTCCAGTGTCTTGATGTAACAGTAGCAGTTCCTTGGCCAAATTTTAGCTTTATGTCAGGAGGAACTTCCACTCCTAATGAAAACAATACTGATTTGCATCTAGAGGCCAATCACTTTGGCGACAGGGTATCTGCTACTTGGCCTGAAGAGAAGCTGCTCTCAACTTCCGGCCAGCATAGTCGTCAAAACAGCAGCGATACTGGGACCGATGGTTTTTCAGCACAAAATAGAGCTTGGGGAATGGTGATTGTTGCTGCGAGCCGTGGAGGCGAAATCCGAGCATATCAAAATTTTGGATTTCCCATTCGCGCATGAGCTCCTCTGTTCTACACTCTATAGTATTGTTATATGATTCAAATGCACATCAAGGGAGAACATCTGATTTTCTTTTTTTTTGTCCCCTTACATGTTATAATTTCCTGTTAAGGAAGAGGGGGAGGTAATAGAAATTTGTTGCAGTATATATATAAAAAAAAGGGAAATTATAGATGTCATTGGATTCTTAGTTGCTAGATAGTACTTTTTTTGTTCCAAGAAAGATGGAGATATCTGTATAGGAATCTGTAAAAGTGAATTCTAAATTTATTTATTTTTATATTTGTGAGTTTCTTGAAGAAATCAATTTTATTTTTGAAATAAAATTAGCATGCTGCATATATCATGTCATATATATATTGCCACTCGTTATTTGGTATAATTTACTGTATTTATTTGAATTATTTGAAAATAATGTAAGGAATGATTAGTTCAATATTATCTTGATGTTGTATTATTTTTTTAAGAATAATAATTATTTAATTTTATGATATTTGTAGATAATTTTTTAAAAAATATAATATTATTATTTAAAAAATAATATTTAAATATTAGAATGTATAAATAATAAAATATAATATTAAAATAATATTGAATTAAATATTATTTAAATTTTTTTGTGTTTTACTCATTTATTATAATACAATTTGAATTAAAAAATATATTTTAAATATTTTAAAAATGAATGAACTTTATATTTTTCTCATATGACATTTATTATGGTA
>JAEMOT010000842.1:29028-95711 GCA_019297695.1 Apostasia ramifera
ATATATAATTATTAAAATTAAAAATTTTTATTAAAAAATTACAATATTTTATTAAAACAATTATAAAATTTTTTAGGAACATTAAATTATGAAAGAAAATATTTTTCAAGATTATGCCAACATACTAAACATCTACCAGAAAAAATAAATTACATTAATATATAATATAAAAGAAATAAAGAAAAGATTATATTTAAATGAGAAATCGATAAAATAAAAATATAGTTAAATGAAGAAAAAAAAGGGAGATCAAATATTTTAAAAATATTTAGTAAATAAAATACTTAAAATTATAATTTCTAAATCAGAAGACAAATTAATATGTTATACCTATGCTAGTAATCTGTACTGGCCTGAAATATTAGTAACAGATGCAAAGAAAGTTGCTAGCTACATGTCAAAAGAAATTACAAACCGAAAATAAATTACTACAACTAAATTTCATATAATAACTCACAATAAATGATTATTTTATTATATAAAAAAAATAAAAAAATGATAATAATAGTATTCCCTAACTTTTAAATTTTTTTCTTACTTTTATTTTTCTGTACTTTTTTTAATTAATTTTTTGTTAATATTTTTCCTTTTTGTGCATACATAAGTATACTATCTACATATACAGTAATCTCTCTTTCTCTCTCTCTATATATATACATATAATATATTATTATTATTATTTAAAAAAAAAATACTTATATTCACACATTTCACATCTTATATATATAAATATATATATATATATATTATCTATATATAGACATATATATACATATTATTCTTATTTATTTTTTTGCAGGTGCTATTTAAATTGCTTAATTGTTTTTACTTCAAAGATTTATTTAAATGTCTTTGCTCAAATAATAATAATAATAATAATAATAATAATAATAATAATATAAGTCTTATAATATTAGATAGTTTTAAAAGTACTTAAAATTTTTAATTAATAGTAATTAAAATTTAAAATTTTAGTTACACCTAATTTACCCCCTCTTGGGTGTACAAGTGCACCAACAAAAGTCACCAACAAGAAATTTTTTTAAATATTTTTGGGATTATGAGTAGAAAAAAAATCTTGCATAATCACTATTAATTTATGAAGAACGTCACAATTATAAACATATTTATAATGGATGTATTATGATATATAATGAAGAAAATTTACCAGAATAGATGCCAAAGGTAATGAATTAGGTTTTTGTTGGGACCGCAAACAAAGAATTATTAAAAAATTCTTATATTGGGTTCTTAATAATTTCAAATAATATTTCATTATAATTAGATTAAAAATAAGGAGGTGATGAGTTGAGATAGTAAAAGATAAAGCATAATAAAAGGCTTCTCTAGGTGAGCACTAAAAGCATAGTGGACATCTACTTTAATAGGTGAATAAATAGTAATATGTCGGTGGAGATACTATAGATATACTGTAATATTCTTTTGTAAATTCTATATAAAGATGACCCAGACTTATAGAAGGGATTCCTATCTAAAAAATAATTTTTTTTCTCTTATAATAAAGATCTTTTCTTTTTAGACTTGTGGTTTGATTTGTTTTATATAAAAGTTGGTATTAGAGCCTTGAATTTCTTTCTCTTGATTTGTAAGTACTTTAGATTCATATTCTAATTTTATATTTATGTTAAATTTTATGTTTGTGTAAATTTTTTGATTTTATATTTTCATTAAAATAAAGTTAAAGCACTTTAAATTCATGCCTTAAGAATATTTTACCTGTCTAAAGATACTTTCCAAATGACCACTGTCCGGGTAGAATTCAAAAATTGTAAAATAAAAATCATTAAAATGAAATAAAATTATTTTAATTGTTAGAAATAAAAAAATTAAATTTTTTATTTAAAAACTCATAAAATATAAAATAAAATTAATTTTTAAGATTTAAATTATATAAAATATAAATAAAAATATTTTTAAATATTAAAATTTATGTAAGAGTATGAAGCAAATTTACAAAATTAGTCAAAAACTTAATTAAAAAAAATTAGGAGTACTAATTATGTAAATTTAAAAATTATAGCTTATGGTACAGTTAAACCTAGAAATATCCACATTTTTGTGACCGAGCTCGCAGTGTAGGATCTGCGAGTGCTCCAGGTTCGCAACGCTATTGTTCTGTTCCAACGCCCAGGCATTGTTTCCCTCTCGACTCGAATCAGACCGAAAGGCAGATGCGCGTTCTTGAATCTCCTTCTTCATCGATCTGCTTCTTTCTTGTCACTATTTACATCCCTTCGATTCCTCGAATGCGAAGAATCGCCGGAGGAATTGGCCAACGATGATCGTCCGAACCTACGGGCGAAAAGCTCGCTGCGTGGGCCGGAGCTTGTCCGACACATCTATACTCGACGCCAGCGGCAGCAGCGGAGCGGACGAGTCCGATTACCGCGAGGTTTCACTATCCCAAGGCGCCTTCCAAGACTGCCGCCACGGCCTTGCCGCCGCCTTCTCCTCTCAGGATTCGTCGCCCTGGTCACTCGACCCCGATCTATTGCCTTCGTCAATCCCTGAAGCCGAAGATCCCTTTGCCGTTTCGCTCCTTCCTGACTGGGAGGAGGAGGAGCGCGGGATTGGAAAGAAGGGAAGGAATCTGAAGAGGGGAAGCAGCGGGGAACTGAAGTGTTCAAAGCCTTCGGCGACCGCATCGTCTACCTCGACATTGATGGAGGCACAGGAGTTCGGTGAGATGATGGAGCATGTGGATGAGGTGAATTTCGCGCTCGACGGGCTCCGCCCAGGGCAACCGGCTCGGATTCGACGGGCCAGCTTGCTCTCGCTGCTAAACATCTGCAGCACCGCACAGCGCCGCCGGCTGCTTAGGGCCCGGGGGTGAGTCTATGGGAAAATAATAATTTTAAGCATTTTAAACAATTTCCTTACATTGCTAAGTTTTTTGCGATTAAGAAGAAGATTTATAATCTTACTTGTATCAAAAGGTTTCTGGCGTAAGGAAAGAAACATGATTTTGGTTGATTATTGGTAATCTTCTTACTCTTACCAGAGTAAGACTCGCTTTTTAATAAAAAATCATGGAATGACATGTAGCATGGTGAATAATCTTGTTTCAAGTAATCGTTTATTTAAGGTTGCTTCTCTTAGCTATTTTAAATTCTTAATTGCTACTTATTTTGTGCTGCGTTTGTATTGCATGATGTGTCTGTGCTACTTTGTAACCGGCACACAAAGTTGAAACTTAAAGTTATGATGAACATCTTTTTGGGTTCTCTAATCTTCAGAAATCATCAAAATAAATCATTGCATTGGTTCCCAAACAAGCTCTTGTTGAATGGAAAGGAGATCCTTTTCCTGGTGTCTGATCTTATTTATTAGTGAATTTTTAACTGGGGACTCTTTTGTCTAAGGTCAGAAGGGACTAGTTGATGATCATAACTATGATGGTACATTCTGCTTATCACAATTGAACATGGATTATGTATATGTAGCAGTAATTAGCGTTTTAAGCTTCCATGCTGTTTCTGACAAATTGAGGATGCGTGGAGAGGGAATAAAATCTAATCAACACTTGTTAGAATTCTACACAATTTTTGAGCTAATTCCTTCATATCATAAGATGCAATAGCAATGACAAAGTTAGAATCATGCAACTAATCCATGGTGGACTGTATATTATGTAAATATCTAGCGCAATGTTTCAAATATGCAATAATAAAGAAGGCCAAAGTCTCTTCTTTTTTGTGTTGCCTAAAAAGTGTGAATTCATAGAAAGTGGTAGGATTTTTTTTGCCTTTGTTTTTTGAGAAAATTACATACTTGCTACAATATTAGATTGTATTTACATATTTACCACCCTTTAAAATTTGTTTATGCTAATGTTCCTATGTAATCTTAAATATTAAATAGATGCCATTGAGGTTAACTGTTAAGAATAAATAGAATATATATAGAATATTTCTTCTGTAGGTTGTCATTGGCTCAGTGCTATCTCACGGGCACCTTGATGCTGTAATCTACTAACTATTTGCCACCTTGCGTAAACTACCATATTCAATCGGTCACCACTGGCAACCATTCATGCTACACACTGTTTGCCATCAGGTCACCAAGTGTTGTCAGTTGCCACTGTCGGTGGCCACCATGAATGTTTGGGATTATAATAATATTGACAAGTGTTATTGGTGTAACATTGAATATTATAGGGCGGCATGCACATAAATAAATTTTTAAGAGTGGTTAATATGTGGATATATTCTTTTTGAGGGGCACGCATAATTGCCCATTGATTTTTTCAACTAAGGATTTTGGAGCCAATTCTATCTTAAAATGGAAGATATTAGTTTATAAACATGCTACCCTACTGCTTTTTCCATTAGCATATCCACATTTTTAGATTCTTTAATCTAAAAACTAATTCTCTAACAAGTATTCGCTTTTTGGTAAAAGAAATGAAACTTCAGTTTGTTGGGTGTGCATAGAAGAATGCACCTTTTGTATTTTATTGGATGATTTAAAGCTAACTAGTCAAAAGATATGAGAAAGTTGTTATGTTTGGGACAAGGTTGGGTAGTGATGATGATGAAAATGTGTGGTTTTGTTTGAGCTTTTGGTTTCTTTATTTCTTGTTTTTGTGTACTATCTTTTTTTTGTTTAAGTCATTTGTCTCGTCTACCATAAAGCAGCTTTGTCTTGTATTGGATTAATGGATCTTATGAAGTTTTATACCCCATGCTAAATATTATGCTCTATATCAAAGTAGCACAAAATATTGTGCATATAAAGTTTGAAGAGCATTTGCATACAAGCAAACAGAATTTTGTCAATTAGGCTTTCTGTATTTTGTTCTTAGTGTTTGTTGTGCGTCTTGTTTGCGTAGCCAATCCCTTTTCTTAGTCTTGCTTGTTCTAAATCTTTTTTGCATAATTGTGTTGCAATTGACACCGTGCAGTTTTGATTCTCTTTTTAGCTGAAATTTTTTTAATTCAAAACATGTAATATGCAAGAAAACTGTGCTATTTTTTTTACTCTTCTTTATTTGTTCTAGTTCATTTTATGAAATCAGAATGGATGCCTTCATGTTGTTGTTGATGATGATATTATGATTTATGCATGCCAAACTTAATTATCTTTCAGGATGGCTAGGAGAATAATCGATGCCATTTTGGGCCTAAATCTTGATGATTCCCCATGCGCACTAGCTGCAGCAACCGTTTTCTATGTTTTGGCCAGTGATGTGAGTTTCATTACAAATCCCTGTGAAAACTTTGACACGCTATTGCTTCAAATATTTTTACCAAATCATATATGAGGTTGATGGTGTTTGTATGCTTTTGAATACTCTAGACAAGTACTCTGGTTGAATAATTCATGAGGTTGTGCCAATCCTTTATCTCTCTGCTTGTTTGCTGAGACCTTGTTATAATTCAGTTTGAATGTATCATGCGGACATGAAGGGCAGCCATTGTTGTGGCTGATATAGGAGGGATGTCTTTCCATACATTTGATGTACATTAAATGCTTGGCTATCATATAAAGCTTCACGGATTTGCTGGCATGCTAATAGTGTGTTCGTCCTAGTTATACAGAGTACTACTATGATGCTCAAATTTCTGCTGAGCTTTTCAAGTTCTCTCTTAAAATAGATAATTTTTTGTTAGTCTTTTTCTTGATTATTAAGTTTCTAGTGTTCTTTGCAAGGAAAATATGTCTTTTTGGTGTAAAGCCATTCAACTGATGTTGATGCGAAGAAATAGCATTTTAGTTGGTTTTGTAGCTGCTTGAATCCTGTAAGGGTAATTTAGCCTTTATTGCATGTGCAATATAAAGATGTAGGATCACTTCAGTTCTTTTTAAAATTTTTAAAGTAAGATGGATTACATGATATTTTAAGTATCTTCGCTGTCTCAGTCGGTGTGTTCTGTTTTTCTTTTATGTTGAAGTTTAATAGAGCATTCTTTCTTTATTAACTACAAACCTATTGAGGCTTTTTTATTTGTTTGTGTGCATAGTATTTTTGGCTCCTGAACTATGTTTTACTTTCTGTTGTTCTACTTCAAGTGTAATTAGTACTTTTCTGTTTTCAGGTTGAAGACGATCTTTGTCTTGATTCTCCATCTTGTGTCCGTTTTCTTGTAAAGCTATTGGATCCACCAAAAATTGCTATTGCTGAGAAGAAGTCTTCAAACATCAACTTCACTCTTTTAGGAAAGAGCAGGCCTCAACTACTTAACAATGCAGTTAAAGGAGCTGATTCTAGCTCTAGTGCAATTATTTCTAAGGTCCATGAAATTCTTGTGAGTTGTAAAGAAATAAAACCTCCAAGAGTGGATGACAATGTAACAAAGAGGCCGGAGTTAAGCTCAAAATGGATAGCCCTATTAACTATGGAAAAAGCATGCTTATCTACTGTCTCTTTTGAAGGTAGGGATTTTCTTCATGTTATTAAGTCCTACATATTCGACATCTGATAAGTTCGCTGTGACATTGCCTAGCTGTTGGTCAGCATAGGTTTCAACTCATTAACTATCTTTCTTCAAATTGAGTGATGTTGTTTTCACTCTTTATTTTATTAGGTTAGAGCAATGAGTATTACTTTGCTAGCCTGCTAGCACATCTAGAGAAATTTGAGTCCATTAGTGTTCTTGAAGGGGTGCTAAAATGAATGTCAAACAGAGTAGTTGTGCAGTCTGTAATTTGCAAAGTTCTCTATCTCTTGTTATCTTGAGGCTGTTTGGTTGAAAGAGAAGAGTGCGCACATTAAAAAAATTGCAGTGCAAGTATGCATTCAGTTTTTTGTTTGAGAAAAAGGAAAGATGTATTTGCAATCCAATATCCATTGCATTTTCTTCAATTTATGGAGATGATATGAGTGGGTTTGAATTTTGTGCCAATGAAAGAATTAGAGTGTATACTATCATACTGGTAATTTATATTCACCCTGGCAACTCTATCATATTAGATAACCCTGCGTTGCAATCATGTTAATTTGATGTGTGGGAGTTATAGCTTTTAAAAGTATTGTGCCAAGCAAGCTAGGAAGCACAGACACGAAATAGGGACATGGGTATCCAACACAACTTCCTAAATTGTAGAACAAAAATACGACAAATAATATAATATTAAAATAATAATATCTATATGATTGTGATTTACCATTGCCTTTATTCAATATTATAGAAGTACTTAGGAAGCAAAAACAAGACACTAGGACATGAGGACAAGACACGATGCGTTGAGATATACAGAAGTATTTGTGCTTCCTTATCAGCATGGCAGTAGTTGTATCACTAATACTCCTAACCAGTTTGGGTTCATGATTTGCATGAATTCGATTTGAATTGAATAGAGTTGTACCCCTAATACTTTCTTTATCTGTCTACAAATTTGGTCATTCAAACATACTAGACCATTGGCTAGTAAGGGAGAATTCTTAAAAGCACAAAGAAAGACTGGAAGTTCAAAATCATTTTACAACTTTTCATTCATCTAGGCAGAAATACACGTGCTTATTTTATTTGTATTACCTTATAGGTATATAGTGTGACTTCTTTTAGTTGCTTCTTGTTTCATAGAGTTAGAAAGTTATTATATTAAAATGGGTGGTTATGAAAAGCATTTATTGCTATAATTTACCTTTCGTACATTTTTTCAGACACTCCTGATGTTGCAAGAAGGGTTGGGGGAAATTTTAAGGAAAAGTTGAGGGAGTTCCAAGTGTTAGATGCGATCTTTGGCATTATTGCTGATTGTCATTCTACCCTAGAGGTCAGCCTTATATTTGATTATTGTCGCTATCTTTGCTTACAATGGAAAGAATGTACAGAAGGTTGCATTTTGTTTCTTTTCAATCAGCTTAAATCTAAATGAAAGTGATATTGCATCAGTAGTGATTAATAAAACCATCACTTTATACTTAGCAATGTTGCTCTCAGGAAAAATTCACTTGTTTGAAAAGAAATGAAAATATATTACAGATATGTACATTTTGGTTTGATCAGTAATTTAAAGGAAATAACTCCTTAAAAGCTATTATTATTATTATTATTGAAGTCGATTTAATCACTTGACATGATGTTTTCTACTAGTCCGATAGACATGATGCACACTATTTTCTATTGATTAGAGGATAAATATATTTAACCAGTATCAAATCTATACATTCAAAGAAGTTTAATCTTATCCACTAATTTAACACGATTATTTTGTGAGTAGAAGTTAAATTCAATCTACCCTGATAAGCTAATTTTTGTTGGGATATAAATGGACTTTTGTTCAATTTTTTGACTTTTCCTTTCAGTTTACTTTATGTTAGTTTATCATGTTATTTTGTTACTTTTTAATGCTAGAAATGTTATTAATTGTGAAGTTTTTACTAGATCCAAATCCCTAATAGACCCTTAATTTCATATAGGTCCACAAAAGTGAAAATTATCATTTGGGTCCCTCTTACCTAAAATGTTTTCACTTGAGTCTTTTTTAATAGATTCTCTTAAGTTTGACTTTTAATTTATTACTTTTAAAACTAAAAATATATGTTTAAATGTTGAAAATTACTATTATAGGCTGGGATATAGAGAAGAAGTAAAAATTGAGGTTATAGTAGCAATTGAAAATATGTAAACGTGTTTTCAATACTTAAATATATGTTTTTTTATTATTTAAAATGGCACTTTAATGTCAAACTTAACTAAATTCGTTGAAAGGACTCGCGTGGAAAAAAATATTTTGGGCAAGAGGAACTCAGATGGTATATTTTTTGCATGGAATTGGGGGTTTACTTTAGGCCCGGATGAAATTATCCCTTGAAATTATATTAAATGCCGCAGCAACATGGACTATAATGGTGGATGATTATACATAATAAATGTTTTAGGCCATCTACTTATCACCTATATTTATTAAATATAGCTCAGCTATGTAAGTAGTAGTTGGTTCAAAAGTTTTCATTGTTGGTAAAACTATGGCACACTTCTTGACGTACAATTTTCTTTTTTGTCATTGGTTCTTGTATCCTTCAATCAATAGCTTATATATTATCTTCTCAAGACTACAACCGATGATTAAAGCTTATTTTGTATTTAATTGTGAATATATTGTTATTCATCTGGCCTCTGCATCAGAAAATTGGTTAGAAAAATGACTAATTTTGGGATTGCAGGAATGGTTTAAGGTTAAGTCACATTTAGGTTCAGAGTTTGAAGAGGGAGATGGTAATGCACTTGAAAGTGTTGTCCTTCTCCTTAAATGCTTGAAGATCATGGAGAATGCAATTTTTTTGAGTAAAGATAATCAGGTTCAGTGAACCATTGATATGATTTCCCACAACCATGATATTTTTGCTTCACAGAAGATTTTTGCCTTTATTATTTTTCTAAACCAATTGTTTCATTCCTGTAATAGGACTACTTGCTTAACATGAAGGCCAAATTGGATTCCGAAGGGTTAACTTCATCTTTTGTTGGTGTTGTTCTCAAGATCATTAAATTTTTGTCAGGTTTGATGCATGCATGAGATGATAAAAATATTCGTTGGGAATGTACAGTTTACAATTATTAAATAGCATGTTAAACTCCCTCTTTCTTTGCACCTGTTAACAATTTCTGTTCTTGTATCTTAGGTGTTCTTCTTCTCCAGAGTACGTCTAGTATCTCTATGAATGGGAAATCAAATTGCTCATTCAAAGGTACCGCTAATCATTGTGCTTGTATGAAGAGGAAGATTATAGGCACTTATTTTTTAGTCATCTGGTTAAATATGTAAATTAAAGTGCTAATTGTGCACCTATTTTTACGCAAGGTCTTTAGTTCCTGATTAATCTTATTTTTATCCAAGCATTTGAAACTTATATTGGTAGCTAAGGGTCATTCGTTTGGCATAGTCAGATGACTATATCGTTTACTTGCTTTTGGAAAAGCCTACAGCGAGTAACCTATATGTTTGCCTGCTTTTCTCATGATTGTTGTGTATTTGACATTTTTTTAGAAAAGCTTCCCATGAAGTACTAAACAAACAAGTGATGCAGTGAACTTAGTCCTGCATAATTTCCTTGCAAGAGATGTGTCGTGTATAATTACATTTTTCCATTTGAGAAGCATAATGATAGAACATGTATTTTTCCAGTGGACTGCAGCCTGTTTCTCTCTCTCTCTCTCTCTAAATGCTTGGATGCAGGATCTACTTCATTTCGATGTATGACAATAAAATTGATATATTTGTACGAAGTTTTTCTTCTTCTGAGGACTCACTTATTTGTCATGGCCAACATAACAATGTTATTGACAAAGTCAGGTTTAATTTATCCCTGCATACACAATACAAGTTATTCATATATAGCATAAACATGATGTCTATGTGTTTTAGTTTGTATTACTAAATATGCTGATGATTGGCTATTGTTATCTTGGGGAAGCATAATTTTTCTTCATTTTTTAAAAAAGAACAGCTGATATGAACCTCCCCTAAACTACTCTAAATGGCATTAGATGCGGATAGAAATGCAAAATAAAGGGTGAGCTCCACAACTAATTGAGGGGGAAATAAGCTAAGCATAATGAAAGTCACAAATGAGCAAAAACATAGTCCTAATATGATTTTAGGAAGCCTGAGAATTAAAGAACAACCAAACTAGTAACAGCTAGATAAGGGGATTTATAGTATTTCAAGCAAATTAATTAGAAAATTTATGACTCAAACAATCCAATTATGAGGTAATTATCCTTAATAAAGAGAGAAATAATTCATACATCATCCCATAAAAAAAATAAAAGAGAATCACATGATAGTTTGCAATCCATGAACTAAACATCAATATTGGACAAATAAGATGATAATAGTGGATGATGGGGACAAAACGAAGGGGGATGTGAGAGGTAGGAGAGAGGGATACCATGGGGACTCAAGTCTTTCGATTCATGGATAGGATTGGCTTCAATCTAATGATAATCGAACCAATGTAGCGGCGAAGGCAACTCTGATTTTTTATGGCGGCGGCTCTTACAAGGGATGACAACGGTGTCGTGAAGGGACTGTAGCGGCGATGGGAAGTGGCGCTTAAGGAGATGACAACGGCCCCGAGAGAACGAAAGAGACATGGAGAGGCAGTAGCAATGACGACTTTGCTGTCCCGCACGGTTGCAGTAGGATCCCGTGGGATCTGGTGGTAGCAGCAAAGAGGAAGCTCTAATTTGGGCAGACAACACAAAATTATGGAAGTCATTGTCTAATCCCTCCTCAAACCCACTATATATAGTCCAATCCCTTATTCGTGGCAACTAGGCCATTTTAGGGTGATCTAATAGTCATGATCAATTGGTGGTTTTAAGCTTGATAAGGTTATTGGGCTCTTGCGTAAAATACGCCTAATAACTCTCCCAAAAGATGAGCTTAATATTCCCTTGAATAAAAGGCCCAAAATTACATTTGTCCCATCCCACTTATGCCCAAAACAACTAACATATAACACTCTCCATAACACAAATAAAAATAAAAATGCGTCATAATAACAATAAAGTTTGTAGTATGTCATGTCCGTCCGTAGTCATGCTTGGCGCCGTCAACGGAGTCGGTATCAGGGATGTTCTATATCAAAAGCTAGCCCAAAAACATACATTTCCTGGTACTAGACTTGTCAACAAATTATACTAGGATTAGGAAACATTAGAGCACTCCGAATCCTTTATGTGGATTTGTCTGAATGTGGTGTAGCTTGTGCTGAATTTCTTCTCTGATCGTGTTCATGTTCATGTCTTTGATCAACATTGTTTTCCATTAGAAAATCTGCATTTAAAAGCACATTGTGCCGTGCTAGTTCACTTTATCTTTTACTAATTTTAATTACAACATTTTGATTTTTATGTCTATTAGATGAGCAGGATGTTCCTTCAACCGCTTTTTGTGGAATCGCTGATTCACCTACAGAAAGCAGTAAGTTATGTCACAAAGATCAAAATTCATCCACTTCAAACTTGGGAGTGTCAGATGTGCATTCTGCATGTAGCGGTGTTTTAAAACCTGCGGGGGACAGAGCTGATTGTTCTGCATCTACTTCACAAAAGACATTTCATTTCTCAAATGGTAAAAGCTTCAAAAATACTATTGGTTTAAAGCTGAAGGTAAACACAAATGATATGAAGGTGAATTCTTCAAGAACTTCGAGCGGATGGATCTCCATAAGGTCACTTGGTTCAAAAGTTAGCTCTCTTGTTGAATCGCGGAGTCAGCTGTCTGAGGATGTTAAAGATAAACATAATTGTGTCCTTTCTGATCCATTTGCATTTGATGAAGATCACTTGGAACCATCAAAGTGGGAATTGCTTTCTTCACATTCAGAAGTTACTGGAACTCGGAAACAATCTTCTCCAAAAAAAGAACATGCCAATGGTTCTAAGGTTCCAGTTGTAGTTATTGACGACGAATCAAGCCAACCAAATAGTGAAGTCAATTTTCAATTTAGTGATAATTCTTGTCCGCCAAAGGGTGGTGAAGATTCCAATCTACTGGAGGATTGCCTACTTTCTTCAGTCAAGGTTATTTTATGACCTTGATATTCTTTACTTAATTTTATATAAACTTACATTGAAGAAGATAAATATCAGCGATGAACTAAAGTGCTAGTGCCTTCTATCTGAAGGTGACAATTATTGGGTCAGAAAGACGGCAGTGGAGTTAATTATTTTATATATATTCTTTCAAATTTTGCTGATATAGTTGTTTTATACTACACCTGGGCTCATGCTCAATCTAGATATTTCTGACATGCCACTGTTTACATATTTGCAACATTTGTAATGGAAAATGAGTACACTTCTATGGTTGAATTTTAGTTTTTTATAATTTAAGCATTTATCTCTTATAAGAATCTGCTCTAATGTTTTGCCACTATTTTCTTTGTTCATTCTCATTGTCTTATTTGATTACATGCGGCAAATTCATGCTTATCCACTTTTGTCTCAAACCATCACTTAAGAATATCATGTTGTCGCCCTTTTTGTAGGTTCTTATGAACTTGGCTAATGACAATCCTTTAGGCTGTCAGCAAATTGGTGCCTGTGGAGGAGTAGACACTATGGCTTCCTTGATTGCTTGCCATTTCCCTTCTTTTGACTTCTTACCTGCTATCAATGAAATGGAAGAGAGGACAACAGCCTCCGATAAGAACAGCAAATCTTCTCATAAGATTGACAGACAGCTCCGTGATCAGGAATTGGATTTTCTGGTTGCTATCTTGGGTTTGCTTGTAAACCTTGTCGAGAAGGATAGCCTGAACAGGTTTGTTTTGTGTCCTCTACTTCTCCTATTTGATTTTGCTTCTGCTCATAGCTGTTAATATTGAAAATAATGAGGGAATGACTCAAGTTTCATTGAGTTGATTTTTTCATCATTGCATTGAAATGATTTGTAAATATAGTTCTAGTTCTTTTAAACACATTTTTTTTTAAAGACTCCGAATTTTTTTTGTTAAATACCACTGCAAAATGCCTCTAATATTGTAGATATAAGGTTGTGTCTCTACCTTTCTAAATCTTAGTAAGATAGCCTGATGCATTGTGTATTATCTACTTATAAAATTTTCACAAAAATGCGTGGAATGACACTCAGGTTCCCTCTTTTAATCAAAAGACCTTTCCCCGACGATTTTCTTGGGTTGTTTGGAAACCGGTTTATTTGTGCTAGATCATCAAAAGTGGGGTTAAGTTGTGGTTATATATGGATATCTCGTTGACACCCGTGAAAAAGATTGGACTATACAAACCTAAGTTTGAGCTTTTTTTTTAGCTCAACGTATGAAGATAAAATTTATTTCACATCCAACACAAATATGAACATTAGAATTAATTTTATTTCACAATCTACACACTTCTCAATATTAAATTAATTTTTTTTTCATTAAATTTATGAGATAAAATATTTTTTTCTTTTATCCAAAATTTTATCCTTGAACCAAACGAGGCCAAAGGGTAGATGTGAAGGCTGTGAATTCCTGCTATGATGCTATCCTCCGTATAATTTGATGGATCAATAAATATCCTCTACGAGAATACCTAATGGCCGATCACTGATATTTGATGGCTATTACATTTTTTTTAGACTCAAAAGAAGGCAAAAAGACTGATTTTATTTTGTGTTTATCTTTTTGCTAGTTAATAATAATTCATTTAAATTTTAAATATTTCTTATTTTAAATTTAAACAAATTTTAAACTAATTCCACTAGTACGGATAATTACCAAAAAATTATTATTATTATCCTAGATTTTCTCTTATTTAGTTGAGTCGAATTAGCTATAAATAAACCTCCTATCATTGTATTTAGGGACTTTGAATAATTTGAATAAAATTTTCTAGTTTCTTTTATTTCTTGTTTTCTTCTTCCCCTGTTTTTAATTGTTCCCCCCTTTCTCTATATACTTTCTTCATCAGTATCTCTGATGTAAAGAGAGCTAGCACTCAAACTAAGCAGAGGGTTAAGGGTCAGTTTCTAAAACTTGATGTCAGAAATAGTTGAAGTATTTTTTGCTTGATATGATAATTAAACAAATAAAAAGTCATTTTATTTATCAATCATAACATTTGCAGTTGGCATAATTATTACATGTTTTGGTATGTTAGAGTGGTCATCTTTTCTTTGGTCTCTTTTGATTGAAGTATATTTTCGAATTATTATTTTAATATTATGATGTGAAGTAATATTATTTTGTTATTGAAGATTATGTTGGTCTTGTCGGATATAAAATAAAGTTGAATTTTTTATTGAAGTATATGTAGAATATGAAATAAAATTAATTTTTAAGGTTAGGATTTATGTATGATATAAAATAAAGTTGATTTTTAATATTGAAATTTATGTATGATATTAAATAAATATAAAATATTAGTGAAAGTTTTTTTTTAAGAGTTTGAGAGGTTTTTGGGCCCTAATCAAATGAGGTTTTAATGTAATGCCTACATTGCGTGGTTAAAAGTGGGTTGAGAGAGGTACCTGGGTGCCCAACCCAAAGGATCAATTGGGTTTGGGGTTTAAGAGCTAAAGTCCATACTATGCATTTTTGAGTTTCTATCATATCCCATTTTAAACAAATGCTAGTTTTTTTCATTTTCAACCAATATTTTTGTTTCTTTAAACTCTAATCTTACAGCAACTAGATCTCAAAATCCAAGTAGAGGTCAATTGAATCACAACGATTGTCTAATTAGATCCCGTTCTAAACAAGCTCTTATTAATATGTATATACCAAAATTGCATGTGATTTTGCATGTAACTGTTGCTGTTGTGCTTCTTTTTAAAGGTAAGTCAGTTTAATTTTTTGAACTAGAATTTCTTCTGTTCTCAATAAAATAGCTTGAGAAAATATATATGTATATATACGCTATCAAGCCAATTGATGATGATTTTCTTAAGCGTTTATGCAGACTGCGTCTTGCTTCTGCATGTGTTTCAGTGGATCAGCTTGGGCGATCAGGAAGAAAAGGTACTTACAGGGATGTAATACCTTTACTGTGCTCCATCTTTATGTCCAACCAAGGAGCCGGGAGCTCTACTGTAGAAGATGGGATTTTACTTTGTGTAAGTATATGACATGGGCTTAGGTTGTAATACAATGGTTTTTCTTTGACTGATGTATGTACTCCTTGTGAAATGTTGTCTCCAGTCTTACATGCTTTATTTTTCTTATCAAGTAATGACTGCTTTTACTTATTTTAAAGTTATCATGGCAAAAAAATTAGAAACGACTTCCATTTACATCATATATGGCATGCCATAATTGCTTTGTTTCTACGTTATTTCGCAGAGCCATGAATGTGCGTGTGTTTTGATTTCATGCATTGCTGTTGTCTGTTGCTTAAGATGTTTTCTTGTTCCGATTAGCACAAGATTGTGATCCTTTTAATGAATGAATGTGTACTCGGGTATGTTTATGTTTACTTCAGTTGACTTCATTCCAGTGAAGCGTCAGCACTATTAGCCAAATGGCTCAGATCCAACTGTTTGATATTTGTGCCTTATCGTTGCAAATGCTACAAATTTGTTATTGTACTAATGTTGTTGAAGCGTGAGTGAAACCATCTGCAGAATGTAAATAGAATGATTCATAATGACCAATATTAAGCTTATGGATCTGTGGCCAAGCACTGTTGTTGCCCTAAAACTTTGACACCAATGGTTGAGGGCCTGCCACCAATTATGTCAATCATTTGAGGTGAATCAGGGGTATATGTTTGTGCATTTATCACGTATTTAGCTTTTTTGGAGCTTCTTGCATTTGAAGAGTTGTGATAGCTTGCACAAACGAGCATAAGATGTGGTCTCTATTTGGTGATCATTTTTTCTCCTTGTTTGCTTTGAAGTTGTCAAGGCACCTGGATCCGACTCTGAGCATGATTATTAGATTTATGCGGTTCTTCATTGTCTGTTGAGCTTGTTCCCTTTGGCATATTTGAACTTCACATGCGAAATGAATGCTTCAAAGTTCAAATGAAATTATTTGTGGACTTAATGATTTCATTAATGCTCAGGATGATGAAGAAACCCTGTTACAAGGCCAGCTTGAGGCTGAAATGATGATCATTGAAGCTTATTCTGCTTTGTTGCTTGCATTCCTGTCAACCGAGAGGTCTACATTTTTTCCAGCTTGTCAAACTTTAAACCATTCTATTTGTGTATTTTTCTGTGTTGTCTTCTTAGAAGTACATATCTTACGTCTTGCAGTAGCTCAGTGCGAGAAGCAATCGCCCGTTGCCTTCCCAATCGCACTTTGCAGATTCTTGTGCCGGTGTTGGAAAGATTTGTGGTATGATTTTGATCCCTTTCTTTGTGAGGATAAGTGCCTTCATAACACAAGCAAAGGACAGCGTTACGTTTTAAACTATTTATATGCAAAGCACACAAAACGTTCAAACACCACAAAAATGGCACTTCAGTTAACTTCAGTAATGTTCTGTTCTGTATTATATTATTCCATCTTGTTATGACTGGTTCTGCATATGGTATGCTTTTTATATGCATTTTTCTTTGTAATAAATATGTACTATTTATGAATGTATTCGATAAGACATTAAGCACCTAACTGAATATTCTTATAGAGGGTGTTTGGTTTATTGTTATTTAGAACTTTATATTATCTAAATATTTATGCTACCTCTAAATTATTGTTTGTTTGGTTCAATGTTATTATATTCAAAGATGTTAATTGAAAATCAATATATTACAATTAGTATGATTATTTAGATACTCAATTTTTAGTGATATCTAGATGTCATTTTAGAGTGATTATCTTGTAATTTTTTTATAATATTATCCAAATATATCATCAAACCAAATAATTAATTTTTTGGAATAACATAATGCCACAATAATATTGAATTGAACATTTACGTTTTATTGAAGTTAACTGAAGTGTCATTTTGGTGCCTTAACTTTTATTCTTGTTAAATATGTAAATAAAAATATTTGGTTATTTAACATGTAATTTCTTTTTTGAGTTATGCATGCAATTCTCTTTTTGATTATATGATTGCAACTATTATGAATATGACTTAAAACAGTTTGAACTTTCAAACGTTTCTGTTCTAAGCTATTTCCTTTGCTTTTGTCAGGCATTCCATTTGACACTGAACATGATACCACCGGAAACGCACTCAGCTGTTGTTAAGGTGATCGAATCTTGTAAAGAACCTTAGACAAAGAGCAGATTCTGTACAGCTTTCTCTCTCTTTCGACTCGCATTTCATTTTCTAGGCGCGCCCAAAGAAACAAAAGGTCGAGTTGGCTGCATCACCTGGAGACTAACAATTAACTCAAGTTTATTTCATTTTACATTACCCCCCACCTTGTGATAATTGACATTTAGCGTTTATACAAAGCCCGTTTTCAAGGATGGGTTCCGGACCTTCCGGTGCACTATTTAAGTTGTCTCACCGTGCTTTAGATGTGAACTGGAGCGGAGTCATGCTACGCACCCCCGAAAAAAAAAAAAAAAAGCGAAAAGATTGACCACCCTGAAACAAAACCATTCTTGTGCAGATGAATGCATTGTTCGGTGAGTAATGCAGTCATCCACTGAGCAATGCTTTTGTCACGTGAACCTTTTGATATGCATATTATTTTCCTGTGGACAGTTTCACACAGCACTTCCTACTTCCTTGAATGTGTAAAAGGGGAATTTGTGGTATTTCCATTTGCAGTGCAGTGAAAGTGATGTTGAATGACATGTAGTTTGTGCTGTATGATAGTTGTGGTTTGACTATCCATTATTGATCTAGATGCTCTTCCCTTTATAATATGAAATACTGCCATCTCTTCTTCATATTTTATATGTTAAATCTGTGGGCTGTGGATTAGCTGTCTGCATCACCCAGCTTTACTGTAATATGAAGCTTTGTAGCCTTGGAAGTCAAATATGCAAAATAATATTCAATACTTCTAATTACTGATAATTTTATTCGTAATGAAACATGAAAGAAATCAGTTAGCTTACAGACTGTCTCTGTGATCTGTCTTTAAAGGCATGGGCAGGTAAAATATCTCTAATGGAAATTCCTATTAAACCACCCAAAAAATTCTGTATCAAATGATATGTTATTATTATTATTATTTTTAAAACAAATTACATTTGGGTCCATGATGTAGGAAATTATATTACGTATATTTATAATTTTAAAATTTTAAGTTTTTAATGTTTATTATCACAATGTTAACCTCTCATCTCGTTACGTATAAAGAAACACATGCTTTCATAAATAAATTTTAATGGTAGCTAATATATAAATATAATTTTTCTATGTTGCATGTTTATAATTGGTCCAAAAAAATATATAATTTAGGTGGCTGCAGACTCATGTAATCTGCCCTTTCATGCAAGTTTCACAATGCTTCAGTTTCAGTATCTTATAATTCTTGTCAAAAAAGGGAAAAAAAAATTTACATTTCTTATCAAAAAAGGAAAAAAAAAAAAAATCTTACAGTCCAAAATTTTTATTAAAAAAATCTTACAGTCCAATTTTCTCTTTAATTCGAAAACTCTGCCCAAAATGCCAGTTTGAGCTTAATTTTTCAACCCATCATACTAAATTCTCGGGATATTATATCTTGATTTCATGTTTTAAACAAAATTTAATGTAGGGTAATTTTTATTTTACATATTTAAATTTTTAAATATAATCATTAATTCTATTTCATATTTTATATAAAATTTAACTTAATAAATTAAATTTATTTATCTGATCTAAACAAAATTACTTTTTTGTCAATTTTTTTTCTCCAATCAAACATTGATTTTATCAAGAATTTAGTAAAAAAAAGAATTCCTTTTCTATTTCATATGTACTTTAAAGGAATGCCAAGTAATGGAACACTTATTTATTATTTTTAATCATCCTCAAAAGACAAGCTTCTGTAATTTAATGTGATCTTGATATGATTTAATCGTTATAAATGTTGCAATGGATTTAATTTTTTTTTTAAGTGTTAATTTTTTTTTTATAAATATACAGCCATTCAATATGACCCATGTTGAAAAATCAAGACATCCTTGAAAGTTGTATCTTCATTCGCCCAAAGTATTTCAAAATTTTTTCCTTATTTCATAATAAAAAAAAAATAATTATATAAATTTCAATATAAAAATTATTATTTTTAATAAAAATTTTGACTTCACAACTCATATTGTTTTTAACATAATTAATTTACTCTATTTTTATTATATATATTTTAAATATATTTAAAATACTAAAGATATGATTTTTTTTTTACTTGAGCCAAACTCTCCCTGATAATTTCTCATGCCTAATATTAGTTTCCCCAATTTTTGTAATAGATGCTCGTATCCTCTTAAGTAAAGAAGGGCAAATTACTGTTAGGTCTTAAAAGTTTGCTCAAAATTACAGTTTGATTTATATTTTTTAAAATACTTCATTTGGATTGTTAAAATAAAAATTTAAAAATAAAACAAATTTAAATATAACATGTCTCTATAGTTTAAATATATATATATTTTTTGATGGACTCTATAGTTTAAAAATACCGACCTAAATAAATAATTTTTAGAATGTAAATAAAATAAAATTATCTATGAGTAATTTGCTCATAATAAGAAAAGTAATCTGCTTCTTTTTTTTAAGTCCAGGCCAAACGGCTTAAGTTACTCCCAGAACGCGGCAGATCGGAGACCGAGTAGAGGAACCTCGGCCTCCATAACACCGAGAAGAGGCCAGCGGAAGGCCGTAAAACAGAGATCCTTCTCCTCCTCCTTTCTCGTCGTTGATAGTCTCCCTGCTTGTGGGTTTGTTAGTCCAAATCCATGGCGAGAGGCTCGCGATACCCTCGAGCGGCTTCAAGCCGGAGATCGTCGTCGTGCACGCTTCTGCTGACCGTGTTTCTGTCGCTCACCATGGTCCTTCTCATGCTCCTCGCACTCGGTATCTTGTCCCTTCCAGTCTCCAATGACGGCCCCAAATCTTCCAGCCGCTCCGATAGATCTGCTTACGAGACGTAGGGTTTGGATCGAGACCTCTGTTTCTTGGATTTGATGAGATCGCCTTATTCGTGTTGCTCATGGGCAGGGGGAGGACGGGCCAGAGAGGTGAACAGTGGACGGAGGTGATCTCTTGGGAGCCGAGGGCGTTCGTCTACCATAATTTTCTGGTAATCTCCATAGAAACTTCTAACGTTGTGTATTTGTTTTTTTTAAAAGACGATGCTTTGATTTTACTTATGACGGTTCTTAGGGCTACTGGATCTTTACTTGCTTTTGGTTTGGAGAAAATTTTAATTGCAATATTTAGGAAACTGCTAAGGTCTAGCGTGAAAATCCTTAAACTCTTTTTTTTTTTTATTCTTTGCCCCAAAAGACAATTCTTTTCACCCTAATTGGGAATTGTAGTGGTTTAGATTCAAACCTGCGACCTTCTAGTTTCAGGCAAGCTCCCTCTCTACTGGGATGGGAAAAGCTTCATGAAAACCTCTAAACTCTTAATTTTATTATTCTTCTTTCACATTTAAAACTATGGCCAACTTTGTCCCACATTAATTTTGATATCAGAGCATGATGTTTCGCATCAACAAAAGGCATAGTTTTTAGTTTTTTCTTTATCAAATGATTAATCTTTGTTCCATTCACTCTGCACACATTTTGCTACACTTTATTTTGTTATGAAACTATTGCTTGTGATCGACCAATAGACCAAATGTAGTGGCTAATTATGATTTTAACTTAGGCTCTGTTTGATATAACTGTGCTGTATGAAAAAATTATTTGCTATATAACTATAGTAAAAGTATTATTGAATAAAACTGTTTTTATTTATTTGACAAATTGTTGTTAAAAACTACTATCAAAAGTTGAATTGCTTGAAAAAAATTACTATGTTGTATAAAAAATTTATGTTTTTGACTAAATTAGACATGTAAATAAGATCATTTTATTACATATATTATATTAATGAATACTATATATATAGTTTCAAATATTTTATTATGCCTATTATTTTTTATATGATAAATATTATGAAGTATAATTTTATATTAAGTAAAATAATATATATTATAATATAATGTAATTATATATTATGTCATTGCTATAATATTACATATGTATTATCATATATTTATTATGTGATGAAAGATTATAGCATGATTATTAAGGATTAATTAGTTATTTTAAAGGTATTTTTTTATAGGATGGTTATAGCAAAAGCAACTTTTCCAAAAAACTATTTTTTAAGCTTCTTCTCACAGTTGTTTTTTAGTTTTGTAAAAGCTGAAATATTTTCAAATTATTTTACCAAATACAGTTTTTGAATTTTAGCTGTATGAAAAAAATATTTTTTTCCACCAAAAAAGTTTTCCTTAATATAGCCGTAGTAAATGAACAGAATTTAACTTATCAACTAAGACAAAATATACATCTGCTTCTAATCTAATTAGTCTTATCACTATTTATAGATTGTTAATCTTGTCAACAACATCACTTATTGGTCGTTGTACTTGTTTTTTTTCTCTTTTTGCAAGGAGAAAGCAGTGATGTTTTTGCTATTTAATTTATAAATAGATTGATGTGTCTATTAGATCTATGCTATATTATAATTGTACGTTCAGTTAATTAAATTAATTTATACCTCTAGATGTACAACATCTTAGTTGTATTATTGGTGGAATATGATCTTTCCTCGATGCTGCAGTTTGTTTTATAGAATTTAATGCAAATTTCATTTGATGTAGTATTGCTTTTGCTACTCAACATCTTGTTTTCTGCTAAATTTGGTAGATCTCTCTGATTCACTGGCTCATTTTGTGTATGCTATGGACATGCTAAAGATTTGAAACTTTCTGTACTTTTTAGAATTAGGAGAAAGATATGAATGAATAATGTAGTTTTCTATTGAAAAAATATATTTTTTAGATATAAAGGCCACTTCTGTAATATAACATGATCTAATTGTAGAAGTATTCTCCGTTTTAGCCTTAGGGAATTGCATGACTTTAGTACTTTCCAAGAGGTCACCCATCTCAGTACTACTTCAGCTCAAGTACGCTCAACTATAGAGTTTTTCATCATTAGTCTCACGGTTTTACTCCAAAAAATATTTGTATTATTTGGGATTATGCTATTTGTTTATTTAGCTCAGGAACTCTCCTTTCTTTCTGATGTGAGATATTTATTCCTGTATTCTTTCACCTAGAAGCCTGCTAGGAGTTGCTTCTTTTCTTGGTAATTTCGATTCAATTATATGTGTATCACCCCAACAATCACTTTTTTCCCTCTTCGATCCTAGGTCATCAAAGTCCCATCAATTTTTGCATGGTTCGTCCTCAGACCACATTATATTATGGAAGGTCGGCGTTGATACCTTATTGACACATCCCATAATCTAAATGTAGAGGTATTATCTGTTTTGATTTTAGAGAACTGCATGACTTAAGTACTTTCCAGGAGGTCACCTATCTTAATACTACTTCAGTTTAAACATGCTTAACTATAGAGTTTCTCATCATTAGCCTCACAGTTTTGCTTAAAAGGCATTTCTACCATTTGAATTCACATTATCTACTTGTACAGCTTAGGAACTCTCCTCTTTTTTCGATGTGAGATGATTTATTCTTATTCTCCTCTATCTAGAAGTTTCTAGGAGCTACTTTTTGTCAAGTAATTCTAATTCAGTCATATGAATATCGCTCCGATGATCACTTCCCACTCTTTTTAGTCCTAGGTTATCACATTATGAGATCAAATTGCAGTATTTCAATCCCAAGTTTCCTAGTCCCATCAAGTTGCAGTACTCAAGTATTTTCTAAGAGCCTTACTTGAGGATTCCACTCTTGAGACCCCAGCACCAAGACCTTATCGAGGACTTACTACACAATAAAGCGACAATAAGTTCCGAAAAGATTGTTAGATTTCATAACCAAATTAGCTACTAGCATCATGCACTTGATCTACGTCGTAATATTTTGTTCCCAAGGACATGAATACCATATAGTATGTCATTTATTTTATGTAAGAGACGGGTGTATAGGGACTAAGGACCAAATTAGTTGCATAACAATAAGTCCAATGCCCGCCTTGCCCCCTTATAATCTTGTTCTCTTTATAAACAAGGAAGAGCTTGTGAATGAGCTTTAAACGTTTGTTGTATCTTTAACTTGCCCTTGTCGGGATTATACTCCAAATACACAACGGTTATATATATCAGACTTGCCACATGATGTATTAAAATGAAAAAAACCTTCGATATATTGTGATATTCTTGGGATATTGTAGATACTAATATTTTAAAAAATCAATGTTAATGGATAGTTTTAGGGTTCTCCAGATAATGGCTTAAATAAATAAATGTTTATATATGAAAATAACTTTAAATATGATGGTTATATGTGCAAAAGAGCAACTTGCCATTATAAGCTAAGAGCTCTTTTAGCTTCTCATATGTACATCTGATGGTTTCTCATAAGGTATGTAACATTTAAAAAATCGTATTTACATCAATTAAAGGCTCGAAGAGTCGCTCTGCAAAAGGTGTAATGAAATCTAGGGTGACAATTATATTTGAAAATCAAAACTCACTTAAAAATTAACTTGAATCGAAATCAACTAGTTCTTCACTGCTTTTTAGTTCTCTTCGACATTTATTCTTTTGTATAATTTTTTTAGGCAGTCTTTTATTGTTTTTATTTTTATATGTTTTTTTAGTTTTAGTTTGTTCATGGCTCATACTTCATCATTTATATTTATTTCTTGCTCTTATCTTTATTGTCTCCTTTTCATATGGTTAACCAGAATGTAAATCTCTTGAATTTTTTAAAACTTTGTTCTCTTCTTAAATTGCATAGAATTTGAAATGACTTTGTTGATGGCGAATTCTATTTGGTGGCAATCAGTGATGGATTTTGCGTGAAGATCGAGTCAAACGGTTCCTGTAAAGAGGAGAAAAGAAGGAAAAGATAACCAGAGAGAACATACTATTTGTGCGGGAAGCACGGATGCATCATCGTTGTTCATGTGGCATGGTATCAACCATTCAGATCATTATCGAGTCAAGCCAATCGGACCACAGCTGAACAGATCAGTGGACACTCCGTCTCGACTTTGGTCCATCTAGCCTCTAACCAGCAAATGATGGACCGAGAACCGAGCCCTATATGTCTGTTTCAGCAGTGTGCAGCTCACTCGTGTAAAATGGTATTGCCAACTACCCCCTGTCATTGTTAGGCTTATGACCGCCCTTCCTGGTGAAAGATCACATTCGCCGTATAGGGAAGGACCCTTGCCACCGTCGCTCAGCCGACATCTGAACCATCCTTTTTGACACCGTGAAGTATCAAGCCAACCTTCCTGTCGAAAAACCAGTACCCTAGAGCTACGTGGAGGGAAGCATCCTTCCCCCAGATCTCCCTATAGTAGCTATAAATACCGGGACTTAGCTAGACTAGAGGATCTTTTCTCCTCCTTCTAGGACATGCTGAGGCTGAAGGTTTCTCTATCTTTTGTACTCCACACCTCCCTCTACTTGTGCTCTCATTAAGGGGTTTTTGAACATTTAGTAGAACATTTGCTGGCTTGGTCGGTGGACGTAGGAAAATCTTTTCAAACCACTTAAATCGTTGTCTTTTACTTTCTTGCATACCTTACTACTACCCTCGGTCCTTCCACAGTCCTTTCCTTCTCTCCACGGTGCCTACAAATACTTGTGTGCCGCCTGCTAGCAGAGTTCTCTCTTTTTCTACGTTAACACATAAATTTAGGTGATTCAGAGAGATTTTCATTTGTCCTTGGACGAGCTAAGAAAAACATCCAACTAAGTAAAAGACTGGGGTTAGTCGAAGGGCGAATACATAAGAAATCTCTCCAAGTTCAGCACAGGAATGCAAAGTGATATCTCAAAAGTAGACTTGCAGTTCTTTCAAAGTCTTTGAGTCTAAGTTTGTTAGTCCAAGTAGCCTCCTCTCTAGTAAAGAGAGGTCTTTTATTTATAGTTGAAGACGACGATAACACCGACATGAGTTCGTTGATGGAAGGGCTAACCTAGAGACTCAGAGGGACCCTTTAGTCCCCCTCTTGCAAGAATTGAGGGGATCCTCACCCCGCCCTTGACTATCTAATATAGCTCTAGAGTGGTTCAGATCCTCAATGATCTTCAAGGAACCTAGATGCCTTTGAGGCCCACACCCAAGAGCGCGATGACCGGGTAGAGGAGACTTGGCTTGCTAGCTCTATTGCAGCTCCACAGTCGCCTCTTCAAGACCATGGCCACAAATCGGAGCCCCATGTTGGATTTGAGGGCTTTCTCAAGATCTTGAGATACTAGAATGAGAAACCTGAGAAACTCACTGGTGGTTCAGATTCCTGCTATCATCTACCACATTTGGATGGCGCGGAATGCGAAGGTGCATGATAGGCCGTCCTAGCAGCATAGACTATATAGCAACAATTATTACTTCATCTAATACCTTAAGCTCACCTCATCTCATCCTAGGGAACCGGAAATCCGTGAGCCTTCGTAGTTTGGGTTCTCTCTTTTTCTTCCACTAGGTTTCCTCACTCCGAGTTGGATTAAGATGAACTTTATTGGATTAGTGAAGACAAATGGCACTACAGGAGCGGGAACAGTGGCTAGAGACTATAATCGTAACCTCCATTGGGCGGTTGGCATCCTTCTCTTCATTAGGGTAGCTTCGGACATAGAGACCAGAGGTGTACAGAAGGCAACCAAGATAGCTAGAAGGTGGGCTAACATTGTGGCAAACATTTATATTAAGGGAGACGTTTTCACAATCATTGTTGATATCTTGTGAGCTGCTAAAGGATATGCTACTAGTCATGACTTTTCTTATATTTTTTATGTTTTTTTTGTCGTTAACACTTACAGGATTACACATATGTTCCGATTTTTCAATGTGGCGGCAGACTTTGTTACTGCTTACTCAATAGATTAAAATGTAGTGTCCCTCATGATTTTTGCTCAGTGTTTGTGAGGATCTAGAGATAGTTGTACTTAACGTTGCTTTCACTTTTAGAGTTATATATGGGCTATGGTTGATCTTCAAGAAGGATTAACTGCCGGTTATAACAGACCTGAGGTATTGATCAATTGGGCTA
Source organism: Apostasia ramifera (assembly GCA_019297695.1). Lineage (NCBI taxonomy): Eukaryota > Viridiplantae > Streptophyta > Magnoliopsida > Asparagales > Orchidaceae > Apostasia > Apostasia ramifera. The sequence continues at coordinate 55,592 of JAEMOT010000842.1, forward strand.
TTAGTTGACTGATTGATGGCTTGAGGGAAGATTAGCTGGTTAAAATGAAGAAATCGATTACGTGGCAGTTGTAGTGACATGGACCTTCTACCATTGGAAACACCAATGGAGGAAGCCTTTTTGCCACAGTGTTTGTAGAGTGGAATATTTGAACCCTGGATGATCATCGGGTTTTGAATTGTTAGCTTGACTCGATCTTTTGTAGTTCAATTCAACACATAAAGCTTGGTCCAAGTTGGTTCATATGGTCTTTCTAAAAGCCATGTGGATATTTCTGATGTAAAGATCGAACCTCGTTTAAGTTCTAATAAGAAGAAGAAACCTCATGTAGGCAAACTTGACATCCAAAATTGTGTTGAGTCAATCTTTTTTATTTCAATTCAATTTTGAGTCAAATAGAAATCAAAATTATCAAGTTTGAGTACTATCATAACCTAAGAAGCACGGACACTTCTAAGAAGTAGCCGTAGCGGTGTCGGACACGTGTCGAACACGGGGCACGCCACGGACACGGCGGGACACGTGTCCAATTTTTTAATTTAAAAAAAAAATTTAGGACATGGCTGGACACTTCTCGGACACTTCTGGACACTTGTAGGACACTTGTAGGATACTTGGACACGGCTCAATTATTAATTAATTAAATTTTAATAAAAATAAAATTAATATTTCCAAAAAATCGGTTCAAACGGTTTGCCCTAGGTTGTCCGCGTGCGTCCTCTCTCTCTCCGTCGCGATCGCAGCGCCAGCGCTAGCTCTCTGTTTCTTTTTTCTTCTTCCGTTCTGTTTTCTTTCCTTCATTCACTGCTTTTTCCTCCTCCTCCTCCTCCTCCTCCTCCTTCCTCTTCTCTTCTTCTTCTCTGTTTTTTTCCCTCCATTCACTGCTTTTTCCTCCTCCTCCTCCTCCTTCCTCTTCTCTTCTTCTTCTCTGTTTTTTTCCCTCCATTCACTGCTTTTTCCTCCTCCTTTTCCTTCCTCTTCTTCTCTTCTTCTTCTCTGTTTTTTTTCTTCATTCACTGCTTGTTTCTCCTTCTCCTTCTTCTTCTTCTTCTTCTCTTTTTCTTCTTCTCTGTTTTTTTCATCTAGTTTTTTTCCTCTATTTTTTTTTCTTCTTCTTCTTCTTCTTCTTCTTCTTCTTCTTCTCTTTTTCTTCTCTGTTTTTTCTCCTCCACCTCCTTCTTCTTCTTTTTTCTTTTTCTTCTTCTCCTTCTCCTTCTTCTCTTCTACTTCTCTATTTTTCTTTCCTTCATTCACTAGTTTTTTTTCCTCCTCCTCCCCCTCCTCCTTCTCCTCCTCCTCTTCTCCTCTGTTTTTTTTCTTCTTGTTCACTGTTTTTGTCTTCTCCTTTTTCTTCCCCCCTTGCAGTTTTTATATTTGATTAGTCCTGTTAAATGCATTTAACTTTTTTATAATTTTTCTATCACATATATTTGATCAATTTATAGTTCCATTTATTTTTATTAAAATTCTAGTAAATAAATAATTTTATTTGTTTTACGTATCTTAGAAGTGTCGTGTCCTATTTTTTTTAAAATTGACGTATCCCCGTGTCCGTGTCGTGTCGTATTCCGTGTCCCGTGTCGTATCCGTGCTTCTTAGATCATAACTTGCTTGAATTTAACTCGCTCACACCACTATGGCGATCTAACAACTAGCTCTTTTTTTTCAAATAGATCAAGTTGACAATATTTGTACATACATGTAAATATATTTGATAATATATGTCATATCCTTGCACTGTGTATCCTATACTTTCAAGGTTTATTGTACCTGCGTTTCTGTATCCCCTATTGTACCTATGGTTCACTGGAAACGTACTTCATAATTTTGAGTCTAATGAAGTCATTTGTAAATTTAATATGTACTATTGGGAAGGACTAAGGAAGCATCACATTCTTTTTAATTTTGTGTGTGTGTGAGTGAGTAAGAGAGGGAGGGAGAACAGATTGGCAGTAAGCGTGGATATTTTGTTGCTTTCATGCAATTATATCACAGCCTCTTGCAAAAATGGATGCCGTGGTATTATTTTGTTGACACATAGCTTCCTTGTTTAGAAGTTTATGAAAGGGAAAATATCTTAGGATGATTTATGGCAATCTTCTATGTGCTTCAGGGTTTTAGATTATATGTGAGTCTTGAGAAAGTAGGTTGAATGAGTACAAATTATTTATTGACACTTCTAATAGTTTTTCTTCGGCACCTCCTTTTAAATTATTTGATATACGTTCTTGTCATTAGGAGACCTGCCATCAAGTTAAATTATGTCCATAATATATTTTCTCTGCTGAACTTCCTTTTTTTTTTCTCTGCTGAACTTCAATGTTTTTTAGAAAAGATATCTGTTTAAAACTTTATCTGTGTAAGCCAATCATTCCTTTAATATTTTTCTTGTTTAGTCTAAGGATGAATGTGAATATCTGATTGAACTAGCAAAGCCTCATATGGAGAAGTCTACTGTTGTTGACAGTTCAACTGGCAAAAGTAAAGATAGCAGGTCTGCATATCACTATTTTTTTTAATCTGGCAATTTTTTTATTTGTTTTAATGCTTACCTCTTGTTATCCTTTTTTCACTTAGGGTCCGCACAAGTTCAGGGACATTCCTTAAAAAAGGAAGAGACAAGATTATTCGCACCATTGAGAAACGGATAGCAGATTTTACCTTCATTCCTGTTGGTACATTTTCTGTTACATTAATTTTTATTTACAAACCATACCTCATGTATTTTTCTTTGGCGGCCTCTAACCCTATACTTTTCAACTCCTGAATTTTAACAACTTTGCATGTGCCAAATCGAATACCAGGTTTATGAAACCCAATAAAAACAAATGAAATCTACTTCCGTTTTTCCTTTCTTCAGAGAGAAATGCTCTATCACCTTATGATGCTTTAACCTTCCATTTGGTGATTTACAGAAATCAAACTATATGATGACACCAGCTGTTGTTCTTAGCTCGCTTTTGAGGCATCTTTAGGATTTCATTTGATGTTTTCTGTGCAGATATTTTGATTTATATTTGTTAGCTTTGGATGATTAGATATTTGAACTTCTCAGTGAAATTGTTTCTTAAGTTGCCCAAACTTAATTTGGTTGGATGTTGTAAAATGATGTGAATTAGAATTAATAAGACATGTAGCATTGAATAATATCATAAGTGAAAAAGGATTCATTAAAAAGGATTCATTGTATCCCACATGCAAATAGTTGGGATTAGTCTAATGACTGATGATAATAATGATATGATGCTATTTAGTATGCAGTTTTTATTTAATCAGGGGAAGCATATACAGGTGGAGAAAGTGAAACAAGCACTTGACATGCACCTTTGTCTTTGACTTGAGGACATAAGTATTTTGTGTTCTCCCCCCACTGGCCCTTCCCCTTTCTTTTCTGTATACGGTACCTAATAAATATTTATTTGGTCCTGTCCCTGATCACTCTAGCAACTTGCGGCATGCTTGTCCCTGGGGAAGGATTGATTATGTTCTTTTGTTATTTGTATGGCACTTAGGAAACAACTTTTAGACTTGGGCTGAATTTTCGACATGCAATTATTTCTAATAATAAATAGGGGTTATACCTTTTGATTTAGCTGTAATTGCGAAATATTAGTGTTTGATATTTGACTGGAGGCCACATAAGCTATTTAAGATGACTGGGCATAGGCAAGCTACAACCCATGTGGGCTACACAACTTATGTAAGTCATGTATCCCACTTAACTCAGAAAGTTGACAAAGTTGTGTACCCCACTTGACTTAGGCAATTGAGGTTCAATCCATAGGTCGTGTAGGTCACACGACTTGATTTGTTTGTGTCCAGTCATTGCAAACATCTTACATGGACACTCAGTCAGCACCAAACGATGACATTTTGCATTTATGATTGAATCAATGAGTTCTCCTATTATATTTTATTAGAGATAATGACATTTTAAAAACTTGTCCTTTAGATTTGAATATAAAATACAATATATTATTCTAGTACCATATTTTACTTTTATTCCTCTTGTTCTTAAGTTTCTTTTTGATGGCCTTTGCATTGTTTGATGTTTCACAGAGCATGGTGAGGGCCTTCAGATTCTCCATTATGAAGTTGGTCAAAAATATGAGCCTCATTACGATTATTTCCTTGACGAGTTCAATACTAAAAATGGGGGACAACGGATAGCGACAATTCTTATGTATCTGTAAGAAGCTCACACACAAATTGTTGAGACCCTTTCTTTGGTTACTGCTCCTTATCTTCCTTCTTACTGTCTCTAAGTTTATGTTTGTCATTTGACATATAGTTCTAACGTTGAGGAAGGTGGCGAGACAATTTTCCCATCAGCCAAAGTAAATAGAAGCTCTTATAATGAACTATCAGAATGTGGAAAACAGGGTCTGTCTGTTAAACCCAAGATGGGAGATGCATTGCTGTTCTGGAGCATCAAGCCTGATGCAACATTAGATCCATCTAGTTTGCATGGTTTGTACTTAGAGGGTATTTGATTCAATGTTATCTTAGTGTTATGCCATATAATCTAGATATTATGATATTTAAATATTATTTTTGAGTAATAATTTCATAATTTTTAGAGATTATCTATACATGTCATATAACTAAACAGTTATTTTCTCTAGATAACATGACATAATATTAAGGTAATATTAAACCAAATGCCCTTTTAGTTCTTCTATATTCATTCCTGTCATAGAAGTCTTTTTTAGAATTTTATTTGGAATATCATTGTTGTCTTCATCTTAGAGACAATTGATATGCAATCGATATGTTAGTATTATTTATTATTTATGAATTATTATTTATTTGGTTAAATTTCATTATATTATGGATTAAAGTGTTGATAATTATTTAACTTTTAGGATCTGTAAGTAATTTCCTTTAAAACCTCTCAAACATGAAATCAGATTATCGCTTGCCTTGTAATGACATCTTCTATTTCTTTGTCATTTGTTGGCCTTTTTATAGAGGAGATAATATTTTGCTAGAATTTAGGTAACAGTGCTCACCCTAGAGTGGTAATTTTGTAACTTTTTGTATTGCTACTAAACATGTAATTAAACTAAACAATTATTTTTATTAAATAACTTGATATAACATCACAATAATATTAAACCAAATGCCCTGTTAATTATTTTGGCATTTTATTCTAGCTATTGAAGTTAGTATTGAAATGACATTTATTTGTCTATTTTTTTCTTATGATTTATTTTTTTAACTGAATATTGGTTTCTTTTTTTATTCATTTCTAGGGATAATTTCATATTAATCCTGTAAATATTTCTAAAATATTGTAATTCTTCCTTGAGAGAATTTCATGCCAATCCCCTAATTCGTTCTGTTAGTTGCATATTTTTTTATTTTTTTTTTGTTAGTTGCATAATTATATTAGCCGACCCCACCTAGTGGGATTAAGGCTTGGTTGTTGTTGTAGTTGCATAATTATATTACTGCGTTTTGCAAAATTTGACTTTTTGTTTGGAACTTCTAGCAGATGATGTTTTGCACTTTATCTCATATTTTATGTTATATGTAACTGAAAAAGAATTTCTTTCAGGTGGTTGCCCTGTGATTAGAGGAAATAAGTGGTCCTCAACAAAATGGATCCGTGTAAATGAATATAAGGTGTAATCTGTATAACTAAGGTACTTCATTCATCTCTCCTTTCTTCCTCTAGCTGTTGGAATGTTTGTCTACCCTTTTAGACAATTCAATAGCCAGCTTAAATTTTCCCTTTTTAAGCTTTTACTATAGAGTTGTCAATATTTTTGTTAGTCCTACTATGCAGCTCTAATAAATGACTAATATATAGCCCAAGGCTGAATATTGGATTTGGGCTTCATCCATTTCCAGTGGGTTAAACTCTTACTTCACTTGGTAATCTAATGCATTAATCTCAATTCTATAGTAGGCTGTTTATTGATCATTTGTTAGGACTATATTATCTTCTTCCTATTTTTGCTACAATTGTTAGTCTTGCAGTTATACTGGTTTCATGTTTGAATATACGAGTCAAACAAATCTAGCTAAAAAGTGAGTTACTACATAAATAACACAAACATAAACAATATTGTAGGGTAATTTTGAGGTCAACTGCAATTATGCCTTAATTTTTAAAATGATTGTAATTGAGTCCTTCAGATTGGAACTGCGCTCTATGTGGGTCTAAACATTACAACTTTCGTTAAAACAAGTTGGATTACCCAAAGTACTCTTTAGTAGTAGATCAAACCTATTATCCTTGCTTGGTCCACCAGTATCCCCTTCCCTGCAGCTTTCTATGTCTAGTTGCTCTGCCTGGGAGACCACTTTTTTTTTTTGGGAGACCACTTTTTTGACTTCACGTATCTCTCCATCTCCACTGGCTGAGAAAATCAAGGGCCGCCAACAATTGAGGATTCTATATATGATGATTTCGGTTATTTAGAACGAAGGACTTTTTTTTTAATGAAAACAAACATCAAATATAAAAAAAAATCTCTTCTTCTGCCTGCAGGGGTCCAATTTTATACACAAATTATTTGAAGGACCATTTTGGAGTTGAACAAAATGACATGGACCCTATACAGAATTTGATGCTCACCCTGCATCATCCACTTTGCAGAGATGCGATCGCAGATTAATTTGTGATCTTTTGAAAGCATTAAAAAGACGACGAAAGTATCAGCATCATATCATTTTACATCAGTTTAAGATAGAATCTCCTATCAATCAGAATGAATGAGAAGATTTTCAATCCACCACGCCAGTAATCTGCAGCAACCATCTTTCTAAATTTGTCCTGACTATCACTCGATCCAGATCAGAGCAATGTAGCTAGATCTTGGCTGTCGGCTGACTCAGAATGAATCAAATACATGGGATCATGGTCTTCCCACCAACTCTCCCCAGGAGGAGTAACTCGACTCTGTCAAGCATTAGTCAAATAGCTCATATGTCTCCGAGTAGGTCAGGTCAATCACGTGTAGCGTCTAAGTCTCTTGAAAAGTATAAATCTTCATTGAACCAAATACCACTAATAATCGAATTCAATTTAAAATTATCTGCTTAACAGGTTTATTCGATTAGTTCTAAATAAGTATTTGAGTGAATTTTAGCTGTGGATACTCATGATTAAAGTAATGCTTAAAGGAAACAAAAGTCAAGACCTCGCTGGTTATTACTTTTGGGTTCTAACCACCACCTAATTTGAAATATTAAAAGTTCCATTATTCCCATGATCTAGTAATAAAATTAAAATTTATCATTCGACCCAGATTAATTAAAATTCAAAATAAATTTAATTTGCATAATTAATCACTTTATTTACTATATCATTATATTCAAAAAAAATTATTGCACATAATTTAAATAATTTGCCTTTCAAAATTTCTAATTTTAATATGGAATAATAATATCAAAATGTTGCACATGCAAAATACAGATGCAATTGCAAACTTAGACTCTCGAACGTACGATGATAAAAAGAAAACTTAAATACATGCAAACACGACTTATATTGACTGACTTAGATAGTAGGTAAGGGTAATCAATAGTGTGGATCCTAACATGTGCCATAAGGTCCTCCAGAAATAACTGGCAAACCAAATAGCACACAAACTCGAGGTTAGACTAGCTAACCATTCAGTCTCACGTGCTCTCTGCATGTATCGTCTTATAGGTATTGAGGTTTTTCTACTACTGAATTCATAATGCATATATGTGCATTTTGTCACATCACATTGATTAACCTCATAACGATTATGACTTAAAATCATCTCAATGTGATCAATCATGTCATTAAAGCAGTCCGATGATTTAGTGGTCTCGGTCAAATTTATGATCTGCTCCCCTTTATAACTCAGCTTTATGACTATTTCTTTAATTTTATTTTCAATTTCGATTTTATAATTTTCTTTTTTCTCAAATTTTTCTTTGCATCTTTCATGCTCTTCAGCTAAATTAAGATCTGTTACGTAAACAAAAATATGTAAATGTGGCATTTTCCTCACTAAGGAGTGTAGAAGTTTCAGTGTGATATTCCTCTGTATTTTCCATAAGGTCTGGTGTACTAAAAGTGGCAACAGATGTGCCTATATAGCAGTCTATGTTGTCCTCTATTAAAATGTGAATCAGTGGAAGTAATTGAGACAACGTTAGAGCACTCAATGACATCTCTCTCAAAGGAAGGCATTCTAAGTGTAGAGAATGATAAGACTCGTGGAATCACCTCTTGAGGGGCAGAGACATTTTTCCCTAAATTTTGATTTAAGTTCATCCCAAGCTTTAATCGGTTCTAACCTACGATGCTTTAAGAAACATTCAACATAGTTGATATAAATTTGGGCTTACATAGTAAATTTTAATTTTGCTAAAATTAGTTTCCTAGCTTCAGGAAAATTACACTACTTAAAATAGGAATCCATACGTGCTTCCCACTCTGGATAGACATTTCTATCTAATTGATCATTAAAACAAAATATTTTTGGTGGTTTTATTCTGACATACTCCTTAGGTTCTCATTCTCTTCTTTAAGTCCTAAAAATCACTCTAATCTAAATGTTCTAATCGAGACCTAATCTCATTCAAGTATTCTTTTAATTTGCCACTCATCAATATATAGATGAAAATAATATGCAATGCAACTGAAAAAAAATTATTGAAAGTAAAATACTCAAAGATGTCCTAATCTAAACTGTGTTCTGATACCAATTGATGCAGGACGGAAAATAAAAATGATATTTTTTTAATCAGTAAAATTAATTAGCAAATTATTTAGATTAAATGTAAAATATTTTTTACAATATAAATTTATGATAAATAAAATTTATAAATCTCACAAATTAAAATATTTTTAAAATTAAAATTAAATTAGATATTTGATAAATAAGAATATATCAAATTAGATTAGGGCGTCAATTTAAATTCAAAAGATCAGATCCGAGGTTTAGAAATTTAGGTTAGATGTCTAATTATTAAAATCCAATAGTAATTCTCTCTCAAATTAAGTTTATGGTCACATAATTAGAGCCAAATGAATAATTCAAGTTAAGCAAATAATTTTATATTGAAATGAGATAATCAAATTAATTTGATTCGTTGAGAAATTATATCGATGAGGGTCGTAGAAGTCTAACACGAGATTGAAGAGCTCGAACGTGACGTCGCCACGGGAGGTGCTGCACTCGAGATTGGTGACGGCAAGAGGTGAAGTCGGCTTGTCATGGACGGAGCCAAGCGGCGGGAGGAGCTAGTGTGCGGAGGGAAGGCTGGAGCGGCCACGCTCGCAAGTGTGCTGCACGGCGAGGTGGCACAGGCCGGATGAGGTTCGCGCAAGCCTTCTCTTGCAGTTGAGGCTGCGACGTGTCGCGTAAGCGCAGGCACCGCAACCCACAAGTGATGCTTCACACGACTCGAGTCGGTGACAGCAGCTCGGGTCATCGCGATCAGTCAAAGGTGATTGATGTCGCACGGTCAGCAGGGCAAAGAGGACTTGAGCGTGAGTGCAAGGCCGTCGACTGATTCTAAACAGAGCTTGCAGGTGAGGTGGCGGTAAAAGGGAGGGAGTTTCTTTTTTTTATTTAAGAATAACTAGGTTGTTTTAAGGATTATCACTTAGCTCTGTTTGGTAATAAGAAAAAAAAGTAGATTTGGTTAGAAGTTTTAGTCATTTTTGAAAAATGTGTATGATGTGAAATAAAGTAAATTGGTTATATTAAAAATTATATAGGATGTGAAATAAAGTTGATTGATTTATTGAGAATTGTATTGGATGTGAAATAAAGTGATTGTTTAATGTTGTAATTTGTGTGAGATGAGATATAAAATAATTTTTTTAAGTTTTTTTAAAATAAATTTAAGATTTTGGCCATGGCTAATTTTAGCTATGATTTTTAGCCCATTGCCAAACAGGGCCTTAAAGATAATTCTTACTTTTTCCTATCCAAGATATCAACCCCTTAACCTAGATCTAGTCTCTTAGAAAATTTAAATATAATTTCATTCATCAATATCAACTGCCTATTATAGGAGGTGATCTATTTATATAGAGATCTCAAAATATGATAATAAGAAAATAAAACTATAAATGTAGAAAATAAACTTTCAAATACAAGCAGTTAAATAGGAAATATTTAATAGGAGGAATATGACAAATTGCTATCTTTTCATGTTAGCTCTAAATTTTAAATTGATATTAATCAACAGCATATCATTCCACATCAACCTAAAATAAAATCTCCTATTAATCAAAATGAATGAGGAGATTTTTAATCCAATATGTCAGCAATGTACAGCAGTCTTCTTTCTAAATCTGTCTTTATCATCACTCGATCCAGATCGGAGCAATGTGGCTAGATCTTGGCTATCAGCTGAACCGGAATGAATCAAATATAGGCAATTATGGTGTCCCCACCACATTCTCTCTAATAGTCCAGTTAGTTGCTGACGTGGCCCCTGCTCCAAAACTATTTGCCAGGTCTATGTGACCATTCATAGCCATCGGAAATTTCTTCAGATTCTAGAAGCTCACATTCTATTTGATGGAAAGGCTCGTCTCAGTGGATGTTTGACTGAATAGCTCATTTGAATTAGAGGATCGGCACAAAATCCTAAGAAATCGAAGATTACTTTTTTGTGATATTCTTCGAACATAGTTTATCAAACTTTAGTTTGCTTGCCGAAATTTCCTTTCATTGGGATTTCCTTCATCATTGGACCAAGATGCTAGCTTGAAGTCTTCATTCATGGCCCATTTTCATTCTGTGTTTCTAAATGTCAATTTGAACCCTTGGATTCGGTCAATGTTTCCAAATATTTTTTGTCAAACCTCGAGAGTGAGGTTTTATGATTCAACGAAATCTTTGATGAAGATTTCATCGATGAGGCTTTTTTTTTGTACAAGCCCTCTTCAACTTCATCATCTTGATAAGGTGGGATCTCCAACAATTTGCAAAAATAATTATTATTGACTTCATTAATTGAAAATCATTAAACTATTCATAGCTCTTTTGGCAGAAGTTATTTGTGGTATTATTTTTGTTTTCTTTAAAATTAAGGTAAATTGCTTATATTTCTTTGAGTTACTGTGGTTCTTGCATGCATATTCATGAAATTTGAATCATTGCATGTTGGTATTTTAGTTTCAAGTTTATTTATTGTTTGGTATGGCCGTCCCATAGTATATATATTTCATAGTTAGTTTGATTTGGTAGAAATATTTTAGGCGGTGATGAAAATCTTATATAATTGCATAATTAATCTTTTATTATTCTTTTGCAAGTTCACTAATTAAATGGGAATAAAACTGAAAATCCATGAAAAGTTAATGTAGTAATTAAACAGATAGACCAAACAATAATAAAATGTGAAGCTCAACCTATTTGCAACAATTTTAATTTTATGGATAAATTTGCAAGAACTCTAATACGTCGGCAATCTATAATCAATTTACCCTTTCTTTGATATGTAGACGCTCTTTCAAAATTAAAGAAAGGAAAATGATATCCAGCTTAAAAAACAGTCGAATAAACTAATCAATTATATTTTTTAGCCTTTAATTAACCGGGTTATTCATTAGATTGCATTTAGGAGGCATTTGGTTCGTTGTTATCTTAGTGTTATGTTATGTAATCTAGATATCATGATATTTAGATGTTACGTTTAATTAATAATTCTATAATCTCATGAAGATTATTTATACATGTCATTAAACCAAACAATTGCTTTCTCTAGATAACATAACATAATATCAAGATAACATTGAACCAAACGCTTATTTAATCCTCTAGATAGTCTAGTGGATTAAAACTGAAAATATTGATCGGTTAATTTATTGATCAGTTATTGAATACGTGTAATAGGGATCTTAAAATGAAATTATGCCAATTTAACATTGGTGCAACGAACAAAAATTTATCATTGGTTCATTGACAGTTAATTTATTAATCACTCTTTTCAGGGTGCTGCTGATGCTTCTGGGCCTCTTGCAATGCAGGAGATATAAACGCGAAGAAAAGATTGGGCTGCTTGTCACATGTGCTGAGATTTTTGATAATTTAATACCTTTATGTGAAATATTTAGGTGAAAAAAAATCATATTTCTGAGGACTCGCAACTCCTTTGTATTCTGTGAGAGGATCAACTGCTTCAGAAGGCTCCGGCTTTTCTGATTCCGTTTCTGTTGCAGTGATTTTTTTTTTTATTTTACTTTCTTTATGCTTATTAATTTAATTTTGTTAGAAGACAAATAATGTTTTCAGTCATTATTATGTTAATATTGTAATACTTTGGGTGATTATTATTTTTTATTTTCACATGCAATAAATGATTGTGATTCTAAAGTGGATGCAGGAAGTGCTTGTTTTTCGGTTTGAATGCAGGTGATTTCGGTTTTCACCTTTATTTAAACTCAAACTTGAAAATGCAAAGTTGATGTTCTAGTATATAATTTATTTTACGATTAATATCAATTAAGTTTCTCTAATTTAGATTTATGTGTAATTAGGTTTTTTTTAATTTTTAAATTAATTAAGTAGATTTTTTTAGTATGAAGTAAAGCGTAAATAAATTATTTGGTGTAAATTAAAGACTTAATAAAGAATTTTTTTATTAATTAATAATTTAATTTGGATTTTATTTTTATTTAAAATATTAATTTGATTTTAAAATTAGTCAAATTAGTTTGTTAGTTAGAAAAAATATTTTTCATTCAGTTTTTTATTAATATTAATTTATTTGCACATTTTTTAAAATTTTAAAAATGATTTGGTTAATTTACTCTTATATTTGATACGTAAGTAAACTAAATTGAAGTCAAAAAAATTTAAAAAAAAATGAAGTATGAAAAGGGATTGGACAGCATTTTAATAGATGTTTGAAATTATTTAGGAGATAGAGTTTTTTATTTATTATGTTATTTAATATAATTTTGAAGATTAAAAAAATGACGAAGTAGTAGAGAATGATTATATTGGTATTTATTTATAAGAATAAAAGTGATATACAGAATTATATTAATTATAGAGAAATTAAATTAATGAGGTAATTTTAAAACTTTTAGAGAGGGTGTTGAATATAAATTTTGCTGTGATATTAAAGTATCAGAGAATTAATTTAATTTTATGCTAGATAGATTTATTATGAAAGTTATTTATTTATTGATAAGTTTAAGAAAAAAAAGGAAAGTCTACATTTAATTTTTATTAATTTGTAAAAAAATTTATGATAAAGTCTCAAGGAAAGTACTTTGAAGAGTTTTAAAAAAGAAATTAATTTGTACTGTTTATGTTCAAATTATTAAGATATGTACAAGGTTATTACTTATGCTTGGATACAAAAAAGTTTAACCAATGATTTTTCTATCATAATTGGATTACATCAAGTTTCAGTTTTAAGTTCGTTTGCTTTGGTTGTAGAAGTCCTGATTAGACATATTCAAAATGAGGTGTCTTAGTGTATACTCTCACAGATGATATTGTTCTTATTGAAAAATTAAAGAGGGAGCTAAAGAAAAACTCGAGCTTTAAAGAAATATTTTAGAATCTAAAAGTTTTTGTCTCAGTAGATCAACAATTAATATATGAAGTATATTTTTAGTCAAAAAATATTTATATTGGTGATCAAATTGTCAAAAAAAGTGAGCAATTTAAATACCTGGATCAATTATGTAAAAAAAATAGTGAAATAGATAATAATGTTATTAGTAGAATCCAAGCGGGATGAGTAAAATGAAAAAATAATTCTGGTGTGTTGTACGAAAGAAAAATTTTATTTAGACTTAAGAATAAGTTTTATAAAATTATAGTAAGATCACCAATGATATATCATATATGGTACTGAATCTGGCCTAAAAAAAAATATATAAATAAAATAAGTGTTGGCATATATTTAAAAATAGAATGAGAAATGAGCACATCTGCGAAAAAGTTAGAGTTACACTAATTGAGGATAACTTAAAGAAAGTCGACTTAGATGATTTGGACATGTAAATTGTGGACCGATTAAAGCTCCAATTAGGAAAATCGAATTATTAGATTTTCCCCATATATAAAGAGGATGAAGGAGACCAAAGATAACATGACAAAAAGCTATAAAAAATGATCTTACTCACTTAGACTTAGATAAAGATTTGTTAATTGATAGAGTGCAATGAAAATAAAGAATTCAACTATATCCACATTACTTTAATTTTTAAATTAACTAAATCAACAACAACAATCACAACCAAGAGTTAATTGATATGATATAGTTGCTATTAATCTTTTACTTTAACAGTAATTGATAGGCTATTGACGAATTCTTTGTTATTTTGATCTAAGTGTGGTTAGTTTATAGTTTTAATCACGGCTAAATATCATCGTATAGGTCTAACCTATAAATTAGAGATATATTGAAGTTAGGGGTACTTCATTGAAATTTAAAATAAAAAATTTTTAAAATGTATTTTTTATTCATATCATAACAAAAGTATGATGAAATTTGTAAAAAGAATGTGTAAAATTTTTAAGTTTAACTTAACAATCCCTTTAAGAAATGTAATAAATTTCAAAAATTTAGATATTTTTAAAAAATCATGCATGATCTAATTGATAGTATCTTATAGGGAGATTTTTATGAAATTTACCCTTTAATAAAATGATAACTCATATAATTATGTTTATCTGTTCAAATATAAATATACATATACATATATTGTTTTATTTATATAAACATAAAGTATAAGTGCACATATCATAACAAATAAACATAGCTTGTATGTTTGTTTACCAAATTAAAATTAATCACAATAATTTTTAGTTAACTTATCCCTTATCATACATAAATCTTAAAGAATCAACTATATTGTACATTATACATATATTAAAAAATTAAAATTAACTTATTTTATAACTTATATATATACTAAAATAATAATTAATTTATATTATTCTGTCACACATTTCAATAGAATAATTAACTTTATCATATTATACATAATTTTAAATAAAAAAAATATTTTATCTAAAGTTAATTTTAAATTTGTTAAAATTAATTTTTACAAATAAATACACTTATATGATGTTATATTTATATAAATAATATATATAATGATAATTAAGTTTAATTGAATAGTAACATTAACTTGATGTTTAATTAAACTAATTTTAATTGATTTGAATCGAGCTGAAGTCCAGAGTATTCTAAAAATAACTAAATATTATTGGCATGTATGGCCACATAAATGAGCATTTAGTTAGGGTATATTTTTGACAGCTTTAATTTTTTTGAGATTAAAAAATTATTTATAATATTATTATGTGAAATAAAAATATATTATAATTTAAATTTATGTTTGATGTGAAATAAAATTAATTTTAAATATTTAATTATATATATAATATAAAATATTAATAAAAGTATTTTAAAAATAATTTAAAACTCAACTCTCTTATGATTCTAAATAATTTATGTAAAATGGTGTTCATAATTGTATTAAAATATTCATTAGATGTATATTTTTTTGTATAAATAAATTTTTTTAAAAAATAAAATTCTATTATAATAATCTTATATTTTAGAGTTGGTAATAATTGTATTTTTTTAATTTGTCATCTAGTATCATTGATTTTTATTTTTTTACTTATTTTTAATATATATACTTACTTATGTTGGTAGAGTAAATTAAATTATTTGGTGAAGTATACTAGTAATCGAATAATTTATTATTAAATCTATCATCACATTTGGCTAATCGGACAATCTGGTTAGGCTAAATAGACTGTGCATCGATTTTACAATCAAATGATTGTGGTCAGGCCAAAGTGTGTCACGCAGCAGTGCTATTTATAAACAGAATTTATTTGTTCGTAAGGTTAAATTTAATAATATTAAAATTAAATTTAAATAAAAATATTTTTTATTAAAAATTATGAATGATATGAAATAAAATTAATTATTATGTTGAGATATATGAGAGATGCGATATAAGTTAGTTATTATTTTAGTAAAGTATAGAATATAAAATAAAGTTAATTTTTAATATTAAATTTTATACATGATGTAATAAATTAAATTAATTTTTAATTTTAAAATAAACTGAAACCCGGCGCGCCTAATGGTCTATCTGACCGAATACCTCGGCGGCTCAACCCCAGCTGCTGAAGCCTTCAAGTTTAATTACAGGTGTTCAAAAATCATTCAAAAATTGAATCGATTTTAGATTGAATTAAAATTGAGTTGATTTAAATGAGCCGATTAACGAGTCAAAAGTTCGGCTCAGTAATAATTTCGAGCCGATTTTGAGCCGGGTAGGCTCGGCTTTATCCAGCTCGAAATTAGCTCGAATTAAAATATATTTATATTATAATACATATATATAATATATTATATGTTATATAATATATATATTATAAATTGAGCTGATCTTGAATCAAATTGAGTTGAGCTTATCCAACTCAAGATCGGTTTAAAAAGAATTAAATTTAATTTATTTTCGAGTTGGTTCGATTCTCAGTAACAGCCCTATGCTTAATCCTCGGTGCCAGGTGTTTAACGGTCTCCTCCGAGCGGCCCTCTCTCGTCATCGGGGAAATTACTACCTGCTCTTTCCGGTTTTCCTCTCGGCTCAGGGAGAGAGCTGCCGGTGCCAGGATGGCCGACCGCTTCTTCCCGAACGATATGCCGAGTTTCGTCGAGGAGACGGAGACGACCGTCAGCGAGTCCTCCCTCCACAGGCTTCTCTCCCTTCCTTTCCCGAAAACCGCCGAGAGATTGTTGCGAGCTGCTCTCGACCTCAGCGAAACGGTATGGTCCCCTCCGCGTACTTTCTCGGGCATTTCTCCGGGCATATATACCCGATAAAACCCGTCTTGCGGATTCATTGCTCTCTTCTTCTTCTTCTTCTTGTTCTTCCAGGTGGTGAAGGAGACCTGGGTTGGCCATCGGAGTCGCGTGAAGGACCCCACGCTTTACACCGGTGCTCTCGGAACGGCCTTCTTGCTGTTTAGGAAGTTTCTCTTGACCAATAACCGGAGCGACCTCGACCTCTGCCGCGATGTCGTCAAGGCCTGCGATTCTGCTTCGCAGGGATTGCGGTGACCGACATTCTTCCGCTGATTCCTCTTTCTCAGTGTGATTTATGCTGATTCTTGCTCTGTTGCAGGCAGGTGACTTTCATATGTGGGAGGGCCGGCGTTTGTGCTCTTGGGGCGGTTGTGGCGAAGCAATTAGCGGATGAAAAGCTGCTTGATTATTATCTGAGATCGTTTGAAGAGGTAAACCTCTAAACTATTCCCTGTTCCAAGGTTTAGAGAATTCTTGTCTCTTTGATTTGCATTTTTGGATTATGATTCTTGTTATGCGGCTGGTGATACCCACTTGTCATTTAAATCTTTTGAGAATGCTTTACTATTGTTTCTTGAGAGCAATTTGACTCCTGATGGTTGTATGCTTGTTTCCCTGCATTCAGTCATAAATATGGGGAAAATCTTTATCTTAGCTCGGTATTTTGAAATAGGAAATAGGTAGGGTTCTCGTGGATGCAAGAGAAATTCGCCAAATCACAGATTCTGTGTGCTTCTTTTTCCTCTCAATATCTCAATCACATCCTATAATACTTTGCCTATGAGTTTGTGCATTGAATTTATGTAGTAATGGAGGCTTCCCCCTACAAAGTGCAATTTTATGCTTGCTGACTTTTGATCTTTCTCCACATGGTACCTGCTGGTACGAAATCATGTTGCTTTTAGGCTATTTCATTTGAATTCTAGATATTCTTTATATGTTAGATCCAAGATATCTAATCTTAATGTAACTAGCTTTTCTTAATGCTCCTTTGAGTTTTGTACTTTTCTAGGTCTAACTTTAGAAGGTATGCTCTCAATCTTGAACCCATTCAGATTTGACATATTCTTGGATATTGTTAACAAACTTCATCTTGTAGATGAAAGGAAACCATTTGAAATTTGAAATTCAAAGATTCTTACATGTCATTCTTATTTTGTTCATTCTCAACATTTTTTCCTGGCTTTGTTATACGAGGATATCTCTAAAAGCCTATGCCATTCCTTCCCATTTTGCTTGTGTAGTTTCTAGAAGCATTATTCTGTTCTCAAAATTAACTATAATTAGCAAGCAAACTTTTGTAATGTCTTACTATGTTGAAGTTCTTTTAGGGGGCATTTGGTTCAATGTTATCTTAGTGTTATGTCATGTTATGTAGATGTTCTAACATTTAAATGTTATTGTTTAAATGATAAATCTATAACTTTTTATAAGTTTATTTACACATGTTATCAAATCAAACAATTAGTTTCTTTAGATAACATGATATGACATCAAGATAGCATTAAACCAAATGCTCCATTAGTCATTATTTCAATATTCTTGTGGTCCTATGTTACTGTGAAGGCAATACTATCTCTTAAGAAGTTTTTGAAAAAGTTCCAAAAATTTACTGAAGTTTATGAGCCGGTTTGGTTTAAGCATAGTGATATCTCAATCTGATACTTGAGTCCCTGAGTTGCATGTTATTCATCAGAAGCATTGTTCTTTTCTGAGCAACAAGATATTGTTTAAATACTAATGAAATACGGCTTACTGGGAAAACTTCATTATGTAATTTAGTTTTTTTCTGCAGCAATTGAAGCTTCCTTGCTTGTATTTTGTCATCAATAATCTTATCATTGAGTTGTATCTAAGTTTATTTTAGTTCATATGAAATATGAAGAAGCTGTTAGCAATTCTATTGGCATTCCTCCTCTGAACAGATTAAGTTGCCTGCTGGAGTTCCCAATGAGCTTCTGTATGGAAGAGCTGGATATCTGTGGGCATGCTTATTCCTCAACAAACACATTGGTGAGGGGACAATCCCTTCAACATACACAGTGAGTAATTCCTCTCATCTTCAGCTTTCTCTCTTATATTTATGAGGATATGCATGCATTCCTCACTAATTTGTTTATCTATATATTAACAATTGAATATATAGAAGAAAAAAAAAAGAAATGACAGAATATATAGAATATACATTCAAATGTGATTATAATTTGTATACTTACGTTATCCACATGATAGCTATGTTATTGCACTTAAGTTTTGATGCAGAGCCAGATCACCAGCGTCAACGACTGCGTTATAATCTACGACCTCGAGCGTAGATTATAACAATTTTATCTTGTATATAGTTATCTTATTATCTGCACATTTTATTTGGGTTATTGTTGAGTCAAAAATTGGGTTATATCAGTGGAAATGCCCACTTATGAGTCCTGTACATATTTTATTTTCAGTTCAAGTCAGTTGGAGTCGAAAAGATTCAATTGGAATCAAATCGATTTCGATTGAACCCAATTTGAATCTTTTATGGGTTAATTAAGGATGGCAAGGACTTATGTGTAAAATGGGAGAAAATATCAAACAGCTTATGAATTATCCCTTTAAATCCCTAAAATGAAGCAAATGGCTTCACTGTGATCGGGAGAAGCATCCATGGCTTCTTTTCCAGCAGCTGCTTCCTCGGTCTCCAGCCACGACGCCAACTCCGCCGGATTCGGCGGTTCCCTTCGCCGGCCACATGCCCACGCAAGCAACCGTCGGCCACGATCTCCTTCCCAAACCGCCGGCCATGCTTCTTGCGCAGATAAGTGAACGCACTCTCAGTTTCCCTGGGGACTTCTTCTATAAAAGGGATCGCAGCTCTATGAGAGGAGGAGGTGATTTTGCTGTGAGAAGAATATCTCTTCATCGACTGTTCGATCTCGACGCAGGTGGCGTCGATTTCTCGCCAGCTCGGCAGCAGGTGGCTGCCTTCGGCAATTTCTCCGCTGATCGGAGCTGAGCAGGAGGCTGCGGCTTCGTTCAAGGACATCTCAGAGATCCGGACAGGTGGTCACGGATTTCGTCGTCGGCACGGCAGCAGGCGGCTGCGTTCGGCGTTCTTCCACTGTTCGAAGCCGGGCAGGTGGTTGCGGCTTTGTTCGGGAACGATTCGGTTTTGTCTGAGGCTACGGCAGGGGGCTGAGGCTTCGACTTTGAGATCCGATTATCCTTGGTTTGCTTATAGTGCATCTTAGTTCTCAGTTTTCCCTATTTTCCCTATTTTCCTATTTCCTTGTTTTTCCTTTCATGTGCTGTTTACATGAATTATCAGCTCAATATTTTTTTCATTAATTCCTGCTGGCTGCTGTGTTCTCAAGAAGACTGAATTCCTGCATTGCTTTGATCTTATGTCTTTATTTCCATATAAGCTCTAGTTAATATTGAGTTTCAAGTGCTTGTTATTGAGAAAGAAATTCACTGTTTATTCCATATCACATCCCTCTTTTAAGCTGAATTGTGAAATTCTTATTTGGTGAAGGATTTTATATATTGAATAGTTTGGATAAAATTATCATGTGCCGGAATTTCAAGGTAAATGTGTATGCAATAATTCATCTTGGATTTTGAAAAGTTAATTATCTTAATTGCATAAGTTTGTTTGAATTTGTTTGGATAGCATTTTAAATCATTTCAATTATTTCATGACGCTTATATGAATTTGCAAATAATTATATTTATTATAATTTGAAAAACTTAGTTTAATCTCCTCTCTATTTACTTAGGCACTAATTTAATATTGATAGCGTTAGGTTCGCTTTAAATCGATCCCCGCGCTGCATCAAGTTTCTTCTATCCTTAGTTAGGATTAAGAGGTTCAGCTATGCTTCGATTTGTACAATTTACATACATCACACATTGAATTTGAGTATTTACATATATGCCTCACACCCCTAAAATGAGAGCGGAAAATGCGATATACTTTTTTTACAAACATATTTTGGCTTAACTATTGTGTTAAAATTGTAACATTTATGCATCCTTTGGGTTTAGAATTTAAACTTTTTTATTTGGATTATGTAAATGAATAATGTTACCTAGGCAAGTATTCATATCCTCAATAAAAACTTAAATTTAAGCGTAACTTGATGTGTACTTTTGTATGAACTCTTCAGGCTGCAATAGTAAAGGAGATAATCAGAGAAGGAAGACGATTTTCAAACAAAGGAAGCTGCCCTTTGATGTGTGAATGGCATGGAAAGAAGTACTGGGGAGCTGCTCATGGTCTGGCTGGAATCATGCATGTTCTGATGGACATGAAACTGGAACCTGAAGAGCTAGAAGATGTGAAGGGAACTCTCCGCTACATGATTGAGAACCGTTTCCCTAATGGAAACTATCCATCAAGCGAGGATTCTAAGACTAATCGACTCGTCCATTGGTGTCATGGTGCTCCTGGTGTCGCTCTCACCCTTGTCAAAGCTGCTGAGGTTCCACCCACTAACCCTTGATCTAACAGTTTTATGTTTCACACTATAATTTTCATGTTGGGTTATACTCCTTTTATCCTTCTTTCCTCTTGTTATTGTTGATTTAGTTTCAGCAAGCTCAGCTATAACATAGCTTCTGATCTCTCCTCTCTATCATACTCTTTTTGTAGGAGGAAGGAAGGGATAGAGTTTGATCAAGAGTTTTGTTAGGAATTAATTCCGTCTAACCGGTAGAAGTACAGCAAAAATAGAATCAATGAAAATAATAACAACAAAATAGATAACAAAAAGACACCAAATTTACTTGATTCAACCCAGAATTTTCTTGGCCTACATCCACGGAGAGGAAGAAAGAAACTACATTGTTGTCAAAGTCACAATACAAGTGTATACACACATTGGTAGAACAAGTACTCAACCCTAATCCTAAATACACCAATCTTACAATAACGGAAGTCCCGATAATAAACTCTTTTCTCATAGATAATGGAATAGAGCAAATTACCTCTGGGATCCCTAGAGTCACTTATGCGCTTCAAATAGGTTGTTAAAATTTAAATTACTTTACATAGGTTTTTAACTCTGATTTCAATTTGGTCCCTTTAGTAATTATATAATTATTAAAAGACAAAAATACTCCTCCCCTCTCCCACCTCTGGTGTGTGCTGTCTCTGTCGCGCCATGGCCCATGCGCATTTGTTACTACGCTCGCGACAACGCAACCTATGTGCATATGGCCTCTGCGGCGCAACTTGTGAGCGCCCACGAGCTGCGGCGCATGCAGGTCATGGTGTAGCGGCGATCGCACTAGTCGGAGGTAAGAGAGAGGAGAGGTATTTTTTTTCAATAATTATATAATTATTAAACAGATCAAATTGAAATCAAAGCTGAAGGTTAAGAACCTATGTGAAGTAATTTAAATTTTAAGAATTTATTTGAAGTGCCTAAGTGACTTCGGGGACCCAGAGGCAATTTACTCAATGGAATATTCTCAATCTTGCAATAAGAAAATATAGTTGAAAAGAGTTTAAAAAGAGAAAATCTCAAAAAAAAATTTCATTTTTTTCCTTGCCTCTTGAACTTTAATTTGCTTGATGAGATGAAAAATTGTTACTTCATGTCTTCATGAAGCTCTTTTATAGCCAAAAAATTTATGCAAAGGTCCTGTTTAACGTGAAGATCAAAATCAGGACCAAAATGGTACTAGTTTAAAAACAACAATAATAATAATAAATAAATTTTTTTAATCGTTCTACACAATTTTTAATATAAAAAAATATTATTTTACTTCACATACTCAATAATTTTTAATAAAAATATTTACTTTATTTCACATTCTATATTAAAATACTCGCTTCGAATATTTAAATCATACCTAATAGATCTGTTTTATAAATTTTTAAAAATTAGGACTAGTTTGCATTCTCTTCAGATTCTTTTTTGCTCTGAGGTGGACTTTTCTATTTTGTGGCCTCGATTTAACTAATCCTTCATCCATCATGGTCGATTTGCTGCAACTTTTTTTTGACTCTTTCATTTTTAGTTATTTCTTTAAGACTAATTGTACTTCATTGTGTTTCCGCTTATGTCACTTCTACTCTTTTTTCCATTGATCAACAAAAAACATAGGTATTCCCTGACGAGCAATTTCTACGGGCTGCAGTCGATGCAGCCGAGGTTGTCTGGAGCCGAGGACTTCTGAAGAGAGTAGGCATCTGCCATGGAGTCAGTGGCAACGCCTATGTCTTTCTCTCCCTCTACAGGTTAACCGGAAAAGCGGAGTACCTGTATCGTGCCAAAGCATTCTCCTGCTTCCTGCTCGACAGAGCTCAGCCGCTGATCACAGCCGGTCAAATGCACGGCGGCGACCATCCCTTCTCGTTGTTTGAGGGGATGGGGGGCATGGCTTATCTCTTTCTAGACATGATCAATCCTGCTGGATCAAGGTTCCCTGCTTATGAGTTATGAACTTCCTTATAACTTCTGGGTGGTAATCAGCTTGTATAGATGTAACAGTATGTTAAATTTATGTAATTGCTGGATATGCTAATGTTCATAATGAGATTTGCTGCAAGTAGACTGTAATTTCTGTTTTATTTGATTTTGTTAAGGCTTGTTAGGTTAAAAGTAAAAAATCCGAGTGTTTTTGTTTTTTATCATCCAAATTACTTTAGAACAGTAGCATGATTAGCGGTGATATATGGTGTTGAATTATTTATTACCTTACAAAGAAGAAATATATAAAGTTTTAGTTGTTGTCATTATTTTGTATCGTTCATCATTAATAAAAGGAAGCATCTAAATAGCACTAACTATAAATTAATAGAACCTAATATAGATCTGCAAGAGGCTTTTTTTTCTCTCTTTAAGATGCTTTTTGTTTGAAGATGAATTTTTTATTTTCTTGTAACCAAAAAGGCAAGCAGAAGTGGGGAACTTTTTCTAATCCAATTGGAAGAGAGCTTGCTTGGAACTAGGGAGTTATGAATTCAAATTTACATTATTGTAATTTTTCAGTAGGCTAAAAAAATTATATTATTTGTGAAAAATAGTAAAAAAAAAAAAGCAAGGAGTTGTTTTACACTTGTACTTGATGCAAGTATGATTATATAGATTTTAATTTATTTAAGACAATGAATGTAACCACTTAACTATTAAAATATATATATATATATAATTCTAACAAAACTTAGGTTCTGTTTGGTAATAAGAAAAAAAAAAAGATTTAATTAGAATTATTTTTGAAAAATATATATGATGTGAAATAAAATAAGTTGGTTATATTAAAAATTATGTAGAATGTGAAATAAAGTTGATTGATTTATTGAGAATTGTGTTTGATGTGAAATAAAGTGATTGTTTAATGTTGGAATTTGTGTGAGATGAGATATAAAATAATTTTTTAAAATTTTTTAAAATAAATTTAAGATTTTGAACATGGCTATGATTTTTAGCTCATTGTCAAACAGGGCCTTAGTTTCTTTTTCAATAAGATACTTATATTGTATGCTTTCTTTAATTTATTTAATCCTTTTTTCTCTTAAATGCTTATGCAATTGTGCTCCAATCAAAAAATATATATATTTTTTCAATCTTTTAAAAAAAAATATTTTCAAAAAAAAATGCCGTTGGCGACCACGCGATGGTTGATGGTACAACTGCACGTTTTCACATTAATCCCCAGGCCCAACCAACCAAATTATAAATCTCAAAAGACTAATCTAATTATATAATTGAGCTCGTTATAGAGATCATTGGGTATGAATTAAGTTCTACAATGTAATTTTTTAAACAGTTTTTCAATTATAATTATATTGGACATTGTAACTACATAATTTATTATTATTTCAATGTAATTTTTTAAACAGTTTTTCAATTATAATTATATTGGACATTGTAACTACATAATTTATTATTATTTTTTAAAAAATAAAATAATTGGTGTTGAATAACACAGTTATGAGATTTACTTAAAGAACATCTCTCGTAAATATCGCATACACTTTTCTAGCTTATTGTAGATATTATTCGTATTGATCTAACAAGCTTCACGTTCAAAATACGCCTATGAGAATAAAAATGTTTTTTTTTTTTGGATAATTACATATATGTCACATAATTTAGCTTTATTTATGTATTACTCATTCATTCTTAGTTAATTACGCTATGCACACTCAAAACATTATAAAATCTTACATACACATATTTTAACTTATTTCTATTATAATGAGTAATCATAATTTTTCAATAACCTAACTATAGTTAAGTTATAAAAAATCTGAGCCGTTCATCATATTATTTTAAAGATATTTAAATATATTTTGAGTGAAAATCTTAAAACCTTGATGTTTAAGTGGTGGCAAGGGAAGGAGATATCCGCGACGTGAATTGATTTTAGGATAAATCAGTGCTTTAGTGTGGCATTGAGGAAGAAAAAAATATGTACCATTAAGGATAAAAATATAATTTTAATGATTTACTAACGAAATATTTTTTTTCAAATAGATTTTGATTGAGTTTTAACTCAAGTGTGTGAATATAAGATTTTGTAATATTTTAAGTGTGCGTAGCGTAATTAACTTATAATCTTTCGTCATCTTTTTTTGGTTCTATTTGTAGCCAGTCAATGAGAGAAAATTGATATTCTCTACAAAATTCTACGTCTCTTGAGAATCGAGATACCTTAATTAATATTCGGATTAAACATCAATTTAGTTATTTGAGAGGAAGTGCTCGATCTTTATTTGCACTTATACACACGTAATTTTTTCAAGCATGGGATATATGGGAGATCTAATGTTAGAAAAATCCATTGAAGAATTATTCGAGTTCATTGTTCGACTTCTTACTTCAATGACATTGTTTAGCAGTTAGCTCCCATATTCAAAAAAATGCATTTTGAGTACTCATCACTTACATTGTTATGGCTTTTCCTTAATTATTGGCTTGACTCTTTCCTTATCTATTCACTTTTAAATGTCATAATTTATTGCTCTTTTACTAAAAAGTAATTTTAAAAAATAATTTATAATTTAATAATAAAATTTGATCAAATTAATAAAAAAAAATTTACACGAAATAATTTTTAAATTTGACTAATCCAAATAAGCATTTTTAGGTTTGTAAACCTACGTAAAATCGGAGATCTATTTTAGCTGCAATTATCCTTTTGATTTCAAATAAATTATAAAAGAATCTTATAACATAATTAAAATTAATTAAGTAAAAAATTTTAATTAAATTTTAAAAAAGGATAATTACCTACATGCCACACGATTTAGTTTTATTTATGTCTTACCTATCTATTCTTAGTTAATTATGCTATGCACACTCAAAACATTATAAAATCTTATATACACACATTTGAATTAAAATTTAATCAAAATCTATTTGAAAAAAAATATTCTGTTAGTAAATTATTAAAATTATATTTTTACTCTTAATGGTATATATTTTTTCTCTTCTTCAGTACCACACTAAAGCATTGATTTGTCATAAAATTAATTTACGTTGCGAATGTCTCCTTCCTTTGCCGCCACCTAAACATTAAAATTTTAAGATTTTCACTCAAAATATATTTAAATATCCTTAAAATAAAATGATGAATGGCCCAAATCTTTTGTAATATAACTATAATTAGGTTATTGAAAAATTATGATTGCTCATTATAATAAAAATAAGTTAAAATATGTGTATGTAAGATTTTATAATATTTTGAGTGTGCATAGCGTAATTAACTAAGAGTGAAAAGGTAAGGTATAAATAAAATTAAATTATGTGGCATGTAGATAATTATTCTTTTTAAAAAACTTTCTTTTGACAATATAATAATGTGAATCCCATAACTTAAAAATATTAAATAAAATTAACTTTTATGTTAATTGGAAATATATTATATTAATAAAAATAGGATGGTATAAGTATAACTGTGGTATGTCTATAATCCCTTTCTTTTTCCTAGAGAGGAAAAATTGAATTAACCTTTCAATATTATATACAGAATAGTCGAGTAAAAATAACGAAAGCATACGTGTAGATAATTGGAAAAGCATCAGAATATAAATATTTGGGTAAATTACTTATAGGTCATAATAATTTATCTATAATTATAATTAAATTTATATTTTAAAAAAATTTTCACTTGAATTCCTAATGTCTTTTAAAATCTTCACTTACATGTTTAAAATTTAATATAAAATCTAAAAATAAGAAAAATAAAGACTTATTGTATCCCCATAATTTTAAATAAAAATTTAAAATATATGAATTAGGGTGTAATTAACAATAAATTATAGAAATTTATCAGTAATTTACAGTTAAGGCTACTTTTGGGCAAGACTTTCGTTAAAAAATTGAGTGGAGGAGAAAATATATATTATTTTATTAATTTAATTAGATATAAATTATTTTAATATTAAAAATTATGTAAAATGATGAATAAAATTAAATTTATAATTGAATTTTTACTGAAT
The DNA here is from genome assembly GCA_019297695.1 of Apostasia ramifera. Classification (NCBI taxonomy): domain Eukaryota; kingdom Viridiplantae; phylum Streptophyta; class Magnoliopsida; order Asparagales; family Orchidaceae; genus Apostasia; species Apostasia ramifera. The sequence continues at coordinate 82,830 of JAEMOT010000842.1, forward strand.
ATTAATATTTGTATTAAAAATAAAATAAAATTATTAAAATTCATGATAAATTAAAATTATTAAAATTTATAATAAATTTAAAATATTAATAAAATAACTGTTAGTCTTTTTAACATTGACCAAATGAGCTTTAAATATTAGTATTTTTTAGGATAATATTAATAATTAATATTATTATTTTGTAATTATTATAAAAAAAAATTTACACTTATCACCTTCAAAGAAGAAATTTTTATAAGCGATACTCCTAAATTAAATATTTATAAAAATATTTTTTAAGTTCAATATTTATAAATAATATTTTTTATTTTAAATGTGAGTTTACAGATAATATTTTTACTTAAAATTATTTTAAATGTAAATTTATAGGTATTATTTTTATTCTAATTTTTGTTTGAAATTATTATTTAAAAATATTAAATTTAGCAAGTGATTCATATAAATGTTTAATTTACGTGTCTTAAAAAGAATTTTTTGAGTTAACATATGTAAATTCTCTTAAAAGAAAAGAAAAAAAAAAACTTCTTTTTTATCGCAGCAGTGTGCAGCCATTTTCATCAACAGGGCACGGACCGTTGCTGCTTTTGAAGCCCATCACCGGCCACCGGCGGCGGTTCCCCGATACGAGCTACAGATCGTGGCCTGTAACGGCAACCGATACCATTTCAAAACCTCCAACTCCACTTCAATTTCTTGAGTTCATCCTCCTCTTCTTCTCTTCCCTTTCTCTCTCTACGGGCGGCCATGAACGCTGATCACAATTAGCTCCGTGGATGGCAGCCGTCAGCTTTTCTCCCCAAAGCCATCCCCGGCCAAGGAATCCTCTCCCCGTTTTCCTTTTCGTTCCGCCGTCCCTTCTCCTCCTCATCCCCCTTCTATTCGGCAGCCTCTACCTCTGCTTTTACCACAGTTCGCTCTCCTCCCCCAAACCCACCAAAGCCTTCCGAGAACTCATCGCCATTTCCTCTTCCGTCCTAGCTCAGAAAGCAAATAGGCCTCTTCAACATTCTTTTTCTACACCTCGCTCGTCTTCCACCTCGCCGCTGCCACGTCTTTCAAAACGCCTCAGAAGAACCGACCCATGGTTCAATCTCCTCCTTTCCACCGCCCGTGCCCGGAGCTTCTCCGGCAGGGCCGCGAAGTTCTTCAATGGGCACTCCTGCAAACCTCGCTTCTTCATGACCTGGATCTCTCTCTCGGAATTGTTCGGGAACAGGGAGCTCTTCGCCATTGAAAGTTTATTTAAGTCTCACCCTAAATCCTGCCTCCTGATAGTCTCCAACACCATGGACTCGGCCAACGGCGACCAGCTTCTCCTGCCATTCCGGCGAAGGGGATTCCTTGTATCCGCCATGTCGCCGGATTTCCCTTTCCTCCTCAAGCGCACGCCGGCGGCAAGCTGGTTCGACAACCTCCGGCGAGGGGCTGTTCATCCCGGCGTGTATCCTCTCGGCCAGAACCTCTCCAACCTTCTCCGCCTTGCCGTCCTCTACAAGTACGGCGGCGTTTACCTCGACACTGATGTTCTAGTGATGAAGAGCTTCTCTGGCCTTCGGAACGCCATTGGAGCCCAGAGCGTCGATCCGGTGACCGGAAACTGGAGCCGGCTGAACAACGCCGTCATGGTTTTCGACGAAATGCATCCTCTGGTTCACGAGTTCATCCAGGAGTTCGCTCTCACCTTCGATGGGAATAAATGGGGCCACAACGGGCCGTACCTAGTCTCGAGAGTGGTGACCAGGGTGACCGGAAGGATGGGTTTTCAGTTCAACGTCCTGCCGCCGGAGGCGTTTTATCCGGCGAACTGGACGATGATAAAACCGCTCTTCCGACATCGAAGGGGAGGGATGGATTCGAAGTGGGCTTCGGAGAAGCTGGAGTGCATTCGGCGCCGGAGCTTCGCCGTTCATCTCTGGAACAGGGAAAGCAGAGAGATGGAGATCGGCGAGGGGAGCGTGATTGGGAGGATAATGGCAGATCGCTGCTTGTTCTGCAGCTCTTCTTCAATGGCAGAAGCTTCTTCATCTCAGCTTGATTAAGCTTTAGGGGGTTATGAAGCTTTTTTTATAATAATAATAATAATAAGTCAGATACAATTCACAGAAGCTTCTTTGCGTTTGGTTTGAGTTTTTTTTTTTTTGGACAAAAAAAAAAAATTTATTTTTAAAATTTAATAAAATAAAAATTTATTTTAATATTAAAAAGTATATAAAATGTGAAATAATTTCAATTTTAATATTTGTATTTGTGTTGGTTTTGAAATAAAATTAATTTTTATAGTTGAAATTTATCTTGAGTAAAAAAATTGCTTCGAATCAAACGAAGTCATATTGTGTAGCAAGTTAGTCTGTGTGCAACTTTGTTTCTTTCATGACAAATACGAACGATATTCAAATAATACAATAATCTAGAAACGCAAGGCACTTCATTAGCAACGTCAGTCTAACTCCGATGATATATAGATCTTCTCCTAAATTCTAAAACAACTTTAATTGAATCTCCTTCAAGTTATATATCATTCTTGCTCATTACTGCGACCAAGAAAACCACTTATTCTGCTGCCAAAACATTCGGCAATTGTACTATCAATATACTCCACCACTACTTCTCTAGGGCTTTTCGTCAAGCAAATGAGTTATAAAGCATGCCAATTTCATTTTAAATTTGTTGATAGAAGTGAGAGTTTGGCTTAAAGAATGATAGTCGCTCAACGCTTTTATTGAGCTTGGATCGTCCTCACTCCTAATTGTTGATGATTGATTCTTCTAACTATCGTAGTTCAATTAAATGAATGGGTCCCTAGCACAAGATGGCTCAAGCACCCTATTGGTCCAACCATATTTTTATATAAAGCTGATATTTCTATAAGTTGCATATTTGGTAGTAAAAACGTTAAATGCTTCTTGAAGAAAAACTTCGATTAATTGCCTTCCCGAATAGCTCTCTTTGAGAAACACCTTTTCAAATGATTCATTCGATGATTGTGTTCGGAACAACTCTCTCGCACACTCTTCAAGAATCACCTTCTCCTTGACTTCTAAGTGATACATCGAAGGACATTACATTTAGCTTGGCGATTTATTATCGTTTGGTTTCTCACTATCTTAGGTTTTGTTTGGCATTGCTGTACTGTATAAAAAAGTGTTGTACTGTATAGCTGTATAAAAAAGTGCTGTTGAATAAAGCTGTTTTATACGTTTGGTAAACTACTGTTAAAAGCTACCATCAAAAGCAGAACTGTTTGGTTAAACTGCTGTGCTATCTAAAATATTTTTTTTTTTGACTAAATTAGACATAATTTAAATACTTTTTATTACATATATTCTATAAATATATAATAATTAACTCATTCTATTAAATAATTAAATTTATGTGCTCATTAATTTTATAATATATTTATATTATTTTATAGTTTATTAGCATATTATTTATAAATTTTTAAAATAAATTTTATTTATTTTATATTATATCTACATAAATATGTATATTTTTATTTTACTATATTAATAATATCATTTAATATATTTTTATAAAAAAAATGAAAATATGAAAATTACGTCAATTGCATATTTGGTCTAATGACGGGACGTGAGGAAGAAAACGACGGGAAAGATTAGCAAGATGCGTTCGGTTAGAGATAAATAATATTAAGAGTATTTTTGGTCATAATTAATTAGACCCAAATCACTTTTCCAAAAAACTTTTTTTTAAGCTTTTCTCTACAGCTGTTTTTTAGCTTTTTGATAGCTGAAAACAGTTAAATAGCTATTTTAATAAACACAATTTTTATATTTTAGCTATATAAGAAAGCACTTTTTAATATCAAAAATCTTTTTCAAACGCAGCCTTAATATTTCGCATATTAATTTAATCCAAATTTTTTGATAAAAAAAATAAGATCCAAATTGAATTTAATATTACACATGAGAAAAAGAGCGCATGACAATAAATCAACTTTAAAGATTTAAATGATATGAATCAAAATCTTTGACCTGAAAACTCTCAGGAATTTATAGACAATTTATCCTTCACAATATTCCTCTATGAATCTATCTCAGGCCTTGAGCTTTCACCCACACATTGATGGCACAGGGAAAAAATATTACATTCGGATAGAGCACTATCCAGATGCCAATCAGAAGCCGCACATGTATCCGAACCTACCTGCATTGTGCACATGGCGGCCTCTGATTGGCATTCAAATGGTGCTTCATCCAGATGTAATAATTTCTCTGGCACGAGACAGGAGGTGTTTCAGCCTTTTTAATAAAAATGTATTTCATTAAAATAATAATAATAATAATTCAGTTGATAGCTAGGGTTGTAAATGAACTAAACTAAATTAAGTAATAATCTATTCAAATTCATATTTATTTATTAAAATCAAACTTATGCTTGTTCGAGCTTAGTTTGCGAACATAAAACATGTGTAGATGTAATTCATGTTGATCACATATAAGCCCATTAATACATTCACAAATAAATTTATATACATTTGACTTCGTGAATTAAAATTTCATAAATAAGTTCTTATTTATAACATTAATGTGCTTATGAATAACATCGTGCATCATGTTAATTCATAATTTATTATTTTTATTAACAATCAAAATATACTTCTCTAGATGAGCTATTACTTGAGCTTAATCTAAAAAAAATATTATATTAAATTTTATAATTGAATATATTCGTGATGTAATAATCTGTTTAAGAAATACCTGTTAATATTCATATATATATATATGTTCTTCTGGATTTAATATAAGTAAATCTGTCATCTAAGGACTTTAAAATAATTATTATATTAACTAAACGTTCCCTACAATCAGTTTCAATAAAATATCTATATATATTTATTTATCATCTGCCTTCCTCCCACTTTTTCACCCACCAACGATCCCGCCTAATTAAATGTACCTCCTCAACCACCAACTACCACCCACCAACGATCCCGAACTAATAAGTTCACCCCTCTCTATAAATAAGCCTTACAACCCTCAAAAAGAATCACAACCTCTAGTTCTCCTCTGTGTCTTTAGCTCATCTTGGTACGCCTCACCTCCAGCGGTGAAACTCTGCTAGGTAAGAATTCTGGTCTTACTGAGTTTAAATTATATTTGGTGATTTTTCTTGTTAACTCAATTTGATTAGTGATTAACCTGTTTAAACATATGTCGACTCACTTAACCTATATCAAACCCGATAAATCTGTGTCGACTCATAAAATCTCGAGTTAACCCATTTAACCCAAGATAACCCGTGTCGACCCGTTACATCTGAGTCAACCCATTTGACCCGAGTCAACCTATTTGACCTGAGTCAACCTATTTGACCAGAGTCAACTCATTTGACCCAATTCAACCCGTTTGACCCGATTCAACCCGTTGGACCGATTCAACCTGTTTGACCCACTTCAACCCGTTTGACCCAATTCAACCTGTTTGACCCATTTGACTCATTTGACCCATGAACTTGAACTAACTCAATTTGACCCAAGTTGACCTGGCCTGACTCATTTGAACTAGTTTAGCCTATATTGACTAGTTTTAATCCACTTGACTTGTCTGACCTAATTAACCTAAGTAAGTCAATATTTTTTAACTTTTAAGCCCAATAGTGATTATTCACACTGAACTGAATCAGGGAACACGTCATCCACCAGCAAACTATTACATCCTCTAATCCAGGTAAGCGATTTTCACTGAACTTGGGACATCATGAATATTAAATTAAAATAACTAATATACAAAATGATATCAATTTTATTCTGCATTTTCTGCATGGTTTTGTGCCGATATTCTGTTGGGCTTTGTGCCAAGATATTATACTGGGTTATACTGGACCCATGTATCCTGAGATATATGATGATATGATAAGCTGAGATCCCGGTGATTGACGAACCACCTTCTGGACGCGTGGCGTCGTGTGGGGGACATACCTGCATTCTGTTATTCTGATGTCACACTGGTAACGCATCTGATAAATCTGTTGTCACACTAATGACGTATCTGCTACTTCTGTTGTCACACTAGTGACGTATATCTGTGGATTCTGATCCTTCATCATTATAAGATTTATACATATTAATATATATGCAAAGTATGAAATATGATAATATTGTAAAGTGACAAGTTGATATTACAAGTTAATCTGATATTCTGATCTATTGTTAAATTGAGCTATAAGATCTCACCTGGCCTTGGTAAGGTGGAGGTCGTTTACTCGATCTTCGTGACTGATTGTTATTTTTCAGGTAAATAATCTATTGCTAGGAGAAGACTGCAAAATCTCAAGAAAGATATTTCCCTACATCCTGTATGGTCCCACCGATATTTATCCTTATCCAATTTAATTGCTTTACCTTTCAGTTTTCTAATCTAGGTTACTCTAGGTGACCTGCTTAGTGTTCGAACATATGTAACCATTTTTGGAGATTAATAGAGATATCTTTTTTCCTATAATCTGTTCTGTGGTTTTGACAGTAAGTCTTCCCTTATTTTATGGATAATTAGTCCTTAAAAATAAGGGTGAGACACGTGAGCTATTAACAAATCAAATATGAGTATATTCAAACTCTTATTTATAATAATTGTACTTTTAAAATTATTTTCAAATTTATTTATTGAGAACTTAACAAATTTGGTTCATTTACAACATTATAATTGGCAAATAAGAATATATATATATATATATTATTTATTTTTTTTATAACCTTAACTTTTCATTATTCATAATATTTTATCTTATAATAACATATTTAAATACTTAAATATATAATTTTTATAACAAAGAAATACAGCTAGTAATATCTAAAATTAATGAGATTGGTAAAAAAAAATAAACTTTATTAGGTTCTGTTTGTTTGTAAGGTTAAATTTAAGAAGGTTAAAATTAAATTTAAATAGAAATATTTTTTATTAAAAGTTGTGAATGATGTGAAATAAAGTTAGTTATTTTGTTGAGATGTGTGATGGATGTGATATAAAATTAGTTATTATATTGGGATATGTGAGGAATGTGATATAAGTTAGTTATTATTATAGTAATATATATAGGATGTGAAATAAAGTTAATTTTTAATATTAAATTTTATGTGTAATGTGATATGCCAGGTTAAAATTAAAGCAAGTTAATTCTAAACTTAAAAACAAACGGGGCCTGGTATAATTTCATTGCCAGAAAGACATAGATACAATATTTTTGATTTTATGGACCTGTATAGAATAAAAAATTTACGCTTACGTATCGAATGTAATTACCTCTTATATTTTATTATCATGTTATAATTGAAATTTTGCTTTACCCTTATGCAATCATTAAAAACAGAAATACAAAAATTTAAACAAATTTTATTTATCTACATATAATTTAAGTACTTTAATTCTATCATTATTCGAAATTATGAATATTAAAGCTACATATACAAAATAAAATGACAGTTAAGGTTACATATATACCCTTATGTTTTTTAATTACAAATTATATCAAATTTATGGCATCTTCAGCTACCAATTAGGCTGGCTTTGCGTCGAGTTCAAGTAGGGTCAAACTCGAAATTGAAATTTTTTAATTTCAACTTATTTAAATTCAAGTAAGTAAGTTTTCTAATTTTAAGTAGATTTTTGTGCAAAATTAAGTTTAATTGAAAATCATATATTTTAATTAAAATATTTATTATACATAAAATACATTTTAAAATATAGTATTAAAAATATATTTGTATGTATATTGTGATTGTGTTTATATTCTAACATAAATAAAAAATTCTTAATTCAATATATTTTAAAATTTTTAAAACGTACATATTAAGCTAATTATGAGCTGAATTTAATTTCATTTCAAGGAAATTATTTTCGAGAGAGACATTTTCGAGCAGCTAAAAAATTGAGCCGATTTTGAATTATATAAAAAGTCAGTGATTTTGGAATGAATTTCTGAGTGTCAAACGAAAGTGGTTTAATACCAGAGATAAAATTTGAAATAAAATCATTTACTTAAATTAATGATGCTGTTGAAAAAAAAATTAAGAGGACATTTAGTTCGTTGTTATGTTGATGTTATGTAATGTAATTTAAATATTATGACATCTATATATCATCTTTTGACTAATAATTTTATGATCTAATAAAAGATTATTTATAGATGTCATTAAATCAAATAATTAATTTCTCTATATAATATAATATAATATGAAGATAATATTGAACCAAACGCCTCCTAAGGCGAAAGTGTGAAAACCATGCATAATCGCGACAGTTGCCAATTTCTACAGTATTCATACCGTATGAAATACGTGTTTTTCCTGTTCAGGAAGCAAATTTCCTTCCGAGAAGATACGAGTTACAGCATGAGAAGAAGCAATGCCTTCGATGCAATAAAAAAGAACTAATAAAGAAGAAAAAAGTTATTAATATCGTTGATACACAAAACTTACGAACAGTAGATTAAGAAAAAAGTCAATAAGGGAACCAATATTATACATGAAAACCGTTAAGGCAAGAAACCCAATACGCCAGTCGACGGTAGCTTTGAAGAGATTTCACTATTTAAATATATAGAAAAGTACAAGAATGACTCTCCTATCTCAAAAAAAGCACGTCAAAAAACTCTATTAGAGTTGACTATTATTAATGTGTTTATTAGGGGTGTGCATAAGTTAGATTTAGTCGGTTTCATACCTTCAATAGTAGAAGATAGGCCTTCTACACTGATTAAAACCCGCTATAAAATATCACCGATAAATCGCTTTTTATGTGTGTTGTAACAGATATAAGCCATTTATAGCGAGTAAACGCCTACTCTTATACAGCGATTGTTTAAGACAAACACTTTATAATTGTCATTGTATAATGCACGTTTTCTTTTAGTGCTTTTATGGACTCAACCTAAGCGAAATCGACTCCAACTATACGTGGAATCGGAACCAACCCATGCACCCATAAACTTGACTTAGACCCGAACATTTGGGTCCAGATCAAGTCTGGGTCGAATTTCAATTCATAACTCCCGTGAGCCCATCCTTGATATGCTCCAATTCCAATTTAATGTACTTCTCTTAACCCTCTCTGTATGAAACTAAATTTAATAATTAAAATACCAAATAACTCTCATATACTATAATTGAAAAAAATAAATATATTTAAATATAATTACAGCATCAAAATAGTATATTTAAAAATATGTGAACAAGTGAATGACTCTTAAAATAAAATTATATGTAATATATGACAAAGCGTCCATATTATTAAATTATAATCGTCAGTGCACTAAGTTTGGATCAATTCGATTCACTCAAATAAATTTATTAGACTCAAGAACAAACCCAAAATATCAATTCTAAATATATTAGGAATCCATCGGTTTGAGTCAGGTTCAGGTAGATTCTCGATTACTGAATATTATATGGTAAATTTTGGTCCAGGCCCAACTGCAGTGGGCTGCCCGTTGCCAGCTGTCGCCATTTAATTGGTGTATGAAATGGTGATGTGACGAGCTCTCTGAACCCAAGTATTTCTCCGTTTACAGGGGACTTCAGGCGGCGACGGTGTTTAATTTTTGCGGGCGGCGCATTAATTTATGAGATAACTGACTGACGAGTATTTTCTATTTCTGCAAGAAAGCGTATTTATTTATTTATTTATATTATAGTAGTTTTGTAATATTAAATTTAAATTTATTAAAATGATAGTGTATTAGGTGTATATTTATGAGTTTTTATAGTGTATTTTTATGCTAATTATTTAATTTTTTTTTTTCAGTTATAGTAATTAGGATGAATTCTTGAGATTATCTAAAAACTTGAAAAAATATTCATCATTTTTTATAAACAGATTAAATTTTTATTATATAATTTTGATTATATTGTGATATTGATGTATAATATGTGCAATTGCTTCTGAATTATTCTTACATTTTTTGTTAATTTGTTTTAGTGATGCGATTGAATTATTAAATTAAATTACTCATTGTGCTAAATTACTCTTATATTAAAATTATTATTTAGATATTAATATAGCAATATTTAATATCATTATAAGAAAATTAAGAAAATTTTTGAGATAAAAAAATATGATTTCAACCGAACCAAACTGATATTTATTTGGTTGATTTGATTTCATTAAATTTAAAATTGAACTCAATCTTTTTTTGATTTGATCACCAAGTTAACTAATTAAATAGAATGCATAGATCTACTTATATTTAGAAACGTGGACACGATAACAGGCGAACTCTTCCAAAGCAAGCTGGTAATTAATTAGTCATTTAATTTTTCTATTTCTGTCTGAATGACTTTTTTTTTGCCTAACTAATATTTTATATCACAAGTATATTTTCTCCTCAAACTCTTAATTTCAGATATAATATTAGCCTCCAATCAAATTACTGTGATTTAAATTGTACACTAATGAAATTAGGGTTGGGAATGAGTAAAACTCATTCTTCAATACTTCATATTTATTTAACTCGAAATCAAATCTAAATTGAAATCTTTTGAGTTTGAGTTAGACCAAAAGAAATGTATTAATGGTTAATAATTGATATTGATAAAAAATGTAGGCATCAATTTAAATTGTTATACTCACCTCTTATAAAATAGTTGTTCTAAATTTTTTATGAAAAGTAAAGTCCTTACAAATTAGCTTGATACAAAATTTAAAAGAATTGACAACAAATTTTTTTTAAAAAAAGTGTGGGAGAATATTCAGTGAATAGATATTGTTTTGATGTTTTTTAGTGATATATATATTCATATGTAAATATTACTAAAATTATAATGCATCCCTAAATGTTTTCCTTAAATAAGAGACAAATAACGATTAATTATTAAAATTTATTTTTATTTGTTAAATAAATATTAAAGATTAGTATCAGGATGATATATGTAGTTATTATTATTGTTACCTCGTGATCTGCAAAGCGGCATCTAGAGCATACACGTGGAAAGCAGCCCTAGTGACCAGACGAACGGTCAAGGCGAAAGGCAGATAATCTCCCCGAAGGCGAAAAACATCAAGGTGAAGAGTCTTCAAATCGAAGAGCCTCCAAGTCGAACATCCGTACCGGTACGGACCGCTCGATAGGACGCAGAATGGGCCCCCCTGCGCGCTATTAAAAAAGGTATGGTCTATAGCAGGCGTCGTGCATCATTACCAGCATGGCCGACGGTCTACAAGATAGGGGGACAGTCCTTGAAGCTTCTCAGGCCATCCAACATGTCAGAGTCGTAAGAAATTCAAGCTATAAATTGTAACCCAACAGGGGAGACACATTTTTTCTTCTCCTTATTAGGACTCTTGATCTGTCTCAAGAACCCTTATTATTACCTGTGTAATACTCTTTTTCAACTAGTAGAGCTCACTTTCAAGTCATCCAGAGTGTGGCGTCGTGATTTTCCGTCCTACCGATTTTTACGTCTAAAAAGCAGTCTATTTTTGTTATCAACAATTATTATTTTATTTTATGAGATCTCATGAAAACTCAAACGAATGACTAAAATTTCGATTAGGCTGCCGCCTGAGATGGGTGAATTACCTCCGCCCCGGCATCAAGCTCGGGAATTTCACCCAAGAGGAAGAAGACGCCATTATCAACCTCCAAAGATCGCTCGGAAACCAGTAAGCTTCAGCCGATTTCTCCCCATCGATCCCCGAAACCGTCTCCCCTGCTTCTTCCTCACCCCCATCCATTCTCTTCAGGTGGTCTAAGATCGCCTCCTTCCTCCCGGAAAGAACAGACAACGAGATCAAGAACATCTGGAACACCTACCTCAGGAAGCGTGCCGCCGCGGCCCGCAGCTTCTATCTCCGGCGGAGATGAGCGAGCGCAGATCGCTGACAGACGCGACGACGATGCCTGCTTTGACGAGGTCGAGATCCCAGATCTGGACGTGTGGGAGACGCTGGAGGACTCGGCAGGCATCAGCGATGTATGATCCGTAGATCCAACTCATTGCGGCATTTCATCGAACATCTGGTCTACAAGTGGACCGGCGCTCCGAGACGGAAAAACGGAGACTTCCGGCGTTCGTGAAATAGGCGGATCGGAGCTCATGGAGTTTGATGGGACAGAAGGATGGTTTTCCGGATTAATCAAAGAAGAGCTCGGATATGAAGTAGGGAAAAAAATGAATCAATCTGCTTGTTCTTAAATTCAGAAATTCAGAAATAAAAAATTCATTAACAGCAAGAGAGATCCGAAAAACACCGATCTCCGGCGACCGCCGTCGTCTTCTGAAGCAGAATTGGCCCTAGAAGCGTGGGATCTGCCAGCCACCTCCGGCTCATACCGATTTCCTCGGCAAGGGGAAATTCAAATTTTCGGTAACTTCTTTACTGATACGTATATTTTTTCAGGGTTTTTTTTTTTTTTCAAAATTCTAATCTTTATGGTTCGTTAAATGATGTGCAATAAATAATTAAAAAAGATTATTTATGCGAGCACATTTCTCATAAAACACATAATAGAGCTTCTAGGAGGCTTCCCTATTCCAAAAATTTCACTCTTTTAACACTCTTGTTAAAGTTTTTTTTTCGTCCTTTTAACTCTTGTTTTGAAGATTTTTTTCATAAGTTTTGCAATTCTAAATGACTTTAATTTTGAGGTCATTGTCTCATTTATGAAGTATATATAGTATTACTTTCTTTTCATGTTGTTGACATGTGGCTCTAGCGCTTCATCACAGCCATACACGTGGCACCAGTGGCGGAGTCAAGACCTCAAACTAGGGGGGTCAAATAAATTATTTATAATAATAATATAATTTTAAAATTATTTAAATTATAAAAATAAAATTTAAAATTTTTACTATATTTTATTTAAAATAAAAGATTTTGATTTAAGAGTTTTATTGCATACCTCAAACAACTAACTAATAAAATAGCT
>JAEMOT010000842.1:104549-132421 GCA_019297695.1 Apostasia ramifera
ATTATTATTATTATTTAAATTAGTACTATTTTGATGCTGTTTTGATCCTCGCGCTGTTTACCTTAGGTGTAAAACAAGTTCAATGCTATATCTATTTAATCAGTAAATTATATCATTATATCAAAAAATAATTATTATAATTAATCTAATGCCACCCCCTTCATTATATTTTAGATGATATCTACATATATATTATTTAGCAAGTATTTGATTCAATCTTATCTCAATATTGTTACGTTATATTATCTAGACGTCTTATTTTAAGTAATAATTTTATAATTTTTTAAAAAATTATCTCTAAATAATTATTTTTTAAAATAATATGACATAATATCAAGATAATATTAAACTAAATATCCTCTTAATTTTGATGACATTTTGACTTATTTTAGAGTAAAAATTATGTAATTTTTATTTGAATATATTATCAAATTAAATAATTAATTTCTCAGACTATTAATTTTGCTCTAAGATAAAAAATTAGTCGAAAATTAAATAAGATTATGGATCAAATCGAGCTCAACTAAATTCAAACGACTCGATTAATGAGCTATTTTTTAGTTCGAGATTTTTATTAATACAATTTTGAGCCAACATAGGATCGAATTGAGACTGCTTGAAGTTGAATTGATAAAAAAAAATAAAAGATATTTGCATATGTTTATATGTATAACTAAGTTTAATGTATTACTTTTTTCAATAGTTTAATGAAAGAATTCATTAAAATTTTTTCATAATTTTTATTTAAATTATATTTATTGTAAATTAATTTTTTAATTCTTATTTATAAATATTAGATCAAGATGAATTACATATATAGTTTAACTTGATTGAACGAACAAATATATTTACACATAAAATTTAGCTAAAACTTTAAAAATTAATCCAAAGATCGAGCTTAAATCGATAACACATGAGTCATACCTAGCTCTGATCGAAATCAGATTGAACTCTTCTCGTTCATTCTTTGGATTGAATCGAAAGCTTTCAATTCAATTTTGAGTCAAGATCGAATGAGCTCGAGATTAGATCATTAACAACCCTAATTTCTCCTGATATAACACTACATGAATATTAAACCAAAGGCTACCAAAGTTATATTATATACATAATTAGTTTAACTTAATTAACCGTCTATTTTTAGTATCATAAATCTAAAACCAAAGTTTTAAAATTCGGTTTCAGTTTTGGTTTCAATCATAAGATAAATATATCGATTTCAACAGTTTCAATATCGTCAGTTTCGGTCATTTCTATAAATCATTTAAATATTTTTATAAATTTAAATTAAATTTATTAATTGTAATTATTGAATATTATTATTTTTTTTGAGAAAATTGAGTTTCGGTAGTTCCGATCGAGCTTCGGTAGGGCTTAGTTAGCTTCAGCCAGAACTGCCGAGCTTCTGCAGAAACTGAAACTCGATAGTTTTTTCAGATCTGCATCAAAACTGACACGAAACTACTGAGTTTAGATAACTTCATTTGACTTTCAAAACCTCGTCTAAATCAAAACTGGAAATTTTTCTCTATAAAAATCATAATTGAAACCACGTTTATTCAGTGCAACCATTCCAGATTGGCGGCTGAGCAGCTGAAAGCGTGCAGTGAAGAGAAGAATGCGACCATGAGCAGCAGCCATGTCGGGCTGTGAGTCGACCCGAACACGATTCGTTACAACTTGACTCATTATGATACATTTACTACACATACCTACTTGGCTACTTATAATAAAAATAATGGTTAAAATCTTTTGTAGGCTTTGATGAATCTAAAGTTGTGATTATTTACGGCCTGATCAGGCAATGAAGATCGTTATAATAAAAATTAGTTATATTTCATATCATATTCATATTTAAAAAAAAAATAATTTTATTTCATATCCTGCATACATACTAAAAAAATATCTAACTTATATCATATTTCTCGCACATCTCAACATAATAACTAGCTTCATATAATTCACAAGTTTAATAAAAAAATACCTTTATAGAAATTCAATTTTAATCTTATTAAAATTAAATTTTATAAAAAAACAAGCTCATAAGATTAATTTGCACAGTTAGATCATATATTTTGTGTTTAAGAATCAATGAGAACTTGATCAAATATAGATAATCAATAAAATATTTGTTGCACCACAAATTTAAGCTTTGATTTAATTATGTTATGGTTTCGATTGCAAGATAAAAATATTAATTTCTATAGTTTCAATATTTCGACAATATTTGTGGTCTTAGCCCACAAAATTCATCTTTTAAAGAATTTTGTCATGCACTTAATAGTAACATTTTGAAAAGCTTATGTGAACTAAAATTACCTATTTCATATAACTTGTTGACATCGAAATAATTTTAGATTATATTATATATAATACACCTTGAATTAGTATAGTAAGATGCAAGTCTTCAGTCTTCACATGTTTACTATGACAAAGCTTATAAAAAAATTATGTAAATATTCAATAAAAAAATTCAGTGTGATATATGTAGCTTTTGAAGATATTTGAATAAAATATTAGTTCCTCCCTTGTGGTAATATTATAATTTTGATGTTTAACAATATGTTTAAATTAATTCGTACTAACATAATTATTTAGTGTTCTTAATCTCAGTTTTATTAAAGTTGTATCTCAATTGTATACTAAAATTGAAATCTAATAAAGTTGGAGAGAGGTTTGCGCATTGAAGATTAAGTGAAACAAATTGTATTATTATCTTTTTTATTCTATTTGAGAATAAAATTATTATGAGGTTGATCTTGATTGCTAGAATAGCCTGGATATGAGTTTGAGCACTTAAAATATCTGCGAGTTAACTAGATAATCTTAAAAGTTTAAATTCTCATAATTATGTGGCCTAATGGTGGTGAGATTATTCTAAATATTTTCTTTTGGTTGTGATAGCTCTAGGGCAGCTTTGGGATAATTGAAGGGCGACCTTCAGTAGTAAAGTTAACCTTCAGCAGCGACCCTCAACAGAAACTTTAGTCATCTTGGGAGATTTTTTTAAGTCGACCCGAGGTCGACCTTCAGCAGCGACCCTCAACAGAAACTTTAGTTATCTTGGAGGATTTTTCCAGGTCGACCTGGAGGCGATCTTAGTGGTGAGATCGACCTCTTGGAAGTGACTGTTGGCCTATTTTTATCCTCCAACGGCTAGTTGGGGGGTCGACCTAAGGTCAACCTTCAGGTTTTTTTCAGCTCCTTTTTCTAGCCGTTGGAGCTCTTGTTATATAAGGAGATAGGGGTTGTTGGTATATTCCTCTTGGCTTATAAAATTCTTTAATTGCTCCCAACATTCACTTTCATTCTCCACCATCCTAAGAGTTAATAAAAATATTCAAGTTGAGTTTTAATCAAGCTTCAAGGCAATTTAAGTGAATTTGGACTCAAGTGCTCAAACTCTTCATCCACACTTCTTCTAGCTCTCAAGTTCAATCATAAGAAGGAAGAGTGAGTGATTTTCTTTTTATTGTAATATTTTAGTTTTTCTTTTCTGCCTTCACTTTGTGTGTGAAGAGGACCTCCAAATAAGGTTTGGAGGAGGTGAGTGAGTGAGCCCTCACTTAAAAGTGAGGAGGGCCTCTAGTGAGTAGATAGAGGAGGATTTGTATGGGCTTCTACGCCTAAACTAAGGAGTGTGTTATAGTGATATCTTTCCGATTGGGGTTGGGTGGATTAGGCTTTAATTTGAGCCGAACTACGTTATATCGTGTGTTCTTTGTAGATGTGATATTTTCTTCTTGTCTGCACTTATATTTGCTTCTGATTGTATTTTGTACTAATTATTATATCTAGTAAATTAAATTAAATTTTAATTATGTCTATTCACCTTCCTCTAGACATCATACTTGATCCTACATAAAATGCATAATTTTGATTGAAAATTATGAATAGTGTAAAATAAAGTTAGTTATTATATTGAAAAATATGAAAAAAGTAAAATAAGTTAGTTATTATTCTAATAATATATAGAATATGTGAAATAAAATTAATTTTTAATATTAAATTTTATGTGCGATATGCTGAACTACCTTTGCTTCTCACGTGTTCTGTATAATTCTTGAAATCAAAATCACTAATACGCGCATAGAATTCAAGTCCAATTTGCCTCCTCCATGACCGGGAAGGATATGGCCCACAAAGAAAATTATGTTACTTAAACCCAAGGCATTCGTTTGATTGAAATTAAAAAAATTATTAAAAAAATAATTTTTTTTTATTATTTTATATTTATGTAATATTATATATAAATTTAAAAATTAAAATAATTTTATTTCATATTTTACATAAATTATTTTAAGTTTAAAAAGTAATTTTATTTCATATTATTCATATATTTTAATAAAAAAAAATTCAACTTTAATTCACATTTAATATATATTTTTAATAATAAAATAGTTTTATTTTATATTATAATTAAGCATGTGAATTTGATTTGATTAATTGATTTGATGGCCAAACTAAAAATAAAAATAAAATTTAATTTTAAATTTAAAAAAATTAAACCGATCAAACTAGATTATAAACTAAAGCAAACTAATCAAATAAATATTATTTTGATATGATTTGAATTAATTTAATTAAAATCATATTTTTTATGTTTTCATCCCAAAAAAATTTTAAAAAATTTTATAATGATATTGAATACTATTATATAAATATCTAGATAATAGATTTAATATATGAATAATTTAGCACAAAAAATAATTTAGCTAAATAAAAATTTACATTGACTTTCAATGATTATCTACAAAAATTATCAAAGCATATGAAATAACTCAATTGTATCACATTAAAAAACTAACAAAAGGGCAGTAAGAGTTCAAGAGTAATTACATAAAACAACTCACAATATAATCAAAATTATATAATAAAAGTTTTATCCTATTAGTAAAACAACATATTAGCGAACCAAACCGTGCGGCGTAACCCTAAATTCCATCCGCCTAAAATCATATTTATGTGTAGGGTTATTAAATAATCTGTTAATTCTGTCGATTTGCTTTTCAAACATGTGAAATCAAATGAAAACCGATTAACAAAAATACACATAATATGAAATCATCACCAAACTGTTAGATTCTAAACTAAATCGTTAAATTTAAACAGTTAAGTTCAATTTTTTGATTTAAATTATTGCTAGCACACTCTAATCATAATATTAAAATATTTTTTTTTATATTAAAAAAATTAAAAATATCTCTAAAACACACTAAAACCAAATGACACCTAAGTCAAATTTTGAAGTTAATCACTCGCACACACAAAAGAAGAGAACGAAGAAGAAGAATAGGCAACTAGAACGAAAGAAATGTGAACACCAATGATGAATGAGAAACTCGGAGAGCCGAAGGATGGAAGTAAATCTGATCAATCGGTAGATAGCTCAATGAGCCTGCCAGCCGGGGAGTTATTTGAGTGGATTTCGAGTTAATAAAAGGCCCATTAAAACTTGATATAATTACATACATATCACTAAAATTTAATTATTTTATATATTTAACAAATAAATTTTTAATATTATATATTAGCTAGTAAAATTACATACAAATTACAATATTTATTATTTTTTTATAGCAATAATGTTTATTATTACATCCACAATTTGGTGACAAAAATTATACATAGAATGTAATTTTTATATAATTTTATTAAGTAATATATAATATTAAAATTTTGAGTTTTAAAATATGTAAAATAACTAGATTTAATTATCCTAAGGCTTTGTTTAGTTCACGTTTTTTAAGGTTCAATTTTATTTTAAATTTAACATAAATTTTAGTATTAAAATTAATTTTATTTCTAGTTCAAAAAAAATTAATTTCATTTTAAATTATTAAAAATAAATTATTTCTTTCAATAAATTTATAAAATAATTTTTTTGTTATCTTGTATGAAAATTAATTCTCCAATTAAATAAGGCTTAAAACTGAAAGGACGAAAAAGCCCAAGCCCACGAAAATCCTTGCAAAACTTTGATAAACAATTTAGCCAAACCCCGCCCGCAAGCTGGAATACCTTTTAATATTTATAAAATGATTAATTTCTATTTGATTTATGAATTTTAAAAATTTATTAAAAGAATTTTTTATTTTAAAAGAATTATATCATTGAAGATCCCAACAGATTTCTACTAATAATTAATATTAGCATCTAAAGAATTTTCTATTTTAAATTTTTAAAATTTTATTTTTATCCCCTCTCTTTTCCAGCAAGGCGCCGGTGACAATGTGGCGTCGACGAGGCACCAGTGCCAGCAGCGGCAAAGTGGCATTGATAAGATAGTGGCGGATAACAAAAATAAAAAAATTTAAAAAATATTAAGAATAAAATTAAGAATTTATTAAATTTGATAGCAGAGAGACTTTTTATATAATATTGGATAAATCGTAAATTTTTAAAAATTATAAACAAAACATTAATTATGAATTACCTACAAAAAAAAAATCTTTCAGTAATTTACCTTTAATGAAATCTCCGATTCTATATTTAGGGAATATTTTCACACAGCCCCATAAATATTTTAAAATATCATATTTATCTACAATTCATAAATAATTTAAGCACATTCAAAATTTGAATATTTTTTTATCAAAAAAAAAAATTGAATTTTTAACCTTCCTTATTTTGAATTTTAAAATAATGACACTAAAAGTCTCATTTAATTCGAGACATTTTTTTATCTAACATAAATTTTAACTATAAAAATTAACTTTATTTCACATCCAACATAAATATAAATATTAAAATTAAAAATATTTTATATTTTACATATTTTTAATATTAAAATAATTTTTTTTATTAAATTTTAAAAATAAATTATATTTTTTTTTATTAAAAAAAACTCAAATCAAATGAGGCCTAAATAACATAAACATCACCTTTTCTCTCAAAATTCTAAACATTAAATCTTAAAAATTAAATCATAAATCTTAAAATGGAAGCTATTAACTTATAAATCTAAACTCTCTACTTAATTCATATCTTAAAATTTTAACATTAGAATCAACATGAAACTAAATCAAGCTGAACATGGGTCAAATCGAAATTATTTGGGTCAATTTTACGTCTTAAAATTTTCGAAGCTAATTATATAGCTCGATTTTTGATTTTAATGTATGAATTCAGTAGAATCAAACCGGCCTCAGTTATATAAAATACAAATCTTAAAATAATTTTTATCTATCAGTCTTAATTCATATCTTTGAAATTTCATTCTGAAATATTAAACTAAGTATTGTATCTTAATATTACAAGTTTATTTTTTGAAATTTATGATTAAATTTTAATTATATATATATATCATATTATTCCAATCTAGATTTTCCTTTTTTTTACTATCTCTAACTCTACTACATGCACTCTCATTAAAAAAATTAAATTAAAATATTCTTATTATAATATTTATTACTAGATTTATGCCTCACATTAAATAATATTTATTGGATGGATCCAATAAAAACTCAATGGTTCGAGTTTAAGTCAGTTCTATAAATCTATGGATTAGATCTGGATCTACATATAATAAAATTGACTTGGGTTAAATCGGGTACAAAATAGGTACAAAACATAATCAAATCATTATCATGTTCAACCTTCTTTTTTTTACAGTAATATTCAACATTTTTTTAGGGGGTGTTTAGTTCAATGTTATCTTAATGTTATATTATATTATTTAGAAAAGATAATTATTTAGTTTAATGATATCTACAAATAATTTTCTATTTTATTATAAAATTATTAGCCAAAAGATGACATCTAGATATCATGATATTTAAATTACATAACATAATACCAAAATAACATCAAACCAAACGCCCCCTAAAAATAGTTGACATAAACATCATCATCCCCTACAAAATAATGAACAATATAATTTAGCTACGTCTTGTTCTTTTTATGCAAATTATAATTAGAGAATGAAAAATGATATGCAGCCCATTAATTAGTTCTCGAAATTTTTCGAACTTTTAGATAATAATTTTATCCAGTTGATGAATGTATTATGTATTGTACAAGTATTCCTCCAATACAAAAATTATCGTCCAAAAAATTATAGAACTTTTGGGATACCTTGTGGGGATATATACTATTTGTTCTTATAAAATTAATTCATATTATGAAAAGAATTCTCCAACATATTCAATAAAAAATTAGTGTACTCGACTTAATTGTAAAACCTTACCTTTGAGACATTTAAAACAAATTTTCGCTTTAGAGTATTTACTCTAAAGATTGCAACGTTTTGAGAATTGAAGATTTCTTATAGATGCAAGGATTTGTAGCTAATTACTTGTTTATTACAGAATGAAGCTTTCGATTAAAGAGAAAGTTGATTTAATCAAACTTAGAGGGATGAAGGCGAACGAACTACCCTGTTAAAATCTCATAATTTCATAGTCCAAGGATTAACTATAGACCCAACTGATTTAAGTCAGTCGATTAGGCAGCTACAAAGAGATTCATTGGGACTTTAGGAGTCACGGTTTTCACCTCTGAGGACACTCCAACAAAATAAGGGGAAATATAAAGCATAAGTTCCAAGTGTGTCAACTTCAATCAACCCGATCAGTTTAAACTTTCTATATTAGCTTTATCCAATTGTAAAATTAAAATTTACTGGCTTGTGATTTTTTTAGTATTTTCATACTTAGCTTATTGAATTTGCAAGATAGCATATCAGAGGCATAGAAGCTTGCTATCAGAGAGTAGGCATCTTTGGGGGGAAGAGCATAACAAAGTAGAAAGAACATGGAAGTCTATTACTATAAAGATTTACAATGATGCAAGAAAAACATGAAACATATTGAGGGCATAAAAGTTTGCTATCAGAGATTTAATTTGTGATAACGTATCAAGAGCATTAAAGCATGATACTAAGAATTTAACTTGTGATAACGTATCAAGAGAATGGAAACATATTATAAAGATTTGAGCTTTTGACCTCAGAGTACTTGAGCATTTGGACATTGAAATTTGACTTTGGAGTTTCTTTGAATTTGAACTTTAGAGTTTGACTTCGATTTGATTTTGAAGTGGAAGATATGCTGGGGATATCCTTTACCTTGAAGTGCAAGCTTGAGGGTGCTCCACCAGGGAAAACAAAATTTATAATTGGTATGACTCCAGTAGAGATGCATAGTAAAGATAGGGTTCAACTTGTATGTAGTTTATAATGCCAGAAAGAGATTTAAGTTCCTTTAGTGTTTCATTGAAGTCCTCAAAATGATTGAGATATTAAAATGAAGTAAGGTCTTTTAAAAATAGTTGGAATGTTAGAAGGAATAAGGATTTTCAAAAGAATGGAAATCTTCGAAGAAAGTGAACTCTCCAGAAACTTCTTCTTTGGCTTTTGAGGAATTTAGAGGGCAAGAAAATACAAGTTTTGAAAGGAATAGATAAATCTTCAAAAAAAGCTTTATTTTCGAATGGATTAGCTTTCAAGTTCTCTATTTTTCGACTCTGGGAGTTCACTGAGGCTGAGAATTTTTGGCTTTGGGAATGCCCACCTTAAAAAAATTTGGAGTCACTCACTCACATGACTTTCCTAGCATGAAACTGGAAACATTTTATTATGGTGGCCTCGTAGGTTCTTTTCAAAAGCTCCTCTTCAACATGTATATTTTGAATTTATATAGGGTTTGGACTGTTGCTTATAGACCTTGTCAGACTCAAGTCTCACTAATTTTTATGTTGTTGCGCTTTTCCTTTTTTGTTGTTCATTTATCCATTATTAGGTTATTTTGTTTTACGGATATTTCAATCATGTCCGTTCAGTTCTCCAGTGTAGGGTTGAGTCTTCAAAAAATATACACCACTTGAAGCCTCCACTGCCAAGTGAGGGGAGATACTATTACTATCCTGCTAATAGCTTAGCTCCCATTAATCATGATCATAACTGGGTATTCACCACAGTTAGTTTGATGTTCAAGGCCAAAGATGGAGGGTCTTCTTAAGTATTTGTGAAGTGGGTAGGGGAACACAATATTCTTTTAATCAGAGAGCTGAGTTGTTTCCTCACCGATCGTGAGAGTAAGAAGAGCTCCTTTCATTTTCAGTGATTTGAATTTTCAGATTTTAGCATTCCAATCGTTTTATTTATTGAAGAGATAGGTATTTATAGGCTCTGTGCGAATTCAAGTGCGTACCAGGTGAGCCCAATTTTGGCTTTATCATGTTCCCAGGCAATTACTTAAATTGTTCCTCTCAGCTTCCTTTTGTTGTTCCACGGTTCAACGGAACGGATAGAATCTCCACGCTAGCTAGCAGAGTTTCGGCTGTGTCAGAGAACTTGTCAGTTAAGTGTTATCTTCAAAGGATATCCAGCAAAGATGCACATTTTGGTGATTTCATTTTCAATGGGATCTTTCTTTGTAGATATTCAAATGGAGCAGTGGCTTGTCAGGCAACAATTCCATTATCTTTGCAGCCACCTCTCAACAAAGATGACGTATATTGAGGTCTTCCGGATGACGAGTGGTTAGTTGTGCTATGCCACCTTCATCAACAGAAAAAGAAAACAATGAGAATCGAGCCTCCATAGCAACCCCAAGAGAGAAGTGACGTACCTATCGCATCCCTTTCAACCTCCACTTGCTCTATCTTCCTTTCCATGGATGAGGTCTCCCGGAACTACGAAACATTTCTTCAGTGGAACTTGGGCACCACACCTGACAATGGTTGTGCTAAACTAGAACCACATCCAGGCAACCTCAGGCATATAGTGGTCATGGCACCACTAACCCCGGGCTTAAGCCAAAAGGCTAACTACTTGGCGTCTTCTTTGCCCGATGCCTTTAACTCGACTAGAGTTAAGCAAATCCACTCCATCACGCTCAGGGAACATGTGGCATGTTCTCCTACAACTAGAACAGTGCACGTCATGCCAATGGACAATAGGTACAATGCAAGCAATGAGACATGATATGTCTGCAACAAGATCCTCGCACCCCCTGTAGACATTTCCCAACATAGTGACAGGTAATCAATAGCCGAAAATCATCCACACAAGCTATAAATAGAGCCTCATGTTAAAAAAAAAAAAAAGTGGTTTTGGCGACTCTTAAATCATCTCTTTGGATGCTACCTCTCTAAGCATTCAACTGAGGATCTTACCTTTTATCTTCTTCAGATATTTGAATTAACCCTTTTCTAGTTTGAAGGTTTACCCATGTCTCTTCCAATTTCCCTCTAATCTGGACCCCCAAGTGACCTTCCTGACCCCAAGAAACACTCCAAAGCCCTTCTCTCACCTTCTAATCCAGTTCCATTAAGTTGTACTCACCTCCAGCTTCCTCTCTCTCATTTAGTAAAATCTTAGCGCTCTGGTATGTCCGGTGGACACAAGGGATCATCTCCAAACCACAAAACTCCTAGCAATCTTCACGGTTTCCTTTACAGCTCCAATGCACGCAATTGCACACTTTCTCTATCATCTCGATAGATCATAGCCGCTAACTCGACTTGAACAACACACCGACAATAAAGATATCAACCACCCAACACATGTGACCCACCATTACAACTTGAAATCCTCTACAATGGATAACAATGCCATCTAGAGTCATACATTTCATTATACAATTTGTTGAGTATTAACAATAGTCTCCATACATGCATATAAACTTCATTGTACTAAGGACTGGATCACAAGTTCTCTACTCTAGTTGTAAACCTTATGGCCCTAGCACTTATACTCGATCTCTTTCATAGTGCTCTCTTCACACCACCGAGCAACTCGATGCTTTGATTTTTCCTGACTAAATTTTTCACAGAAAATTTGTGTTCTTTAATTTTCTCTGTTTCTTCTTTGTTACTACAATGAATCTTCTTTGCTACAATGTCATTGCCAGCATGAAGAAACATCTGTTCGATAAACTCTTCCCAATTCAGTAAAAAGGGGAGATAACAAGATAATTCACATTAAATGAACAATCAAACACGTTCGCCATAATTAATTAGATAAATCTCATGCATTACAATAACATCACTACACTAGCGAAAAATAAGTTGCATTAATAATACAACATACAACAACTTTCATATCCATTTATAATACAAATCGAAAAAGAAATGATATAAACCTTTAAATTCATAGCATATTCACCTTGAAATAACTAACATGCGTGCCCAAATTCTTGTTCTAATCATCCACTTTGCACAGCAATTGCCATATCTTCCAATCTTGTCTGCAACATGATTTCAGTGGGCATTGAGCTTCCACTTAGCCATTCATGACCAAGCTGAGCCCTTTCATTGTCCCCAAACCCAAGAACCAGTCCCCTGTTGGTTACAGCAACAGTGTGGTACAATCCTGTGCTGATTTGAGAGACATAATGAGACCTTAGGTTTTCGAGCATTCGCGGCTTCAATATCTTGTCTGAAAATCCACGATCGGAAAAGCCTAAACTACCAAATCCCATCCATCCGAAGGCGAAAACAGAGCCCTCATCTGTCAAAACGAAAGTCTTCCTCTTCCTCGCACAGACCTACCAAATCAATATCATGTCAGACAAGGTTGAATTGTAAAAACAAACACGCTGGAGGCCTGGAGAAAACATAAAACTGTAATTCACGTTCTACCATTGACATAAAAATACGGAGACATGCAGCACAAAATCAGATTAAAAATAAAAACAAATATTAAAAAAAAATGAAAATTGCATAATCTATTTTGATATTGAAAAGACATCGCATCCTTGAGGTCACCCATGAAGGAGAACCAAAGATACTAAAGCTTCAAGTTCATGATAATAGCAAAGGGTATCATAATTAAATAAACACCAAATCATGCACCTATATAGGAACGTAAATCAGCCCATGAAAAGAGGTCTGGGAGAACAATGAACAGAAACAATTAGCAGATCCATCAAATGCTAATTAACATATAAGAGAGCTCAAAACATGTTGTAGAACGACATATTATTTCTTAAAAGATGTTGAATATCCTAAATTTTATTGAAGTGTTTGGTTCAATATTATCTTGATGTGATGTCATGTTATCTAGAAAAAATAATTGTTTAGTTTAATTATATGTATAAATAACTTTATAAAAAATTATAGATTTGTTACTTAAACAAAGATATAAAGATGTAAAGACATTTAGATAACATAGCAAAATATCGAGATAATAATGAACCAAACACTTTCTAAAGTAAAAGTTTTATGTTACACCTGTACTGCAAGGTGGCCATTTAGGCTGCTCAATAGTTCTGGGGTAGTTCGATCATTCTCATTTCCATGTCCTAAAGCACCACAATATCCTCTTCCCCACGTATACACCTGCTCAAAAATGCAACTCTTATCGGTATGAGGCACAAGAAAATCAAATGAAAGGGAGAATTCATATAATTTACAAGGCCATAATTTTAAGTTTGTAATTTACAGGGCGTTTATAAACTTACATATCCACTGGAATCCAGTGCAACTGCATGTTCATCCCCGGCAGAAATACGCACTACATGAATGTTATTCCTCTTAAATGATTGGATAGCTCTAGGAAGAAGCTCATCGTGCTGATCACCATGGCCAAGGCAGAAATTGGAGCAGGAACCAAAGGAGTGAACAGTACCATTGTTAGTTAAGGCAAAGGTGTAACTTGCACCTGCTGATATCTGAACGACATGGCCAACACCATCTAGTGACACAACTTTTCTTGGGGTTGAACGATCAAGAGTGTCACCATGACCAAGCTGGCCATGGGTGTTGCTCCCACAAGTGAATACATTCCCATCCCTTGTAAGAACCACAGTAAAATTAAGACCAGTGGCAACCTATAACAAAGTAAGCAAATGACAGATTACAGCAAGAATAGAAATATGTTGTAGCAATAAATAACCAAATTATGATTTATGCTTACATTGCATATCATGAACAAAATATTGAGCATCCATATAGCAAAAACCACAAGATGCACAAAAAATGATAAACTACATCAGAAGAAAATTGTACTGCTACAGCAGCTCCCCACAGAACAATAGGGGCTTTTTAAATTCACTGTAGAGATACCTTTAAAAGTTTCATAAAAATTAGGTTATATCTAAATATTCAGTAATCAAGCATTTGAGCATCACTACTAGATTTTATTCATATATGTCTGTAAATATGAAATACAAGATGATATAATGACAAGATACGATAAAAAACAATCAACATTCTGAACAGGATTCAGAGACGCGCTAGGTCAATTTCTTTTTTTTTGATTAGCACGCTGGGTGAAAATTAACAAAGAAAAAAATAATATCGAAAGTTATTTTGTTTGATTTCATTCAACATTGGTTTAAAGCACATAATTAGACATAAATATACAGTCTCAAGAAGGAAAGAGTTAAAGAAGGCATGAGCTGTTTAAAATCATTTGGAAGACAAAAAATGACCATTCATTCTTAAAAAAAGCCTCGTTTGATTAGGACTTTAAAAACTCAAAAACTTATTCAAAAACACCTCCATCAATATTTTATATATATTTCATATTATACATAAACTTAAATAATAAAAATCAAGTTCATTTCACATCTTACATAATTTTCAATCTTAAAAAATAACTTTATTTCACAACTTATACATACTTCAATAAATTAAATAAACTTTGTTTCACATCCAACACAATCTTCAATAATAATATTACTTTATTTCACATCATAATATTAAAATAATTTTTTTCTCTCTTTATCTCAAAAAAACTTCAAATATCTCTAAAATACACATCAAATAAACAAGACCAAAAAGTGGTTCCTGAAAGCTCGAATTCCACTTTTTGCATCATCAAATGAAACATGCTGTGCTGTTACTAATTAGCTAAACTTCGAAATGATGCCAACAAGCAAACACCAGACCTGCTTGCATGGGATCCCCATCAGTGCTTGAACATGAGTAGGCTTGAATAAGGCACGACGCACTTCTCCATGACCGCAGCAAAATGATGAATTGTTACCACATGTATATACCTGCAAACGAGATGAGCATACCTTTGAATTTCAAGCTGACATACTATGAAGAAAAATTTTCATCACAGTGAATATTCTGCGCTACAATTACCTCTCCAGACTCCATAACAAAAGCGGCATGGTCATGAGTTGCAGACATGTGTATGACATGGGAGACTGAAGGAAAGCTTATACAACTAAATGTCTCACACTGAGTTGTGTCGGAACCATGACCAAGCACACCACATAAACTGGATCCACAGGAGTAGACAGAACTATCATGCATCAAGAGAGTATGGTATCTTCCTGTGGTCACTTGGATCTGCATGTGTTTTGAGTTATTCAGCTTATTTTATTGTGGTAATACGAAGATACAATCATAAGGGACTAAAAGATATTGTTTTCAATAATGTATTGCAAGTCGAGAAGATTAGGTTATCAAACAAATGTCAATGGAATAGTAAATCTTTTCTATGAGTGGGTAAATCCACTAGCATTTCTGAGACTTTACTCTCTCCTAGCAAGCAAAGACTCACTTTTAAGATCGTATACACATGAGGACAGCTATTATTATTACTACTAATATTATATCATTATTATTGTTATTGTTTATACAAGAAATAAGTAGATTTAAATTCAAATAATGTCAACAGTTGTGGCCTATTATCAATAATATGGGGAAAACAGGACAGTTACGTGCCTCTAGGAGAATCAAAACTAATACCTTAGGAAGAAAATATGTTGGATCATTTATTCAAAAATCATTGGTAACAACAGAAGGGAAAACACGTTTTTGGTATTAACTATATTATAAACTGCAGTAACAATCAATTTGATGTTTTAATATCATTAAAAATATTCAACAAAATAACAGTCACAAAAGTACCAAAATCAAAGTTATAAAACCAGTTACACCAACAATTTCATCAAACTCATCCTATATTTGATAGAACATTAATGAGTCTTGATAGTAGAGGCAACAACCAGATATTCATATGCACTTGCTGGACTGTTCTCAAAAACAATTTCGGCAGATTTCAAATCTAAAGCTAAATATAAATTTTGATAATTCTTTTTTGATTTTTTGCTGGCATTTGATCAAGGACAATAGGAAAGAGAACTCATGTAGCATAACAACGAGGAGAATCCTGTGCATTTGGTTATACACTAGACAAGCAATAGGAATTGATAACATGATTTTGGCAACTTTGAATGTTAGGAGTTGTTTTGTTTGTGAGGTTAATTTTAACTTGAATGAAAGATAACCTTTAAAGTAATATTTTTATTTTCAGACATATGAAATATTTAAAATAAAATTAGTTATATTTTAGAAGATGTGCAAGATATGAAATAAATTTAGCCTTTTATTCTAAATTTTATGTAAGATGTGAAATAAAGTTGATTTTAATATTAGAGTTTGTGCATGAATTAGGATTTAGAGGCAATCACATACATGACACTAAGATCTAGCTATTTTATATATTTGACACCTAAATCTTTAATATTACATATTGACACAATAATCATATGAAAATAAAATTTGTTATATATATATCACAAATTTACAACAATTTTGTGGCATGTATTATGCATGAGTTATAATTTTCATATAATTTTTTTGACCTATATGTAATATTTAAAAATTGTGTATCAAATAAGTAAAATAGCTAAATTTTAGTGACATACATGTAATTTTTTTAAAAATTTGATATTGAAATTTTTGTATGATGTCACCTATTAACCTAGATTAAAGTTACCCTAGGTAAACAAATAAAGGGACATTTACATGCCACACAAGAATATTGCATTGACTATTAGGTGGTTATTTTTGTGAAGAAGTGTGTGGTGTAAGATACTATAATTTGCATGGTATGTACGTAAACATCACTAAATAAAGATGCTTGATAAGTAAACTCAACTTCTCACACCTACGCTTATATAATGTAATGAATATCTAGGTCTACAAGAAGATTAATTTGAAAACCTTTGAGGGTATTCTACATGGGTGACAGAATAATATCTAACTGAGAATATAAACTTACATCCCTATTGAACTCCAGTACTAGCAGCCTAGAAATCTTCCAGTTTGGCACTTAGTAACTGGTTCAGTACTTACGTACATCAAGAAAAATAATAAACTACATTATCAGGAAAGCTTTGGGGAAAATCAAAGTAGTTAAAAGTATCAAAGGAGTACATTGCCTGCTGAAGTCTTAGCAGTGCCAGAAGACTGTTCCACAGACTGTAAGAACCTTAGAACTTTCTTCCAATTCCCGCGACAGCGATCAACAAGATCCTGTCTAGCTTGAGGAGGCAGAGAAGTATATATCAGGTGGTTCTCGCAGAGATGAAAGGCAGCGAATTCCATCATGGACCGAAACTTATTTGGAAAAGTTTCATGACTTCTCCTGAACATCCTGCATGTTGCCTCCAAGCATGCGAGATCAGCAGAGCTGAGTCGACCAGAACTGAGAATCTCAAGAATGAGATGCGCAGGAAGCTCCTGGATGGAAAAGGAACCAGCACGATCTGCCATTGAGACTTTGCCGCCCGTATACCTTCTTCTTCTCCAACAATAGGATGCTCACACCGACAATGGAAATCACCAATCCATATGGACTGTAATCAAATTATGGACTTCTGTGGATCGAAACTCCAAAAAATCCAATGACTCAAAATCTGAAGCATCATCAAGCATTAGCTTGGCATGCAAACTAGGGATTTATTGTAAGGTAACAAAAAGAGGTGAAATAATAAGAATACATCCGACGGCAGAAGTACACAAAAACCTAAAGAGGTAAGGGCGAACCGTGAATCGGCAGGAACAAGTAGCATCAAGAAGTATCGGATATTCAAGAAAACGATTTGACTGTGAAGGCCGAAGAGCAGAACAAAAGGAAAAATCTCACTAGCCAATTCAAAGAAGCAGCTGTCGACAGAAGGAGGCCGATCCAACAAGATCCAGAACAATTCAAGAAATACAGGGAAGGACAAGATCAGAAGGTCGAATCTTACCAGAATGAAACGATCGGTAAAATCTTACACGAGATCGAAACATCAAATAAGATCTGAACCGACGAAAGCAGGAACGAAATCGGAAATTTAGGTCAGGAGAGGAGAGATCGTGAAGCGGGACGAGGGCGATTCCGCCCTCTTTATCATCGAAAAGCGGAGGTATAGCAAGCTTAGGGGCGAAGATTTCCGATCTCCATGGACTTTCTCACGGAAGGACTGCAGGCGGCGGAAGAATTACGGGTATTAATTAACAAATAGAATAATCGGACAAATAAAATGAAAAAATAAAACTTTTAAGAAACGGTGATTTAGGTTGTCCGAGGCGATCAGAGCCGTTGATTTGTGCCCCTGCAAAATGGCAAATGATTCTCTTACCGGCCGTTGGTGGTCGACGTGTAACTTCTGGAGTGGGGGAGTGCTCTCGATCACGTTGGAGTTGAGACCTGACGTGGATGCCATATTCTTAACGGTTTGACCTTTGACTTCAGTTTCACTCAAAATTAAAATTTTTAATTTTAATTAAAATTTGATCCAAATTTATTGGAATTTTTAAAATATTTTTTTTTAATTTTTAAATTAATTTTCTAATTAAATCAAATTTAATTATAAGATATTTTTTATATAAAAAAATTAAATTAAAATATAATATTTTAATTTTACTTAAAAATTTTATATGTATAGTTTAAATTTTATCTCTTTTATATAAGCAACTATAATGTAATACATTAAAAAAAATCTCTCAGTTAATTCATATTACATCAGTTTGAATTTATTTTAAAATTTTGTAGTTAATTTTTTTGACATAATCCTGACAAGATTGGATTAGTTAACTCGAACCTGACTCAAACCCAACACTAAAATTGATAATTGTATTTTTTTAAATCTCATTATAACTTGGAAATAAAAGTAAAAGGTTAAATGTAACTGTTTAAAATATCTTTTTCTGAAATTATAGTTTAGATCATGCATTGAACTACATATATACACATTGAAATCAACAGATTAGTTTTCATCAACATTCCTACCACAAAACAACCCTTTCAAAGGCACCAATTTTATTGTAATTTCATATAGAAATAACCATTCAATCAAAAACTCTTCTACTTACGCTGTAGTGAGAGTTAGATTTTGAAGTCAACCTAATCTAATTTGAATGTAATTGGGGTCTATTGACGTAGGATGTAGGGGATCCCAAGAAATACTGAAAAAGAGAGAGAGTCCCGAGAGACGGCGGTGCGCAGATGGCTAAGCCTGATGATTAAGTCTTAGATGAGAGAGAGAGCATCCAGAGCAACACACAGAGGTTTAAGGTGGTTCAGAGAGGAAATCTCCTACGTCCACCGGGACGAGCTCGAAATATTTTACTATATCTCAAAGAGGAGGCCGCTTGGGCCAAGTACAAACATGACTAGAACTCAGAAAGAAAAGGAGCTCCCCTGAACAGAGGGAGGAAATAAAAAAGAAGAAGAAGAAGAAGAAGAAGAAGATCTTTGTGCGACTTATCCTCCTTTCTTTTTCTTCTCCTTCTTGAAGCTTTGTTCGAGGATATTTATAGGCGGGTGGAAGGAGAACTCCGCTCGGGTCTCCCGGAGGAAAAAAAGTATAAACAATACTGAGCCCACGCTGATAGTCCCACCGCTGTCAGCCACTGGAGGGGCTGGAAATAATGGGTGAAGAGTTTATCTTCTTGGGGTCCGCGCCATATGGGAACTTACAGTGGTTGGAGCATATGGGCTCTTGGTTTGTGTGTCTGGAAGAAGCAGGTTGCATTGGAAACGGTGCGGCCAGAGCACGCTGATAGCGATAGGTATAGCTGAGAAACGTCGTGCTCGATATAGCTGGGAGAGCTGGAAATATCAGTCATACAGGATGTTTGGGAGGCTCCAAACATCACTCACGATGTTTGAAGGCTCCAAACATCACTCACGATGTTTGGGAGCTCCAAACATCACTCACGATATTTGAAGGCTCCAAACATCACTCACGATATTTGAAGGCTCCAAACATCACTCACGATATTTGGGAGGCTTCAAACATCACTCACGATATTTGGGAGGCTTCAAACATCACTCACGATGTTTGGAGGCAAACACAGCTTCAAAAATTAATGCATGATATTTCAAGATAAAGGAGCACCACGTGTATGGCTATGATGCAGCGCTGGAGCCACATGTCAATAGGGTCCTAGTCTTCAACTCAAAAATGACTAGAAATTTAATTGAGTTGATTCGTAGTCGATCTTCAAACAATCTCAACTATGGAAGATCCAATTAAATTGAATGTATCAAGCAAATTTAGGATCACACCTAGCAGAAAAATATCAAATTTAAGTCTACACCTAACAAATTTTGATCTATACTCATCAGATTTAGGCATGTACGTATCACATATGGTATTATACCTATCTTACGATAGTATTAATCCTATCAAACCCATGTGGGGATCGCAGGCATATGTGGCATCTAGCCAATACTTCCTAGAGATTTGATGTAGTCATGTAGTTGGACTCAGAAATTTTCTCTCTCCTAGATTCAAATCAATTTGCCATCATATCTAAGAGAATTAGATAAATTTAGGATATATGTGAAATTAATAGAAATTTGTAATTAATTACCTTAAAAGTTAGGATAAATTGAGACCAATTTCTTGAAGTGAAATGAGTATTGCAAATTAGTCTAAACTTTTTAAAAATTTCAATTCAAATCTGTAGGGTTATAAAAGTATTATTATTGTTTGGTATTAATTAAGCCATAATTATTTAGTATTTATTATTATATTATAAGATTATTTCTAACCATTAGTCTTAAGCTTTTTAGAATATAATTTTGAAATATTGATATTTATAATTTTTTAAATTTT
The DNA here is from genome assembly GCA_019297695.1 of Apostasia ramifera. Taxonomy (NCBI): domain Eukaryota; kingdom Viridiplantae; phylum Streptophyta; class Magnoliopsida; order Asparagales; family Orchidaceae; genus Apostasia; species Apostasia ramifera. Next base: position 125,351 of record JAEMOT010000842.1, read on the forward strand.
AAATTTTAATTAAGATTAGATAAGAATTTGGTAACTGATAGAGCGCAATGGAAACAAAGGATTCATGTAGCCGACCCCACCTAGTGGGATTAAGGCTTGGTTGTTGTTGTTGTTGTTGTTGTTGTAAATTTTAAAATTAAGAGTAATTATGAATTGATTAAAAGTTCTCATAACACAAAATAAATTAAAAAGCATTATTGTCTTATATGTGGCTTAATAATTGAGTAATAATGTCATTTTTAAATAGCTAAACTGATGCAATGGAAAATAAAAGGAGACGCTACTAGGCCTTACAACCTGGCTTTCATTCCAAAAGCGTTATACATGTGTGAGGAATAAAACAGCATCAGAACTCAAATAACCAAAAATATTAAATGCAAATGACTAAAAATTAATACTATGAGCTTAACAATCAGCTAAGTATTTGCTCAATTTGCGAGAAGCAGTACAACAAATAATCTCTCTAGGAAGAGCATCATTTGGAACATCAGCAACAGCAGATGTTAAAGGTGACAACCAAGCAAAGATCAACACCCTCAAACCAATCATAAACTAAAATATCAGTAGGATATAAGAGTGAAATTTGGATACTTAAACAGTTAAAGGAACCTCACGATGGCATCACACACTATAGACACTAGTATATTACGTACCACATTATGTTGAAATACATAACCAGGATGAGATACACAATACATAGCATGGTCTTCCCAAATATCTAAAAATTCAATATGACATAAAAGACAATATTAATCACTACTAAATATAGGTATAAGTAAACGATAGCAAAGAATAGCATAATACTCAGTTGCTGAAAATAACTGATCATAACCATATAATAGCATAACTGACAAGAAATTTTGAGTATGATCAATGGTTAGATACTAAAGAACCAATTTAGAACGTGATGAAAGCATCATATCAATACGAAAATAAGAAGAAGCCTAATCCTATAAGTGAGTAGCCAAAGCAAGCTAAGGTTTATAACGAGTGACTACTTCTAACGAAATGGCTGCAAATACATCGCTAAAACACTAAGATAGAATCTCACCATGCAATAAAATCAATGTCAAAGCAATCAATAAACAACCCATATGACAAAGAAAATGAGCTTGAAGAATATTAGCCTTATAGCAAAAGGCATAAAAGTATAGACGATCATATCCATAGCTGACAAAATACCTAAGCCGCCTAAACGGATAGGCAATGTAGCTAAACGCCACTGCAAAAATCCAAAACCAAGATAATCAACTATGACAATATGCTCAAGGTAACGACCATGAGCCTAATCAAAGACAATCATTGGAGCAGCTAAGGTAGCTGGCCTAACTGTGCGAAGAGCATATACCAGCTTAAAGCATGCCTAAGCATGCATGAAACAACAAAAGAATAATTTGCGGACTCGCTAATAGAGAAAGTTGATCCATATAGGCTACTGCCTTGATGACCCGACGATGCACTAAAGCTGAAATAAATATAGCATTATAACTAATACCTACTTTGCAAAGTTTACACCATCAAATAACTGAGTGAAGCCCAGCGAAGTCAAGTTAGGTTCCACGTGTCGAGGGTCAATAACTGGTCAATACAACTTAAATTTTTATACATTTAAGTACAAACCTAATAAAGAGCATTCTTCACGTATAATATATATTTTCCTTGCAACATCCACACTATCACCTCCAATAGTACCATCATCAGGATACAAAAGATGAAACATCACCCAGCTTACATTTGAAGAATAAGGGAATATAAAACTAAAGCAAATAATAAAAAATCCGATAAGAGCATCAACTCATAGTCGATATCCATGTGTGCAGGCTATGTATAAATATATTTTATCCATGAAAAAATAGATGGGGACTACTCTTTTATAACTAAAAGAAGATAACTCTGATCTATCATTACTCTGATATACCATGCTAAAAGCATTAGTAAAATACAACAAAACTAATGTCTTAGAGATGTCATCCCTCAAAATTTTAATATAATAATAAGCTAAGTAAAAGACAACCATAGCACCTTCAAAAATGCCAACACCAAACTAAAAGTTAGACAAATACTTGAATACTTCTAATAACACTGCCGTACAAGCCAATTTGGCCACCAAACATCGCCATACTAAGCCAACAGTAATTAGATGAATAAAAAATCTGACTTATACGTAATAGCATTAAGTAATATCTTAGCTACTGATGAGGCATCCCCTTGTAGCATGTCAATCAAATGTTAAGCCTGCAAAACATCATGACCACAAGTTATATCCTTTGGAAATGCTATAATTGCAACAAATACCATGTCAGCATTAACCTAAACAAGGAGCAGATAATCGTCTCAAATGGGATAGTGGGAGTAGGAGTAAAGGGATGCTTAGTTGTCAAAGCAGCCATAGTAGTAGCTCAAGTAGGCACAACAACATCAAAAATAACACCTTGATTGCCGTAGAAAAGTGACCATCCATAACTTTGATATAACAAAGTCAAGCTTTTGTTGCGTCAATGAATGAGACTTCACCTCGAAAGAGCAACTAAAACTTCAAAACATGAGATAACAACTACTGTATTCTGTGCAGGCTAGAATTTCATACATCCAAAGAATACAAAATCATCTAATGTTGTAACTCAGCACGAACACTGCGGCAGTGCTCAACTACAAAAGCAGGCTAAACAATCAAAAGAGTACAAGCAAGTAGAAGCAGAAGATGAACCCAATTCTCAATATATCTAGAGGAAGCCACTGCTGTTAGAAGTATATTACGGAGCATATCAGAAAATGCTAAGCGATAAGGTGCAGGAGTATGCAAACTTGTAACCACACACTTCCAAAAAACAAGGTCAACTAAGGAGGCATCAAGACGAAAGCCATTTAAAGGAGGAGGTGGTGGCTCAATGGGATTCAAATCAGAAGAATAAACTAACAAATGATGTGGAGGAGATGCCTCGGTAGGTGCAAAAACATAAATAAATATCTCAAATGAGTGTGGCTCTGGTTGTAACATCCTGTGATCTCATTGTAGAGGTATTATCTGCTTTGGCTTCAGAAAAACTGCGTGACTTGGTGCTTTCTAGGAGGTCACCAATCTCAGTGTTACTCCAGCCCAAGCACGCTCAACTATGAAGTTTTTCATCACTAACCTCACGGTTTTGCTCCAAAAGATGCCTCTAACATTTAAGATCACGTTATCTACTTATACAGCTCAGGATCTCCCTCCCTTTCCGATGTGGGTCGATTCATTCCTGTGCCTCTTTGATATTCATTCCTGTCAGGAGCCGCATTTTGCCTCAGTGATTCCTTTCTCTTAGGAGATGCCCGGCGATCACTCCCCGCCCTCTTCTGCCACGGGCGTCACAGGCCCACCAGCTTCCGCCTGGTTTATCCTCAAACCACATCGTACTGTGGGAGATCAGTTCTGATACCATATTGTAATATTCTGTGATCTCATTGTAGAGGTATTGTTCGCTTTGACTTTAGAAAAATTGCGTGACTTAAGTGCTTCCCAGGAGGTCACCCATCCCAGTGCTACTCCAGCTCAAGCACGCTCAACTATGGAGTTTTTCATCACTAATCTCAAGGTTTTGCCCCAAAAGACGCCTCTAACATTTGAGATCACGTTATCTACTTATACAGCTCAAGATCTCCTTCACTTTTCAATGTGGGTCGATTCATTCTTGTGCTCCTCTCACCACTTATTATTCGACCTAAAAGCCTGCCAGGAGCTGCACTTTGTCCCAGTGATTCATTGCTCTTAAGATATCACCTGACGATCACTCCCCGCCCTCTTCGGCCACGGGTGTCACACTGGTGTAGGCAAAACTTCCACCTAACCTTCTAACGAAGAATGTGAGCAAGACCTCGACCAAGAATGAATAGAATCACGAATACCATAAAACCAACAACCAACCTCTCGAAAAAAATGTGAAAACTAATCCTATACTGGTATGGAAGTAAGAGCCTGAAGCAAATCGACAATTAGAGTAGCAGAAACTATAGGTGCAAAATGTCATTGTTGAAGGTCAAAAGTATGAATATACTGAAGAAAAATATAAGTGAAACTACCACAGGCGACATCGTTTCTACATTAATGTAGATATAAAAATGGGCAATCCATACGAAGTCGAGAGGACTTACAAATCTCCAACACAGTGCTAGGGGTCGCAGAAGGCCCAACCTCAATATATTAGAGAAGATGACTTTACTGGGAAAGAGAAGGTGGATAGGATCAAGCCATAAAAAGACAAAAGGTGTTTAGAAGGGGAAATGAGTTATGGTGTTGAAAATCAGAGGAAAGGAAGAATAGGCGGGATGCGGCAGTGGAGATTAAGGTTGGACGAAGGTAGGATAGAACCTTGCTGGGACCGAATAGGACGGGAGAGAAGGAGGGCGGAGGGCAGATAAGCAGCAATTATGGAGTGAGGATTTACGAGTCTGCATGTAACTGGAAAAAAAGAGGTGAGAGTAGAAGTCCCCATCGACTAGGGGGTGGCAACGACTGATGAGATTGTCGTGGTGGCGATGGGCGCCGGCTGCGGAGATCTGCCTACAAAGGATCTGCACGGATCTACCTGAGATGCAAATCTTCGATCGTGTGGCGACAAAGATCTGACTGCGGGTCTACCTGCGACACGCATCATTGGCTGCGTAGTTGGCAAGCCCCACCCCACGTATCTAGTCGGCTACGACACAGATCTATTCCTATTGTTTTTAAAGCAAAGAAAGTAAGATACAAGAGACATTTAATTTTAAATTTCATTCATTTTTTAAAAAAATTGTAAGGATAAATGAGTTCAATAGTTTTTTAAGATATTTAAAAGATACAAATTAGTCAAAAATAATTAAATATTATATTTTTTTTATTAAGAAAGATGAACTAAAAAGATGAGATTTTGAAAGGAATTAAAACAGTAAATTTTTACAATTTTAAAAATTAAAATTGAGATTTTTTTAACACTGACATTAATTTGAAATACACTTTATGATCTCAGGGGCCGGGTTTGCCACTTACCCTAAAATTTTATATCATCATGCATTAATTTCATTTTTGTCGAAATCAGCGGCCACGGGATCGGTTGCCACCTGGCACCCGAAACCGAAATTCGCGCCGATGCAGTTGCACGTTTCGTAGCAGTTATTGCCTCACCCGCTCCAGGCGAGGAGACGTACTCAATTAAATAATTAATGGTACTTTCTGTAATTTATTATTCGTATAAACAAAATCCAACTATCCAAGCACTTCGATCCTCTCTCTCTCTCTCTCTCTCTCTCTCTCTCTCTCTCTCTCTCTCTCTCTCTCTCTCCCCTTCTCTTTCTGTTGCAGGCTGACATGAATGACGTGCACTTTTTATCGCCGATGCAGCCTTAAATGAACCCAACCTCTAGGCCATACCGCTATTTCAAATTTCACTGACGGCCAGGGTCTCAATTTTAAGTTAAAAACGAAAGTCCTTTTTTCGCTACATCCCGAAACTAGGATATAACAAAAATCAAACTATTATATAAAATATAAAATAAAATTATAATTTATATTCTATCCGTCGTGATATATAAATATTTTTAAATTAAAATTTTAATAAAAAATAGTTAATATTACCAGGATTTGTGAGATTGAATTTAAATTTTCTTAATAATTTATGAGATGAGACTCATATTTCACAAGAGTTAATGAATTCCATTTTCTTAAATAATTTTTTTTTTTAAGATAAATAATATTTTTCATTCAAATTCTCAAAGTTACACACCACGTGAGTTCATGAATATAACTTAATAGAAATATTTAAAAAAAAAAACTGCATACCGCATGAACTCATTAGAATTATATTTAGATTTCTGTACGTTGGTTTGAGTAGTTTCTTAGAGACCAGTTACATTACTATACGCCTATTTTTTTTATTAATGTAAAGCTTCCATTGACCATTCTATTAATTGAAATCTAATACACATTAATTTTTAAATTTTTCATGTGTTTACAATGAGTAGTGCTATACCTATCCAATAAATGATCAAAAAATATTAAAGCTAATTAAGATTTTCAATGTAGCATTATTGTAACATATATAAATTTATTTTTTTTATTTATGTAATACTATTATCACATAGAAATTATACCTAGATTCAAAGTTTAGAATTATAAGATCGATTACAAAATATTTCTCTTCTCTTAAACCAGTCTCTCCCTCATATGCTAACCCTAGTTTTCACGAAGATCAGACATGACTCAAGAAAAGAAAGGAAAATTAAGTAGGACCAAGCAAAATTCATATGGAAAAATGCATTCTCCTTTCCCTCACTGCACTTTGATTAATTTATTAAATAAGAAGAATAGAATTATCGTTCTAAGGGGAATAAAATGACAATTATTTTATTTATTTGAATAGAATAGAATATGAAATAAAAATGAATAGAAAAAAATACTAAAATAACCATAAATATAACTGTTGACGTAGGATGTGGGGATCCCAAGAAACACCGAAAAAAGAGAGTTCCGGGAGACGGCGGCGCGCAAGAGGGGGGCGAACCTGTTAATAGAGGCTCAGGGAGAAGATTTAGTCCGAAGCAACCAGAAAAGCACTCAGAGATTTAAGGTGGTTCAAGGAGAAAATCCCCTATGTCCACCGGTCGGTCAGCGAAGAAGTTTCACTAATGGGAAAAAGGGATAGCCCTGAAAGCTGTACAATGCTTTTTCTTTTAAGAGTAGAAGAGGAAGAGGAAGGAGAAGAGGAAGAAGAAGAAGCCAGGAGCTCCTCAGCCGGAGTACTGTTACAATCGAAAGAAAGACCCTCGAGAGAGAGTCCCGCTCCTTCTCTGTTTCTCTCTATCTGTTCTTTTCGTTATTGTGTATATTCCTCTGTGTATCTCCGTCCGTGTATATCTTTGTGTCCTCTCTTCTTCTCCTTTTTTGGGGGGACTGTTCAATGATTTTTATAGCTATGTGGCGTGTGCAGCTCCACCCTGGTTTTCCGGAGAAAAGGTGATGGGCAATCTCTGCTCGCCGTTCTGTTTGTTGCTGGGGATGTCCGCAGCTGTACGAGGAGGATGATGGCTTTAAATGCTGGTACCTCCGCTTGGAAAGAGTGC